>CM021103.1:441311914-441813214 GCA_007115665.2 Sequoiadendron giganteum | reverse complement strand
TCTTCTAGATTCCTAGCTATGCTCCTTGACCAAGGGGCTAAGTTACCAAATGGATTTGATCTTAACACTCTTAGAGAAACTTCTCCCACTCCAACATCACACAATCCTGCCATGGGAGCCTCTTCACAAAATGTCATCAACATAATCAATGCTACCTCCCTTGGTCATACTACCACCACAACCAACACAAAATCTATTGGGGCATCATCTTCCCAAACCAATACCACATCACAATCCAACCCCCAACAAACATCCACCATCCCTTCACAAATAATGGGGACAACCACATCAAACCTCTTTGGAACTACATCTAGCTCCATGAGTACATCAGCAAACCTATTATTAGGTTCTTCAAATACTATGGCAACCAACTCATCCAACCTTTTTGGGAGAAATAAACAAAGAGTTACCATACAAGGCACCCAACCCACTTCCTCATAGGTTAATACCAACATTCTTGTGACCCAAAACACCAACATTCCTCAAGGCCACAATCTTTTATTTGAGAAAAGCAATCAAGACGCTCAATCCATCACTCCATTTGGGCATCAACAAGCTCAAAATCAACAAGGCCCTCAATCCTTCACTCCATTCGGACATCAACAAAATCAAAACCAACAAGGTCCTCAAATTCAGTCCAACATGTTAGGATATCACATCCCCACTTACACCTCTCAAATCCATACGCAAAAGCACATCCCTCATCAAAACACTCATTTACAACAACTGCATAATCAAAACACTCATTTTTCTCACCGACAACCCATTCCAAATCAGCACATCTCATCACAATAGTTGGGGACTCAAGCTGCCCCTATCACCAACATAGGTGATGCTACCAACCATCCCATGATGGAAGCACTCACACAAAAACTCGCTGCTCTTCAAACACAAGTGGAGACCTTGTAGCAATCCAATAAAAATTTATACATGTCACATGACTTGTGTCCATATCCATTTGACACAACCTTGTATATGCCACCCTTTCCTCATGGATATGTGGTACCTCATTTTCCCAAGTACAAAGGAAAAACAAACCCCATTGAACACATAAAAGAATTCACCACTAGAGTTGCATGGAAATTGCATATGAGAAAACTTATCTCATGAGGCTCTTTTCTAGAAGTCTCGTAGGTCATGCACTAGAATGGTTCTCGCTTTTGCCTAAGGGAATCAAAACATGGGATGAATTGTCAAACAAGTTTGTTGAAAACTATGCCTATAACATTGATATGGATATCGACATTGCCTCCTTGTGCAGACTTACCCAAGAGGATGTAGGAGATACTTTCATTCCATTCTTTCAAAGATGGAGAACCTTAGAAAGCAGGTGTCCGGTAGAAATACCCGAAAAGGAGAAAGTCACCATGTTTGTACAAACTCTCCTAGGACCACTAAGGTATGGTTTACAAGTTCATTGTTGCACTACCTTTGTTGACCTTGTTGAAAAGCGTGTTCAAGTTGAGAAAGCCTTGATCACCAAAGGCGAATTAAAATATGGTGGAAAAACCATCAACACCACCACAAATAATAACCCAGGTAGCTCAAATGACAAAAACAAATACTGGGTTAAGAACAAGCACATCACAAATGACAGTGTAGTTGATGAAAAAACCATCAATGCAATAGGTCATGTACTCACAATCAAAGGAGTACAAAATAAAAATGCACCTATAACTACACCGACACCAACTGCCAATGCTATCCAAAATAATCATGCACAATCTAATCAAAGGTAGCTGTGTCAACCCCAACAATTCCAAAAAGGCACATACACCCCTTTGGGTGAACCTATTTAAATTGTCTTGAAGAAACTTCTTCAAAATGACATCATAACGCTGGAAGAGACAAAATCATATGACCCTGGTCAGTTCAAGCCATCATGGTGGGATGACAGTTCAGTTTGTGATTACCACCGTGCCAAAAGCCACAAAACTTCCTCTTGTCATCAATTGCGAAATCTGGTGCAAGACCCCATAGAGAACCACACCATCGAGTTGGGTGGTCAATCATTTACATCTAATGTGGATCATACCATACACAAAAACCCACTACAAGATCATGGTAAAGCTTCCTTGTCTAGCACAAAGAATACCAACAATCAAGCCAACCAGCCTATAATACTATCCGTCCTGCATACAATTATCCTGATGGTACTATTATCAACAATCTTTGCACTGCTGATGAAGATGAATGTGTTAATACCATTAACATTAAAAAGGCCCCAGAATGCAATGTAACCACATGTAAAGGCAAGGTCACCATCCCAGGTCCTTCTACACATCAACCAAAAATCACCATACTTAGCCCATTCGCCAGACAATCAAACCCAAAACTGGAGTTCAACATTATTGAGCAATTGAATAAAACACTTGCTCAAATATCCATTCTCGAACTGCTCTATATTTCACCTACACATAAGGCCATCCTAGATAAAGTACTGTAAGAGTCATCCATCCCAACCAAAATCGATGTCAACCACTTTGAGACCATGGTCAGATATCTAAATTCGCCTCATCACATCACCTTTTCAGATAGTGACTATTCCTCACCCAAACCATCACATAATGATGCCCTTCACATTGAATTTTTTGTCCACAAGCATAAGGTAAGATGAGTCCTAGTAGATGGCAGAGCAGGATTGAACATCTGCTCTCTAAAATTGGTCAAAGCTCTTGGTTTCTCTGATGCATGTGTAGATGCTAGCAAGAGCATCATCATCAAGGCATATGATGATAAGGAATGTGCTTCTAAAGGCATTATTACAATTACACTCTGGGTAGGAGCAGTTATCATAGATACAACATGCTAGGTCTTGGATTGTGACATACACTATAATATCTTACTTGGTCACCCTCAGATTCATGCTCTAAAGGTTATTCCATCCACATACCACCAATGCCTCAAATTCCCTTTTGATGGATCTAAGATCACTATCCCCGGAGATCCTAATCCATTTCAATACTGTACCAACTTGCGAGCTACTGCTGAGCACCAGGTACCCATCAATCAAGAAGCATCATCTTCCACCTCATCCAACTACATTGAATCATCGACACTCACAAAATCATCCATTCCATCACATTCTACTGCACCATCTCCATCGGCTTCCATCCCAAGTAAAGACCTTCAGATCTAGGACCTTGGTTGTGGAGAGTTCAAATTGAATACGGCTTACTGTATCACTACAATACCGAAGCCACCTAAAGTCTATGGTAGACCATGTTTTGCAGTTGAGCCCAAAATAACTTTCAAGGTTCCACCAAAAAGTGTTTTTACATGGTGGGGCGATATGGGTAATGAAGTCATTATTGACATAGATAACTGGATCTACAAGGATGCAACAGAGTTATCTCCACTACCATTGCATCTCTATGGAAAAGGCTATGATATATGTAAAGCCCTAGGTTTCGATGGTACAAGAAGCCTTGGAAAGAACAACAACAAAATATGGGAACCTATTATCATGATGGCAAGACCAAGATACATAGGGCTAGGGTTTGACAAAGTCAGAATTGCTGATCAACGTACCCTTGAACTTTCAAGTAAGGTTGTGATTGTTACAGAAAGTGTTGAGACATGTGAACAATCCCTTACCAAAACTGATTCAAATGAATGGGAATGGGGATCTGACAAAACCGTCAGTGACTATGATTTTGATGAACTATTCTTGGAACCTAGCCAACTTTCCTTTGAAGAACGATTCTGCCAGGAATATAACATTGACCCTATTGATCGAAATTCCAAAAATAAGGAATGGGTAAGCATTCCTTGGAATCTAGAAGAACATAAGGTGTCATCGACAATACTTGAATCAACCCACCCCATTCCTAAGCCCACCCATGAGCCTAAATAATCTAATCCCACTATCCATACTTCTGAAATGCCAACCACTAGTCATGATGTTGATAATTTTATCCCATACTATGATTTTGAATTTGATTCATCTGACTCAAAGTATGGACCATCCATTGCATCAGACACAGAAGTGGAAATTGACAACTTTTCCTTTACACTTGAGGCATCAATTTGCACACTTTCCACATTTTCCCCACCCTTTCCCAACACTGATGACAGAATACCCCTTGTTTACCCACAACTGATTGACTAGGACCAACAAGATCCACCGGTGATGGACATATTTTAGAATGATGAGGCAATAAAATAATTCATGGGGCTAAGAGAAGGTATTCCATGGGGGGATCACAAAACAAGGTTCTCCATTGATCTAGTTTGTGCAGCTTACTTCGGGGAGACTGTCTAATCCTCCAGTCACAAAAATACAGAGAATAAAAAAGAAAAACAAATGTCTTTAGGTGAAAACTGCAAGGCACCTTCTCACAATAAAATAGTAAAAAAAAAGGACGCATCTAAAGGTGAAAAGCTCTCTAAGGCACCTAAGGATGGAGGATTAGACTTTCTCCCCGTAACAAAGGAAAAATCAGCTATGCTCATTGAGTACACAACAGAAGTTAACATAGCCACACCAGAGAATCCCAAAATGATTCTCTTGGCCGCATCATTGTCAGATGAAGAAAAACCTAAATTTAAACAATTCTTCACATACATGAAATTTAACTTCGCATGGTCATATGCTAACATGCCAGGCCTTGATCCCAAATTGGTTCTACATCATCTTCCTCTAATCCCAGGAATCAAGCTGGTCAAACAAAAGTTGCACAAAATGCATCCACATATTGCACTACTTGTCAAGGATGAACTAAAAAATTTACTAAATGTTGAGTTCATAAGGTCAATAGACTATGTTGATTGGATATTTGATATTGTTCCTATTACAAAGCCAAATGGACAAATCTGTATCTGCACGGATTTCAGAGATTTGAATAAGGCTTGCCCAAAGGATGACTTCCCCTTACCAAATATAGACATGATTGTTGACCTCATGGCAGGGTATGAGATGCTATCTCTCATGGATGGTTTCTCAGGCTATAACCAAATCCGAATTGCAAGAGAGGATCAACATAAAATGGCATTCAATTGCCCTTGGGGAAAGTATTGTTGGAATTTCATGCCTTTTCGCCTAAAGAATACAGGCACCATGTACCAAAGGGCTATGACAACAATCTTCCATGACATGATGCATATTCTAATGGAAGATTGTGTGGATGACCTATTAGCAAAATCCTTGACAAGGAAGGAACATCTTAAAGTCTTGGACAAAAATTTTAGATGGCTGGAGGATTACAAGGTTAGATTGAACCCAAAGAAATGTGTCTTTGGAGTCACTTCAGGCAAGTTGTTGGGATACATAGTTTCACGATGAGGCATTGAGGTTGACCCAACAAAATTAAAAGAAATTCTAGACATGCCTCCTCCAAAAGGAATCAGTGAATTGTAAACACTTCAAGGTAGATTGCAGTCTATCCGCCGCTTCATAACATAGTTGGCAGATAAGTGTCAACCATTCCAATATATGTTACGTAAAAGCATTCCTTTTGTATGGATAGAAAAATGCCACATGGCCTTTGAGCAAATATAAGAATATCTATTGACACCACCAGTGTTGATACTTCCTATTGAGGGTAAACCATTAATCATGTATGTCTCCACAACGACAAATACATTGGGGGCATTATTGGCACAAAATGGCCATGAAGAAAAAGAAAGAGCCATATACTACATCAGCCGCACACTAATTGGATATGAGCTCAACTACACAACCATTGAAAGGGCATGCCTTGCCATTGTCTTCATGACACAAAAATTAAGACATTATATGCTAAGCCATCAAACACATTTGGTAGCAAAGATTGACCCATTAAAATATCTCCTGAGTCGAGCAGCATTGACAAGTTGTTTGGCAAAATGGGTCATGATATTAAGCGAGTATGACATACAATATGTGGAGCGCAAAGCAATAAAAGGTCAAGTAATAACCAATCAAATAGAAGATGCACCAATCCAAGCCACTCATCCACTGATAACTGATTTTCTAGATGAGTCCATTTTTCACAAAGAACCAGCTCTACCATGGAAACTATACTTTGATGGGTCCCACACTTGTCACGGATCAGGAGCTGGCATATTATTTATCACATCATAAGGGGATTCAATTCCTAAATAATTTCAATTTGCCTTCCCTTGTACAAATAATATTGAAGAATATGAGGCATTGGTCACAAGTCTCAAAATAGCAACTAAATGGAAAATTCAGACATTGCTTATATTCGAGGATTCTCAATTAATCATCAATCAAGTGAATGATGACTATGACACAAAAGATGAGAAGTTGCTTCCCTACAAATGAATGGTGGATGGTTTCCTGATGTATTTCAAAATGATTACATTTGAACAAATCCCAAGGACACGGAATAAGGTGGCCGATGCAATGGCTACCATTGGATCTCTCCTAAACATCCCTAAGAATGTGTCACAATTTGAATTCTTAGTGGAACAACTGCTGATGCCTGCATACGATATTCAAGAGTCAGAAATGGTGTGTGAGATTTTTGGTCCTAGTTCTCCTTGGTATCAGGACATATATGACTATCTTAAAACCCAAACCCTCCCACCCAACCTGTCCAACAACCAACGAAAATCCCTTATCTAAAAAGTGGCTAGACATACCATCGTCAGTGACACCTTATACCATCGTGGCTTTGACAAAACCCTTCTTCACTATCTTGACACTGATGAAGCCCAAATGATTCTACAAGAAGTATATGAGGGTATATGTGGATCTCATTCAAGTGGTCCAACCTTAGCTAGGAAAGTCACCAGACTGGGATACTACTGGCCGACATTGGAAAAAGATGTTCTTTAGTTTGTCAGAACATGTCAGAAATGCCAAGTACATAGTGACCTGATTCATGCACCTACACAAGAATTGAGACCAATCACTTCTACATGGCCTTTTGCACAATGGGGACTCGACCTCATGGGTAATATCCATCCATCCTCTTCTAACGGCCATAAATTCATAATCACCGTCATTGATTATTTTACTAAGTGGATTGAAGCCGTCCCTCTCACTTACATCACCAGTAAACAAATATCCAAGTTTATCCTAAATTACATCATTTGCCGGTATGGTATCCCACAATCCATCATTATATATAATGGTAGTCCATTCAAAAATTAGGATGTTTGTGAACTCTGTGAACGATTCCACATCCAACACCATTTTTTCACCCCATACTACCCATAGGGTAACAGCCAAGCTGAGGCATTAAATAAAACAATCCTTTGCATTATGAAGAAGACCGTCAATGACACTGGCCAAGATTGGCACCTACAACTTAATCCTGTTTTATGGGCCTATCGTACCAGCATTCGTACCCCCATTGGAGCCACTCCATTTTCCCTGGTCTATGGATCTGAGGCAATATTACGCATCGAGGTCGAAGTTCTTTTTCTTCGAGTCTCTTTGAAAGGAATGATTGATGATGAAGAGTACAAACATACTTGCCTCCATGAGCTAGAAATGTTACAAGAGAGATGAAAAAATGCCTTAAATCATTTATAGGCATATCAAAATCGTCTCTTTCGAACTTACAACAAAAGAGTAATGGTTAGAAAGGTTGAAATCAGTGACTTGGTTCTCATGCAGAACCCTAGAAATTAGGTGGACCATGAAAATCCTGGCAAGTTTGAGGCTAATTAGCTTGGTCCTTATATCATTACTACCGCATTTGGTTCTAGAGCTTATCTGTTGGCCACACCTGATGGAGAACATATGATAGAACCCATCAACAGTTTACATCTGAGAAATTTCTACACATAGCATCAGAGAGCTGGACTAAAAACCTGCAAAATACAAAAAAAATTGAAAAATACTAAAAAATCATCCCTTGATGAAAACTTGGCAAACAGGCATCTTGGTGACACCAAAAAAAAAAAGAAAAAAAAAAGGTAAAATAGTAAAAAGAAATGAATTCATCCAATAGTGAAAACCTGACAAACAGGTGCTTTGGATAAGTACCATGGTGAAAACCTGGCAAATAGGCACCATGCATAGTCGATCGTTGCTTCACCATCTACTGTTACTCAAATTGACCTTTATCCATTTGTCATAATCACAAAGACCTGACACATTCATGACATCCATCCTAAGTCCTGTCAATTCCGACCATGGTTCGCATTTGGTTGACATCATCCCTTGCATATCCTTTCTTTTGCCTTGCATCTACCAATTTCCATAACATTGGACTCGGATAATCTCTGCTCTATTTGGGGGAAAAACCTTTATCGTGCAACTTCAGTGGGTACCGCACATGATCCTACATCCTTAAAAAGTCCTAAAAAATCCTTAAAATGTAAAAAAGTCCTAGAAAAATCCTAAAAATTTGAAAAAGTCCTGAAAAAAGACCTAAAAATTTGAAAATGTCCTTAGAAAATACAAAAATATCCAAATCAATGTCCAAATCCAAGATCAAAGTCAATCTGATCAATTCAATCAATCACGTCAATCAGTCTTCATCCTAGTCTGAACTATATTGTCTCTGTGCATTTTCTACATAGGCAAGATTCATCATTGAATCCTCAAGACATTAGGTCGGTCCTTCTAGGTTTGGCACAAAATAAATCATGATTCATAGCTTTTTTCCTTCAGACAATGTCATTGAACATGTCGAACTATGAGGTCTTTGAGTGCACGACGTAGGCAAGGCCATCAATCGATGGATCCCCGCGGCTGCACTAGGTTAGTCCATTAGTGTTCATGGCACTACAAATTCACACACGTCAAACTATCTTCAAATCAAGCAAATATTATGTGAATCTTGAATTATCAGTCTATCAGAAGTTTGTTTCAACAAAACACTTTTAGTCAATTCAGCACGTCAGCAATGACATGTAGTCAAAATCTTATCAAGGCAATTTATCATGGCAAAACATTGGGTTCTTCTTCAGATGTGTCTTTCTGAAAGGCAGCTCTCATCACTCCTTTATGTTTGATGTGTCCATCCTAAGCATCATCATCATCATCTGGCATTTTGATGGATTCTCCTAAGTCTGAGAATCGATCCCCTACATATCAACGCCATTTCGGATGTGTCCTTCTTGAATTTGATATCACTCAACATTTGACAACAACTAACATTGAAACACTTCGTAAACACTTGAAAAACTTTTTTTTTTTTTTCTTTTGATAATTATCATGATATTAGTTCCTTATGTCTTAGGAACCATGACATATCATGATGACTATCCTTGTCTGCTTATCACTCTACTATTAGTCTCTCTAGGATGTCCTGACTTCAGGATTTAGAGAAGCAATGACGTAGTAGGATGATTTTACTGTCTATTTTTTTTACTATCATGTGGCTAGTTTCTCAAGGATGTCCTATCATCAGGATTTAGAGAAGCAGTGGTGTCTCATGATTGGCTAGGTTTTTCTAACAAATAGGTCATGACAAAGTGACTATGGGCAATTGTGTTCCTTGCATGAGTCATGACCATCCTTTGTCTATGACTGTTGATCGACGTGATGGTTTGACCTTGCACAATATTGATCTACGTCATATCATAGTGTTTGTCGACCATCATGACATTTTTGCCCAATGATGATTAAAGAGAAACAACTAGAATAGCACTATAGCAAAGTTTTGAAGGATTTTTAATTTCCGCACTAACATGCATATATTTCTTCACACTAACATCTTCGCCTTATCTGCTCTCATTCTTTGATGATATCCTGTGACATAGAAAAACAAAGTTGTATACATACTGGCATGAGCATTTCATATTCACATCTACATAAATCAAATACCATAATTGACATTGCATAAACACTATCATTTGCATCAACATATAAGCATCATAAATAAACATTTGCATTAACATATAGGAATCATATCATCATCACATTACACAATGCATACATAACCACATCCATAATTGCATCCATAGACATAAGCATAATATCCATACATCTCATAGCATCATAAAAGCATCACATAAGCATCTCATAAAAGCATAGAATACCATAACACATAACATCATCTAGGCCACATCAAATCTGCATTGCATATATATAATCTTAAAAAATGTCACAGGATAGAGTCATATGATATCCCAAAGATGGAGCTCGTAGGCTCGAATATCAAAATATACAAATGTCTAAAAGAAAGTCCTAGGATGGCCCTCCTCCATTCCATGGAGGTGCACTGCGAGGTGGCTATGCTTGACCAACCACATGAAATGTAACCTGAATAGGTTTCCTCTCTTGTGTCTCACTCTGAGATCCTATAGGACCAGCAATAGGAGGCTGAATTTTCCCTCTTTGTTGTCCAGAGGACACTGATCTATGCCCATGCTCTGATCTATGACTATGACCTGATGAATGCCTATGAGAGCTATGAGATCTATGGCCTGATGACTGCCTTGATGTAGTGGACCCCCGAGCACTGGTGTGACTACTGTTGTGGGATCTGCTACTGCTATGTGTCCAGCTGCCACTGCCTTCCCTACTAAGGTGAACTACGAGGTGGTTGTGCCTGACCAACCATGTGAAATGTAACCTGAATAGGTGTCATCTCTTGTGTCTCACTCTGAGATCCTGTAGGATCAGTAACAGGAGGTTGACTCTGCCCTGTCTACTATCCAAAGGACACTGATCTATGCCCATGCTCTGATCTGTGACTGTGAACTGATGAATGCCTATGAGAGCTATGAGATCTATGGCCTGATGACTGCCCTCATGGAGTGGACCCCCCAGCACTGGTGTGACTACTATTGTGGGATCTGTTGCTATTATGTGTCTAGTTCCCATTGCCTATCCTACTTTAGGATCGAGACAAACCTAGGTCTCGTCAATCTAGTAGAACGACCTACTCATATAGAGCCCTGTATTTCCCCCTACTCTCTGCCATCCTGGCCAACTCTCTGGCCATATCTCCTATCAACCCTGAGCATAACTTAGCAAATTATATCATCCACCACTCTAAATCCTACTGTTAGAGAATAGCCTGATCGCTCTCCACCTAGGTGACCTCTAGCTCTGCTGCCAAGGCCTTGTTCTGAGACAAGGCCACATCAAGTCTGCTCTGCAAGTCTACAATCCGTTGATCAATAGTGGCATCAGTAGGAAAAATGGGTGATTTGTCACCCTCATCATCTTCGAAAACCATGCGCTCCCGCAGTTGCTGATCTGCCTCATCCTCCTCCTCCTCTTTCTCATCTCTCTCCTCCTGAGCGTGGACTTCCTCCACATCTATGTTAAGAGGGTGTCCCCCAACAAGTGGATCCTCCTCTGCTCTCTCCTCTTCCCTCACCTCGGCCTCCTCCTCTCCACCCCTCACCTCCTCCTCGGCCCTCACCTCCACCTCCTCCTCTCAACCTCTGACCTCCTCGGCCCTTGCCTCTGGCTCTCTCTCCTCCCCCTCCTCCCAAATGGGTGACAATGGTACACCACCCACTCTTTGCCTAACTCTCCTGGGCTGCCTCTGCCCTCTGGCATCCCTCCTCCTCCTAACACCCCTCCCATCTCCTCCACCCCCATTGTCTCCTCCACCTCCTCCATCTCCCCCACCTCCTCTATCTCCCCCATCTTTGCCTCCTCCTCCCCTGCCTCCATCTCTACCCCCGACACCTATACCATCTCTCCCTCCATTTCTACCACCCCAACCTATCCTCGGTATGCGTGGAATGACTGACCTCCAATCTATCAATGGCGTACCATCTGGATCTATCAAAGGGATGGGCCTTTGAACCTACCACTAGGCATCAAACTCAGCAGATGTCCCTAGATCTACTGGACCCCCTCTGCATACCCACTGAACTACCACCAAACTATCAACCTATTGCTCAGCCACTGTAATTGATATGGGCGGCCCCCACATGGTCTCCCTGGAAGACCGAGCATACTCTATCGTGCCTACTAGCACAACCTACTACTCCCCAAACTAACGTAGTACATACTAGGGTAGGTACATCTCGATAATCTACTGAGTCTATACAATGTGGCCAATCAGATATTGAAATTATCTGCAAAAGGATAAGTGGCCATCCTCATCTAACCACTGTGCACAATCTATGTAGGGTCTCCAAACAAAAATGATCATCATATCAATCTGATGATGCTAGTACCTAGTATCTCCCACATGAGTTTGGCTAACTAAACCCATGTACAAATAAATATATGACATCCCATCACCTAGCTATTGAATTTGCACTAGTGGTTGAAACACGAGAATGTGCTCCCATACCCAGATCATCAGGAGGGTAGTGTCACAACTAATATTGTGCCACTGATGATAGACAACCTCATGTAACTGGTGATGTAGCATGGCCAAAAAGCATGGCCCCCAAGTGAAAATAGTCCTCTGTCCTCGCATGTGAACCAGAACATACCCCCATCCAATGGGAAACCCATGTCCGCAACAATCTGGGATCAACAATCCGATAATCAAGGTCATGAGCATGGCATCAAACCTTGGAAACCAATCGGCTACAACGTCCCAACCGATCTCGTAACCGTCCATGCCCAACTAGGCACCATCAACACCCTCATACATCTTAGACAGGGTTTGTCACCCTCGGTGCGGATCATAGGTGACTCTCTCTCCACTAATCGAAATGTGGAGTATGCGGTAGACAACCTCCAAGGTCATTGTCGCCTCTCAAGTAGGCAGGTGAAACGAATAGGTCTCTGAGTGCCATCTCTTGGAAAGAGCTATCAGCAAACCTCTATTTGCTTGAATAATGGGTATATAGGTGACGTGATACAACCCTATTGCCATCAGTCACTGCCTCTATTTATCACTCAGGCGATCTCTGAAGGAATGTCTCATCGGTCGAAACTCTCAGGTATAAATGGGCACAAGCCAAGGATTATCACATATTGAGCAACATTATGGAAAGTTTACTACTACTGGAAAGTCAAGGGTACATCCAAGCTAATTTTGGCACAAGCTCAATAAAAGTCAACTATGGTCAACTGCAATTACATCGCATTGACCATAAATGCATCATAATTATTCAATTATGGCTCTGTGCATGACAATTGCGGCTCTACACATGACAATTGCATTGAAATGTGTCAAATGCGTCGTTCTGGCCCGCAAATGCGCAACCTAAAAATGAATGCGTTGTTTTGGCCTACAAATGTGCAACCTGACAATGAATGTGTCGTTTTAGCCCACAAATGCGCAAACTAATAATGAATGCATTATTTAGCTTGACAATTGCATTACGATTTTGCAAATGTGTCATAAGGCTTGTCAATTGTGTCGCAAAATGGAAAATGCATCGCAAAGTCATCAATTGCATCGCAACCTTACGAATGCGTTGTTTCCCATTACGGATGCGCAATTGCACAAAAAAGCTTAGTCTCATGATGCAAACAAATGCGTCGAATGCAAAGGCATTTGCAGCTTACGTGACATCATTTGCATTGCAACGCATTTGATTCCCACCCTTAAAACCCTAATAAATGCATTAAATTCAAAATTTGACAAGTTGGATAGGGTACTTACTAGTGCCTCTGCGCCCTCGGGTCGTCAGAATGTTCGCACGTGGTATCCACAGTGTGTAGTCGTTGGAATCACCATCACCTCTCAGAGCTCTAATTTCTTAATTTTCTATATGACAAATGAGCAAATGACATTTGGATTGACCTTTTCAACCTATTTATAGGCTAAAAATTAGGGTTTTGACTGAGTAGGTTCTAGTGGAGGCTCATTTGACTACCTTTGACTAGTATTTTGCCTAGCTTAATGTCCTCCATTTCTGAA
Source organism: Sequoiadendron giganteum (assembly GCA_007115665.2). Lineage (NCBI taxonomy): Eukaryota > Viridiplantae > Streptophyta > Pinopsida > Cupressales > Cupressaceae > Sequoiadendron > Sequoiadendron giganteum. The sequence goes on along the minus strand of CM021103.1, from coordinate 441,799,520 downwards.
TCGAATGGCACCATCAGTTTTTTGGTCATTAATTGAGTTAGTCGGGATATTTTCCCAATTTTTTTGACCCCGGGTCGAAATTTGAAAATTTTTCTGAGGGGGCATAGGCACTCCATACCTTTATTGGGGCATATTTTTCACTTGTTTTCTTTGCCACAATGCGACAAGTTGCATTATGACAAAGAGGGGCAAATGTAGACACCTAAAAATGACTTAGGCCTGTGACCACTATTTTACCAACTTTTGTCATAACATGATTATAACATTTTAATTATGTTTTTAACCCACATTCAACTATAAATTAAATAATTTATAATTATTTAATTAATTCATAATCTCTCATTCTTCATGATTATCAAATAAATAAATCTTGTTTATTTATTTAATATGTCACTAATTATCAAAGTCATCTCATAATTAAATAAAATCTTATTTATTTAATTAATCCTTATCATTAATGTCCCTCTTGATTATTAAATAAATATATTTAAAATATATTGATTTAATATGTCACTAATTCCTAAATCTTCTTAATTAAATAGATTTGCTAATTTATTTAATTAATTAACTTCTTCTAAATTAAATAATTATTTGTAATTATTTAATTGTTGTATGTGACACTTCTATATTTTTAAATAAAACAAATCATTTAAAAATATCTCACATACTTAATCGATTCTTCATTTAGTAATTAATTGCAAAAATCAATTACTTGTTATCTCACAAAATCCATATTTTGAATTAATTTAATTCAAAATGGAATTATTCTTCTACAAATCAAGTAATTGCTAAAATTACCGATTTTCTAAAATCTCATCCCCTTATCTTCAGATTTTTACTAATTTCATATCAACTATCACATTTAGTCTTGATTTAATTCATTTAATTAAATATTATTCACACATGTAGGCATTTTTCCCTAACCCTAATTGAGAGTTGCCTTATTGAATCTTGACCTTTGATTCTAAGGCATTCCTCTATCTCTCATCTCATCCGTCCATTTAAGAGTTTATTTTCTATAAAATAACAATCTTGATCTCATTTTCAGGATGGATGAATCATTATTATCTCTTATTATTTTAGCAATTGCATTATCTTCATTATCATATCATTTTAGGCTTCCATTATTACTTGCACATTAGGATTGAATTCTAGTTTGCATGTAGTTTATTTTATTAAATCCTTCAAAAGGCATTGTCAAGACTAAACATTTTAGAGTTTTGCTCACACAATTTGAGGGCATCCATTTATCATACCAAAGCTTGAGGAGGTACAATGAAAGTCAACCATGGAGGAGAGAAGATTGGGTGAGGCTATTCCATTTTCATTCGTTTTTCCCTAATTTTCTAATGTATTTCATTGTTTGATGTTTTTATTAACATGCAAGTATTACTAATCCTTTGTTGATCTTGCAGAAAAATAATGTCATTACAAATAGATGCAGGGATCATCAAGCCAATCAGACATTCATCCTAGGTGTCAAATTTGGTGCCTATGAGAAAGAAAAATGGAGACATTAGGTTATGTGTGGATTTCAAAAACTTGAATGTGTCTTCTTTGAAAGACAACTATTCATTACCAAACATGGAAGCCATGTTGCAGAGGGTGATGGGCTCTGAGTTAATGTCTATGATGGATGGGTTTTTTGTCTACAACCAACTCATGGTGAAGGAGTCTGAGCAGTTTAAGACAACTTTCACTGCACCCTAGGGAGCTTATGTCTATGTGAGAATTCCTTTTGTTTTATCAAATGTAGGAACTAATTTTCAGAGAGCCATGGATGTGGCATTCTCAAATTTCATTACTTTTTTTTTAGAGATTTACCAAGATGATTTGATAGCTTATTCCAAGAAATAATATGACCATTGTGAACATCTAGAGAAGGTATTTAGCAGGGCACTTGAGTATTGTATTTCCTTGAACTCAAAGAAGTTTTCTTTTGGGGTAAGGGAAGGAAAACTGTTAGGACATATAGTTTCCAAAGATGGGGTCAAGATTGATCCAGAAAGGGTAATTGCAATAGATAAAATCCCACAAACCTACAATGTCAAAGGAATACAATATTTATCTTGGCAAATAAACTTCCTGAGGAGGTTTGTGACAAATTTTGTTGAAATAGTTCACCCTATTTCTAAAATTCTCAAGAAGGGAGCCAAGGTTGAATGGGAAGAGGGTTTTGTACAGGCTTTTTAGGGCATGAAGCAAGCTATAAAGAAGGCCCCTATGTTAAGAACCCCTGATTTTTCCAAACCCCGCCAATTTTTTTCATTTGCTTCATTCCACACAATTGTAGTTGTGTTGTTACAAAAGAATGCAAAAGGTTTTGAACAATCTATAGCCTTTTTCAGAAAATCCTTGTAGGCTGTAGAACTCAAATATGACATAAATGAAAAACAAGCATATGCATTAGTAAAAGCAGTAAAGGCTTTCAAGACTTATTTGATGGGAGCTACTATAATTGCCTACATACCCAATTTTGTTGTGAAGGAAATTTTCACACATCAAGAAGTGTCAGGAAGAAGGTGTAGATGGATCAATAGGATCCAGGAGTTCAAAATTGAAATCTAGATTGCTAAGTTGGTGAGAGGACAAGGATTGGCCAAGCTTATGGCCCAAAGTAATTTGGAAGAAAATCAGATAAATTTTCATGAAGAAGAGAATAGATCACACATATGTGATATGGAGCAATCTAAATGGTTTAAGGATGTGATCTATTATTTACAAAAGATGAAATGTCCTAAAAATTTGAGTGAACATGAAAAGAGGACATTGAAGTTACATGCTATTAAGTATGTTATCATAACTGGAAAGCTCTGATGGAGAAATGGAGAAGGTTTCATGTTGAAGTGTGTTGACCAAGATGAAGCACATGGAATATTGAATGAGATTCATAATGGAGTTTGTGGAGGACGCTATATGGCCAAAACAATTGCACACAAGGTAATGAGTTCCGGATTTTGGTGGCCTATTTTTTTTAAGGATGCACACCAATTAGTGAAGACATGTGATGCTTGTAAATGTTTCTCTGGTAAGTTGAAATTTTCTGGTAACTTGCCCCTAAAAGGAGTTACAATACAATCTCCATTCCAGCAATGGGGTATTGATTTTGTAGGAGAGATAACATTTAAATCTAGTGCAGGCCATTCATGGATATTGGTGGCCACCGATTACTTTACCAAGTGGGTGAAAGCAATCCCAATGAAGAAGGAAACTAGTAAGGTGGTAATTGATTTTCTAATGAGTAATATAGTGACTAGGTTCAAATTTCTAGAAAGGATTGTGTCAGATAATGCAATGTGTTTCAGATCTAAAGAATACATGGAATTCTATCCAAGTCTCTTACTCATAACCTTTCCACCCACAAGGAAATGGACAAGCAGAATCAGGCAATAACAGCTTGATGAAGATTATTAAGAGAATTCTAGATCAAAATAAGAAGGCATGGGATTCTAAATTGAGATTAGTAGTCTGGGCAAATAGGGTAACTATGAAAAGGGAAATAGGTTGTGCCCCATTTGACTTAGTTTATGGGATTAATGTAAGGTTACCCCAGAATAACCTAATGGAAATGTATAAGTTTTTCCAGATGTATGATAATGAAATAGATGATGAAATTCAATTGAGAGTGGAAGCTCTCATAGAGTTGGATGAGACTAGTAGGGAAGCTCAAATGAAAAATGCTAAATTATAGTTTCAAGTGAAGAACCTATATGACAAAAGAGAAATTGCTAGGAGCTTCCAAGATGGAGATTTGGTCTTGATGTGGAATGCCAGATTGGAAGATAAAGGAAAACATGGAAAATTTGATGCAATCTAGTTGGGTCCATTCTTGGTAAATAGTAAGTGGGGGGAAGATTCATATTTCCTCCAAGATATGACAAGTGACATTCTCGAATTGCCAGTTCATGGATAGTTCTTGAAATTATACTTCACTTGAAGTATTGTTTTCCATGAATAGTAATGTAGGTTTGTATATATGTTAGTTGTAGGTTTCTTTCCTGTGGGGTTGTTTTTTCTGGACAATCCCTTTTTGGTCGTCTCTGTAATTGGTCTTCTCTACCTCAGATTCTAAATTCTCTCTTCATTCTAGTGGAATGAACGTCCCCAAATGGAGCCACTGATGGAGCTTCAAATTTTTCTCTTTGAATTCCATTATTTTTCCTTTGTACTAGTCTGTCATATTATTTAGAAAAAATCTAAGGTTGGGGTTTTTTATTTTGGCCTTCATGAAAATCCTAATGTCCTATGTTATGCCTTGGGTGGGATCTATTTGGCCATTACCTTATTGCAGCAGGATTTAAAAAAAAACTTATGCCCCATCGCTCTGTCTAGGCCAGGCCCTTTTATTGATTTATTGTTTTAATTTTTCAACTAACTTTATTATTCCCTAAGTCTAGGTTGGCCCATGCCCCATGTATAAAAAAAACTTTAAGCCATCATTTGTCATTGGCCTAGATGGTGTCCCCTTGTCCATTTAATAATTGTTTTATATTTTGTAGGGAGCATTTTTCATGACCATCGATCAACCATTAGTTGATCTCAGCCATTCCTCGCTATCCCGTGATGATCCCAACATGGAGTCTCAGCCGATTGCGATATCATGAGCGAGCACCACGTGTCTCAGCTGGTGATGTTGAAAAGATTATTGAAATGCTTTAATTTTTCTATCGGGTTTTAATATGTTATATGGTGGGTTACTAACATGGCCACGAGATGCACGTGCTCAAAATCAACGGAGATGTTATAACCTTGATGAAATTTTTTATTGACGGTTATGCTCAACATTGGCGACTATTTTGAATGAACATGATTACTGATGGTGGAGATCAACAGTTGCCTGCCATCACGTGATTCGAAGATGCAAGGTGTTTATTGATTGTGATATCATGGGCAAGCACCATATGTATTTCTTTGGTGATGCATAATGTAGTGGGCCCTTGGTGCTAAGTTGGAGGTTACATCAAATATTTGAAGGCAACCATTCAATGATCTGACAAAAATAAGAATCGGCGATTGGAATTTGAATTCGCACCAAATGTGATTGGAGTCGTTGGTGTGGTATGTAAGTGAGCTTTAATGGTAGATGAGATGTTTACTGGCTCAATTCGATTGATATAAAGTAATTTTCCTTCATTCTATTTTACCACAAAGTATTCAAGCACCTTTTGTGAAGCAGTTTCAAAGCCAAGGATGAAGTTCCAAGCGATCACAACAAGAATTTGGTCTTCTACAAAGCATAAATCCTATGAGTTGTTTCTTGTGTTTCCTAGTTAATTTTATTGAGGTTTTGTGAAGAATTGTGTTGTGCTTCTTGGAGGGCTTGTTGGTAGTTATTATAGGGTTACTGGTTTGTTGAATTGTGGGAAATTGCAAGGTTTTTCTGTAATTTCTTTTTCTGTATAGCCCTAGTCTATTTGAAAGTTTGAAATTTTAAGGAAGCCCTAGTTAATTTGAGATGACACAGCTAAAGCAACACTCTAGCCATGTTGAATATTTATAGAGGAATTTGTATGATGAGTTCATGGATCAACTCCCATTTTCCACAAATGATAGGAAGAGGGGTTTAGTTTTCATGCATGGATGAACCCTGGGTGAAGGACTAGTATGCAGGAATTACAACATTGTAGATGCTAGGGTTCAGATAACTAGTTTGGAGATGTTCAGGCTGTGGTATGGATAGTGGAATTTACCTCACCCTTTCTCTAATGGTTGGAGATGTGACATGGGGAAGATGGTACTACCAAATGTGTTCCTCGATGTGGATTTTCTCAAGGCGGTGGTAGCACGTGATGACCCTATTACAAGAGTAATAAGGGATAATGATGGAGGGGTATTGTTAAGTATAAGTAGGGAATAAATTCAATAGGTGTTTGACTTTAGTGAGCCTAGATCATTCTTGGTTCAGATTGATCTTGAGGAGATGAAGCAGGAGTATGCAAAATCAAAGCCACTTTTCAAGTTGAAGCTGCTTCCTCCTCATCTGCCAAGGGCAAGAAGTTTGAGCATTTATATTAGCCCAAGTGACCAAGAGCCTTTCAGATTTTGGGTTTTAGCCCTAACATAGTAATGCCAACTACCTACATGTTTATGGGGGCCCAAATAAAACACCCCAATTTCTCTTTGATCTATGATTTTGCTTCTTTTTTGGCAGAAAATATACATGAAGGACTGCTAAAGTTGCAAGTAGGGGATACTGGCACTCCATTCTTTTGGTATTCCCTATTAATGTACATGTTTTTGAACAAGAATGCTAACTTCTTCTTAGAGAAGATGGAGTTGAGGCAGGATGTAAATGGAGAAAGGTTAATGGTGCAAGTTTGGAATGCAAATTTATCATACAATAGGGGAAGTGCCAGTTTTGTGCAATTTGACAATTGCTTCACTTATAGACTCAAGGCTTGGTTGATGGTAAATGTGTTTAGAATCCATGAGGATCTACATGACTTTCTCAGACCAAAGTGGAGGAAGCTTGTTTTAAAAGTTTTTCACAACTCGGGTGACATCATCTTGTACCCAATTAGCACTACTATAAGGGTGTATGGCTTCTAGGGAGCTCCACATATCCTCCCATTCAATGTGCTGTCAAGAATGTGGTTTGTTGAGGTTATGTGGCAAATAGGTTGTATTCATGAAGACAACCTAACAGGGAAGGGAAAGGGGACTCTTTTCCCTGATTATATTGTTGTGTCTGATTTTGTTTTCTCCAAGGGAGGATGGGTCCACTTTGGGAGGTTTTTTGATGATTTTCATTTGAGGTGTGGTCCTAGGTGACAACGTGACCATGAGGGTTTCTTTTCCCTTTTTAGGCAATAGATTAAGGGTGGCAAGTTTTCACATGAGTTCAATTTTCTTGAGGACCTAATTAGGAATGAATTTGATTTAAATAGACAAGATTTGAACTAGGAAAAATGGATTGCATATGAGAAGCTATTGGCTATAGTGCATAAAATGGATCCCAAATATGATCCATTGATGGAATTCACCCCATTCCACAAGAAAATTGATTTCTTGATGAATAATTTTAGGGAGATCATGGGTACTTTGATGACCAAGAAGGTCACCTTGGAGTTAGATTTTAGCATACAAAAGCTAGAAGTGAGGTCTATTGAAACAAGGCCAACATATCAACCCATGGTGAATTGGCCTCTTTATAAGAGAAAGAGGAATGGAAGTAGTGATGAGGAGGAGGAAGATAAGAAAGGAAAACAACTAATGAAGGAATCAACACAGTTAGGTCCAAAGACCGGAGCACCTAGAGGAATAAAGATCATTGATTTGGACTCACCATCAGAGCCAAGCCCTAAGAGACAAAGAGTTGAGGAAGAAAAAGAGACTCTGATGGATGAAATAATTGTCATAGATCAAGAGATGTAGGTTGGTATTCCTTCCCCTCCTAGATCAACTAAGCTAGTATTGTATGATATGGATGTGAAGGGACAGTGTGTGCAAGATTCCAGAATGGAGGCATGCACGACATTTTTAAACATTGATGCATTTGTTAAAAATATAGTTTTCTTGCAATTGGTGTGGAGGATGACATTAGAAGAATACCAAGACAAATTCAAGAAGAGGAGAGAGTTGAGGCTTGATAGGTCTAACTAGGAGAATGATGATGAAGTAAAGGCTGAATTAATGGAGGAATTCAAAAGCATCACTCCTAAGGAGGGGAGGAAATTAGTAACTCAGGTTGGTGTTCTAATTTTTCCTGAATGGGATAAACTAATGTAGTAGAATTCAATTCAATTCTAAAATCCAAGAATCTGATGCAGAACACTGAGGAAGAGGTCAAGGAATCACCACAAGATTCTACCTTTAGTGAGGAGTATGAGACCCTAGCAATTTGGGCATTGGCACCTTAGGGAAGGAAGCCAAATGTTAATGACACTAGCTTAAACCTAAGGGGAGGGTTAATAATCAAGAGAGCCTCTGAAACTTCAACTACAAAGGCTATAAACCTAACTATAAATGTGGCCAAATTGGCCCAAAAGATAGCTGAGAGAGAAGAAGTTGAAAAGAAGAGCTTAATGGAGAAGTACAATATTATAATTGGAGAGTACAACAGGATACAATAAAGGAATGTTGAGCTACAAATTGAGGTAGATAGGTTGAAGTATAGACAAGAGGTGGAGTCTTCAAGTGCTCTGGGTATCATGACACTACCTTCTACATCAGGATCAGTACCTCCTACTTCTCCAATTATTTTCACTCCAGGGTCCCCCATCCAAACTCCTGCTCTCAGTCCTACATTAGAGCCAGTTGAAGAAGAGATTGAATACTTTATGGATCCCACTAAGAAGTAGATGCTAAATAAAATTACAGAGTTACAGGAAGCTTTAAGGGAAAGTGAGGAGGGAGCAGTTGCAAAGTAGATTGAAGTTGTTGACATAGTTTTGAGGCACCTAAATGAAAGGGTTGATGGCAGATTACAATTAGTATATTCTTTGTATTATTTATTTTTGGATGCAATAAAAAACCCTACTAGGGATTAGGAAGTAGTTTTTCCCTTAGCTGAGAAGTGGATCCCTAGGGCCAATGATTTAGATATCTTGTATAAAGCCTCTAGATTTGATGCAGATAATAGGCCCCAATCATTAAGGCCTACTCAAATTTTTGTAAAGTCACTGTAGGGTTTTCAAGCCTTACCAGATGATTTGAGTAGGAAAATTAGAGAATTTGTAAAGAGTTTTGATGATTGCAGTGATACATCTTTTTGAGACATAATTGATGCACAAGGAGATGTTAAATCACTGCAGCAGTGGTAGGATATAGAAGATGAGGTCATCAACACTGACTCAGACTATGATCTGTTAGTGAGTTGCATGGATAAGATCATTAACACTAGCATGTTTTTGGAGCCTTTTGAGAGAGAGGCAAATCGGGTAGCGGTAAAATATACACCTTACATTGCTAAGGTAAATGAGGTGGTAAATTTTGATTGGCCGAAAGATGAAGAATATTTGAGATGGGTGGATAAATACTTAATCGAGGAAGAATAAGATAGAGTTGACTACTGCCAGTTAATAGCTCAACCATTATAGTTATGACAGATTCTGGTTATGTTTTGATGTTAGTTTTGGCACAAGTTTTTTGATGTTTGGCTAATGCATCAACCATTTTCAGTGGATAGGATGAACAAGAAGGTTCTCTAGGGACTCAACCGTTGTAACAAATTTTTGAAATATCATAGGGCAGTCCAAGTGACCAATGACATGTGTATTTCTGTCCTAATGCTTGTATGCTCCTTTATTCTCTATAAGAAGGATTTCAAGGCCAAAAATATGGGTTAGAAAGTTAGATAGTTTTGGGTCGAGTCGAGGAAAAGTTGCAAAGAAAATTGTATAGCCTTATAGTTTTAGCAAAAATACAATTTTGGTTTTGTTTCATTCTATAGTAGATTTTGGATTCATGGGAGCTTGATGTTTTGTGACACTACTGGAAGTTGAATTAAAATAATATATTTCAAACTCATGTCTCTACATTATATAAGCATATCATAATTTTGAATAAAATAATCAAGGTTTGTTTCGTTCATCTCACTGTTGTGGTGTGTGTGATTCTTAGTTTAGCTTTAATTCAAAGAATTAATTAAAATGCTTGAATGGGATCATATGTGGGTATGTTTTATATAAGGATTTGATAAGAAGTATTGGGTTAGAATACATTATGATGATATTGTAAGGCAATATTATCAGAGATATTTTCATTGTTATGTGTTGAATTTATCATAAACCTTTAAATTCTTATGAATTTGACTCCTCTAATGGTATATGGCACTGATCTAGGTTGTACTTGTTTGTGAGGTTCAATATTTTTTTGTCTTTGTTTAGAGCTTGCTACAAATTACAAATCAATAAATATTTTATACTATGAAGTGTTGTAGTTATCTCATGCTCTGAATAGTTGATATTATTGATGAATAGCCAATTCCATTTGGTATTATCCTGTTGTTTTGAGATATTAAATGGGATTATATATTATTGTTAAATTGTTTTATAATATTGGTGCAAAGGTTGTAAACACATTAAGGGGATCACCCTCCTGGGTCTTGCAAAGCCTGAAGTGTAGGAGGTTTTGTTAAAACCCTCATCAATTGGTCCAGGTCCTTTGAGCTGCCCCTGATTGGAATTGGCGATTCCATAGGTAGATTAGAAGTTCAATGTGGTTACAATAAAAACAACCAACAAGTGTATTTTAACCTTCTTCTCTTTAGTCTCTACTAGACCTAGGTGGGTGTACCTATGCAAATAAAGAAAACTTAAATTATGTGTTCCCTACTTGAGCAATCTATCCACAATGGCAATTGGTAGTGGAGAGATGCAATCCTAATTTTGTATAATTGTATAAGAAATATCAAGGTAAAGTTTATTAATATGTTCAGTTAATAGATGTAAGGTTTTTAATTTTTTTTTATGAAATTAGGTGATGAAATGGGTAAGACCGGTGCCTTGTTGGGTTAAATGGAGTCAAATAAAGATATAGGATGAATGAATTGTATTGGTTGTAATTCAAACTATTTGGAAAACTTATGTTTGTTTATATCTTGTATAAACATGTAGGAAAGTGATTGGAAAACTCTACTTTTTGATCCAACTGATACAACCAGGTTACTTATGAATTATTAAAAGTATTTTAATCCTTCCTTGAAGGAACCAATTGAATAAATCACATAGGTATAATAGATGATACCAAATTGGAGGCAGGATGACAATCCTAATTATATGGCTCTCTTAGTGATCCATATGCTACTTCTAAGTTACTATGATTAATTAAAAGTATTTAATTCATGAAGAGAAACCAATTAACTTAACCACACATGAACAAAAAATGTGTTTGATGAATTTGGATACCAGCTTGGATATACAACTTCAAATAACTGAGAAATAAGATAGTGGAGACAACCAAATAATTGTTTAAAACAACAAACAATTGACACCAATATGATGCCACAAAATCAAAGATTCTTCATTGATTTCCTCAAAATTATGTCTGCAACATAGTCTTTCAAAATGTAAACATTATGGAACTTTTCTACTATCTATATATTATCCCTATTTGCTCTTACTACTTCCTCCATCCTTTTCTTCGGTCTTGGTCTCTCTTATATACATGAGAGGTAGCAAGCTTCAAACCAAAAAACATGTCCTTTGATAACGAAACATGATTTTAAAATTAAGCATAATTAAGAAATTAACACAATTGTAGATGCATGCACTAATCCATGAATCTTTGAGTAGAAGCCCATGATCACCGAGGACCTGTTCAAAGATTATACTATAAAATAGGGTTCACATCATCACTACCGACCGATTTTGACTGTTGCTCAGTTGTGCCTGAAATGTCCACTACCTAATTGATAAAAAGATTGAATGCTGAAAGGTGATGGATGTATTCTTGTTCTACATGAGTGTCTACACTAGATATTAATTATTTCATATCACACGCCATGTACATGAATTTCTCAAATTTTTTATGAGTATTTCACAAGACCATATCCTCATCATGAATTTCTTGCGATGCAGTTGTTAGAAACCCTATAAATTTTTCTTTCCAATCATTTTTTTCTCAAAGATTCCATGTATCATCATGGAGTGAAGGAATCAAATTAAAGCCACCTAGATCCTCTTTGAGCCTACGAAAATATTTTTTGTGAGACTCCACTAAATTTTTATATCTCTACTGTGTTTTCTCTTTCAGAATTTGTTTATCCAAAAGCTCCCTCTTTATATCAATCATTCTTCTTTGCAATCGGATATTCACCTCTATTGTTGATTGTATTTGCTTGAACACACTCCAATAATCATTAGCTTCCTTCATCACCTTATTGAACCTTTCCTTGATTATCTCAGACATAGTATTATACTTAATGACTTTCATTTCCATTTCTAGTGCTTTACACTTCTCTTAGGTTTTCAAATGGGAACTTTTCCAATAAGATACATCAACTAATGCATATAATACTCTCTTGTCCTTTTCGAGGCATGGGGAGTACAATTATGAAGAAGAAGAGGAAGATGACTTATCCTTTTGATGTGGTAGCTCCCTTTTCAATTTTTTATTTTCTTTAACCAACTTTTCAATTTGAGCTCTAGTGAATTTTTCCACATTGACATTCAGTTCTGCAGTTTCCAAGGGATTAGTGTCCCCGACTCTTTGGACCAAAAGATATCCAAAAAATTAATTTGGATTATCAATCATTGTCGACCTCTTTTCATGGGGGTATAGTGACCAAATAAGCAAGTGTTGTGCAGTTTTTTGCACACGCGTCGCACTAAAGGTGGGGACCCTCATTATTTATTTTTGGGGTTTTACTTGCTTGGGCATGTGCTTTGATGTTCATCTTTCCTGTTGTAATGGCCCATTTATGATTTATATTGATAGCCTTAATTTTTGGGTGCATTTAGGGCTTTTCACTATGTTCGAGAAAATCCACCCTAGTCAAACTTTCCCAGTTTCCTTTCAGCGCTTGCTAATGGCTGCCTTTTTTCTCAAGTTCGGGGAAATCCGTCATATCCAGATTTTTCCGAAGTTCGTTGCTTTGCCGGATTCCTGGATTTTGGTCATGGTCATCTTGTCAATCGCATTAGTGGAGATTTCATGACTTTCGGGGCAATGTTATATTGAGTTTTGGCAAGTAATTCACCATTTGAGTTTGATTATTTACTTTCCGTTTGAGTTTGGAGTGCTTGAGCTTGAGGTGAGTTGCTGAATTGTGCATTTGGAGGTGATTTCACGTGTTGCATTAGTGTTTCTTGGGCACCATTTGTGTTTTGCTCATGCTTGAGGTTGTTTGTTGGCATCCTTGGTTTCATTTTCCTCTATTGTCATGGTATGTAGATATCCTCTCTCTCTTTTGGTTTGAATTTCTTTGCTTCATGTACTTTCATGTTGTTCATTGCTACATTCTTGCTAGAATGTGCATGTTTCCTGTGCATTTCGAGGGTTTCGTGTCTTGTCAGTCTGTTCATGTGCTTATCCTAAGTGTTTGCTTTGGGTTGGTCTTTTGTTGTTGTCTTGGGGCTTGCTTGCATTTTCCATGAATTTCCTATCCTTTTTTTATAAGCAAGTTGTGCCTGAGTTGTTCCGTGCTTTCATGGTGGAGGTTTTAGGGTTCTTGACCTAGGGCATAGCCAATTCCTCTCAATTTACTGAGAGGTGAATTTTAAGTTCATGTTTGATCCATTGGAGGTTTAGGTCAGGTTGTTATTGAGCTACAAGCTCTTGGTCTGTGTCCATTCGATCTATTTAGGTGAGGATGAGAGAAACATAGGCGTTCGGGTTTTTGATGTCTTCGCGTAATTCTACCTCTGTTGGATTTCCCCGAGTCTTCCTATTTCTTCTCTATTCTACATAATTTTCTTTAAATCCAAACTTTTGTTCACCTCATGGAATTATGCTTCCTCCGGATTTTCCTGAAGTCTGTTGCTGGGTCGCTCTACCGAATTCAGGATTTCATGATAAATTTGTCTTGATTCTGCTAAAATCTCCATGTTCAGGATTTTCTTGAATGTTTTGCACTTCCTTCATTTTCTCGGGCTGCTGAAGTTGTTGTTGTTTTTGGGGAATTTCTGTCTAAGGTAGATTTGTTTGAAGATTTGTGGGAATGAAAATCTGATGATTATATGAGGAATTTTCTTATTGATTATGTATTTAGACAATCAAATGAACTTATGCTAAGTAGCTTCAAGTTATTCCTTAGTTATATTGATTGCTTAAAATTATTATGTGGGGTTTGTATGTCTGTTTCGCTGGATTCCGCATGGTGTGGATTTCCCCAAAACTCCCCTCCAGTCTAGATTCTGTGAAGGAGGCTAAATCTTGAACTTTGAAATAGTTGATTTTGACACTTGTGTTTATCTTGGATCTCATTTTGGTTGTCTTTACTTGATTGTAGGTAGGATCAGGGCAGGATATTGTTGGGCATGGCAAGGGAAAGGTAATGGATCCAAGTACTAAAATTTTGCTATCTCCGAGGCAAAAAAGGTAAAGATGGACATAAAGAGTAAGATTCCTAAGATTAGATTGACTTTCGTCTAGTCAGGAATTATTGATACTAATGTGGGTATGTGGGACTATGAGGAGTTCAAGGCTGAAATGGTAGCACAGAACCTCCCTTTTCTGGCCAAAGAACTTAGGAGTCTAGGTTAGCATATGTAGCTGGTTTCCCCTCAATAGTACAATGCTATGAGTTGGTGCTGGAATGTGCCAGAAACTATGATAGGGGAACACAAAGAATAATTGGTCCCTAGGGAAGGGTTGTGGAAAACTTTGACCCTGTGTCCATTGCTAGAACTTTTGATATACTAGATAGGTCACATGTGGTGGCCTTTGATATAGATGTAGCAAAGAAGTTCTATGAAGAGAATGTGGTTAAATCCCATCAGGTGATCAATTCTTGGTTGGAGAAGCCCAAGTCTCACTTCTCCAAGTTTCCTAACCATTTTTTCAAACTTAAATTCAAGAGGGAATACTATAATGCCATCACTCTCCTCAGCAGGTTGGTAGGGCTAAAGAATGCAGGATTTTTTAAGAGCTGGATGTTCAATGTCATTGCTCAGACGAAGCAGGGTATAGACTACCACTGGGAAGGTGCTATAAGTGCAGTAATCCATGAGTATATGTGTAATATCTTATAGACCAAGACCTTCACCATGAATTCTTACTTGGTGTATTGATTGGCAAGATTCCACCCATACAAGGGGTTGAGCACTAGAGTTATATTCAAACAAGATGCAATCTATGAGGTGTATCTACAACTTCAGCTAGGAGGAGCTAGTTATAGGAGGGAAAATGATGCATTTACTATGTATATTACTAGGTTGTTGTAGGGTACAGAGCATGTGAGGATTTCAGACAAATGCAAGGAGTTGATTAGGAGGTATGGGGCATGGTTCATTCAATTCTCTACTTTCTCCTACATAAGGATTGATGGTTGTCAAAGGGCTCCTTATAGACTCCCAAGATACCCAATGGAACATATCATATTGTTGGAAGTCACAAGGTAGATTTGTGAGTTTGATGTAATTCTAAAGGGAGACAAACATAAAATAGGGTTTGGGAATGAATTCCCCTTGAAGATAGGCACAAATGAGGTCTTCCCTTCGATCCAATCAACTCATGCTTCTGAGGAGGAGATAAGTACTTTTGGTATCTCTTTCCATTCTAAGATAGCAAGATTTGATATTACTGGTGGGGCACAAACGAAGGCTAGCAGAGAGTCCAGCCACAAAGACAACATTGAAGATTATTGGGGTAACCTTGGTGATGAGTTTGATGTAAGGAAGAAGAAATTCTCTAGGCTGCCAGTAGACTTAGTAAGACTATATAACATAAAGGACATTCCTGACCAACTAGAAGAAGATGGAAATTTGATTCAAGGTCATATCTTCAAGGCTATGAAAGATAAACCGGATGGAGAGATTGACTGGTTGGAGGAAGAAAAGACAGAGTTGGAAAAAATTATGACTCTTGTGATTAAGTATACTAAAATGTGGCTAAAGCAAAAAAGGTTAGAGTTAGAAGTTTAAGGTGTCCAATGCACCTATGATTTGATGGGAGACTTGGAGTCTCATTCTGCTTCTGAGGAATCACATGAGCATGATCCTAAGGGTAAGCCCAAGGTGGACTCTCCCTCCAAGATTAAAGTTAGGGATGTTCAAACTGAAGAGGTAGCAGATGTGGGTAAATAGAGAAAGCCTATTGCCAAGAAGAGAAGGCATGTTTCAAGGAGAGGGGTTGAGAAAGATAAAGAGGAAAAGGAAGAAGTGGATGCTGCTTCTCCTTTGCTCAAGAGAAAAATACTTTTTAAAATGTCACAAAAAGAAAAGGAAACTTCCAAGTTAGAAAAGGAGGTTGAGACACTTGTGATAGAGATAGAAAGTTCAGGGAAAAAAACATAGGTATAGATGAGGAGGTCAAGGACTCCTTCCCCAAAGGATGCTACAATAAAGGAGGATGTTCTTGTGATTGCTCCTATCATTGAACAAGAGAACATTCTCCCTCCTCAAGATATTGGCAGTGTGCTAGAAGAGCCAAGGAAGGATGAATAACCTAAGGACTTGGGTGAAGAAGAATTCTAGGAAGGAGACCTCTACAATGCAGAGGAAAAAATTGATAAGGTAATCTAGTCTCCCTTGGTAGCCTATGCAAATTCACCTGCAAAAGATAAATTGGGAAAATCTCCTCAACAAGAGGAGATACCAGCTAAAATCCCTTCATCGACACATGTTATCATAGAGGAGAATTCTCTAGAGAAAGAGGATCCAACTAAGGATATCGCTAATGTGCCAAGTATTGAGAAAGATGCACCTAGTGTCCAGTAGGAGGAGGATAAATAGGATAAGGTGCCAACCGAATCCACTGTTCCATGCTGGCTAGATAGAGAATAAAAGATTAAATTGGTAATATTGGAAGACACTCCTCCCAATTGGGATGACCTAATGGCTAACATTGGGAAAGGGAAGACCAAGAAGAAAGCTAGGGTTGTATCAAGGATTGAGAGGGATGGATCAGGCAACATAGTGGCTCATATTGCTACCCTTGCTCTAGACAAAGATAGAGATGGGGTGACTACAAAGGACTATCATGTGCAGACCATTGATTTAGGGCATGCTTCTATGGAGAAATATATTGAGGAGTATGAAGGTTCCAGTGTTGTAATTGTAGGTAGATTGAAGAAGGAGGTACAAACTAGGCATGAGTTGGAAAGGGAGAATGAGAAATTGAAGAGGTACTTGCAAGAGTTGATGAAACCCTTGCAGTCCATTAGCTCTTCCTCCTTTGCTACAAGTTTCTTGCCTCAAGAAACAATCTCTCAACTTGAAAGAATGAAAGGCACTGCACATGCCACAGCTGGTTGGTTGTAGGGATTTCAAATCAAAGGAGATGGTACCATCAAGTATATCTTGTCTACTATAGGGGATGCCATGAGGTTAGTGGATTGGCTGAAGACTGTGTTATTCCAAGACAAGAAGGATATTGATCTCTTGTTGCATAAAATAAGAACAATTAGGGAATACACTGAGGATAAAATGGTGAAGAGTGGGATTCTTCCTTTACCAAGGGTTTCTGATCCTTGGGAATGGTTCAAGATCTTTTAGATGAGGCAAAGGGCCTTGAAGAAGATTCATAAACAAGGGAAGAAGATTGAGGACACCTTCACTGGCATTCATGCTAAGTGCATCTCATTCTTTGAAATCATGACAAGGAGGAATAGGTTCGCTCCAAAGCATCTCAGTTTGGAGCAACTCAAGAAATGGTGGAGAGATGTTTATTCTCTAATTAGTGAAGGTCTAGTCACTGAACATCAACTAGATGATGCTGCAACCTACATTGCAGTTATTGATAGGTATTTAACAAATAGGGTTGATTGGGATGGCACAGTAAGGCAGGCAAGAGATGGCATCAAGTCTCTTGAAAGAAGAGTTAGGGTTTTGCCTCTACCACCTATTACCGAATTGGACAGAGTATTGCTAGCAATGCATGCTAAAGTGGAGCACGCTAAAGAAAAGGATGGGGAGTAGTTATATAAGGCCAAATCAAAGTTTGTGCTTCTCATTATCCACATGCATTGGGTGGACCTTTTGAGACTCCACATCGACTTGGATGAAATTGGTGCAAGTTTCACATTTCATGTTGCATTCGAATATCTTTTGAGGCTGGCCTATTGCATGGCATTTTTATTATTGTAAAACACTTATTTGGGCTGACCTATCTTGGGTTTTCTCTATAAATTGGGCATGATGCCTCATTTGTAAGAGAGATACAAAATAGAATACTAAGGAATAGAGTGGCACAAAGAATAGAGATTTCATATCTGAGTGAATTAGGGTTATCTTCAAGAAAGTATTGTAATAGAACAATAGAATTTTTTCCATTTTGGATGACTTAATATAAGAAAGGATATGTTGATTTGGTATCTCTCTTCTATTAAGTTTTATCTAGCATGGTTCTTGTTGTTCTATCTTTAAAATTTTTTAAGTTTATTGTTAGATGGTTTGGTGATGTTTAGGGTTTCATGCTTGGAATGTTTGCAATGATCTCTAGTCCATACTTTTTACAGCTAGCTGATCATTAGCTGCTTTGCAAAGTTAGCCTGGACTTAAAATTGTGCTTAGTTCAATTATGAGTATTTGTTCATTTCAGTTGCAATAGGATTGTTTTGAATGAATTTTTATGATTTGAAAAGCTTTGAATACCTTATAATATTGCACTATTTCTATGAGATTGCATATTTATTTGGGTCGAACAAAAAGTAGTTTATGAGAGATCGGTCCATCTTGAGCATTTTATCTTTTGGCATTGTCAATCTTAGGGTTAGAATTAGTCTTTGAATTATCTCTGAAACCTTTATCTTTTGTTATTTTCTTTATTATCTGAGTTAAATTGAGTGTTTGGAAGTATCAATTTATTGTTAGATCTGATAAGTTCAAAGTCTAGTGTTTGCTTGTACTAAGGTCCCTTTGTGATTACCAACATTTTCAAATTATCTCTAAGTTGTTTTATCTGCATTGTCAAGACCTAACATTAGAGACCTTGGGGCTATCTCTTTTTCCATAGGGATTTACCTTTTAAGAGAGATAGGATATAATATTCTATCTGAGTTGTTGTTGTGCAGAAAACACCATCAATAGATTGGTGCTAGAAGGATGGCTTTGGATAACAAATCTAAAGCATTTTCTAAATGCCATTTCTCCTAAAAGGATTAGAAGAAGAACTAGATCTACTCAAGGAGAAGAGGAATTTCAAGATTTGCAGACCCCTACTAGGTCAAGAAGTACCAAGAGAGGGGAAGAATCATCATCTGCTCAACAACTTCCATCATCTCCATTATCCTCATCCTCATCCTCATTTGAAGTAATTCCTATTCCATAACCGCAACAGTCATAAATCAGCCATTACCATCCCTGCCTCCACCAATGGATTTCCTTGCCAACAACCCATCTCCATTGATTTTCAATAATTACAATGTTATGCCCAAGAACCTTGAGCATTTTTGCTCTAATTTCCATACTCATGCCCCCAATAGGACAACAAAAGAGCATATTAGGATTTTCAAAACCTATTTGAGGGATAGAGGAATTAACCATGAGAATGTGGCATGCAGGCTTTTCCCTTATTCCCTTGGGGAAGAGGCCTTTTATTGGTTTAATCACTTACCTGCTGCTTCCATTCATAATTGGACTGAACTAGAAACTACATTTCTGCAGAAGTTTAAGATTCTCATTAGTGCTAATAAGCTATAACTATAATTTACTGGGGTGAAAAGAGAGATTAATGAACCAATAGGGTCGTTCAGTAATAGGTTTCATCGAGCTTACACCAAACTCCAGGCACCTTATGCTAGAAATGAAGACATTTCCATAGAATTTTACCTTGAAGCTTTGGATAGCCTTACAACCACTTTCCTTAAATAGAGGACTAACCCCCCAAATACTCTTCTCATGGCATATGTAGAGGCTATGAAAGTCAGCCCAAATTTGAGGCAACCTTTATCAAAACCTCTGCCATCCTTAGAACTTGTTGCTCACCCTAGACAAGTTAAAGCTCTCAATCAAGCTTTGACCAATAATGATCCCATAATGAATCCAATACCCTCATTACCTTTGGTCCCTCATCTAGGTTGTCCATTAAATCAAGCTCAATCTATGGCCTCTTATCCTCAACAAAGGGCTAATCAACCCCTTCATTAGCAACAAGCTGGTTTTCCTACGTATTTGTAGAATTCAAAAGTTTTGAATTAGGTAGTTGGTTCTAGAGGAATACCTGGATATCCTCTTGGTAATGTGAATTTGGCACCACCTAATGGTCTAGACAAGGAGCAGTTGGATGAGTTGTCAGAACAGGTGAAAAAACTGAATATGGAGGTGACTTATTTGAGAAATCAGAATAACCAACTTTAGGTTGCTCAGAAGAACATGCAATCTAATTATGGCAAAGAGAAAAGGAACTTTGAAAGAGGAAAAAACTTTGAAAGAGGGCAATATTTTGACAGAAATCAAAATTATGACAGAGGACAAGGCTCTGGTTAGAATTTTGATAGAAGACAAGGCTCTAGCCAAAATTTTGATATAAATCAACAAGGTGGATAGGATTTGATAGAAGGCAACCACCTAAGCAGAATAGATCATGGAATATTGGACCTAATAATGGAGGGGTTCCTACTCCATTAGATCATCCCTCTACTCAGGAGAAGCCCCCAAATGGTGTATATTTGGCAGAGGCAGCTTTGTCCGATTGGTGCAGACTTTATAAGACAAGCCAACATTCTAAGTTGGATTGCATGGAGTTTCAAACTGCTGCTTCCATTTTTAGTATGAAGTTGAGAACAATTCCAGTAGTCAAGAAATTGTGCCCTCAAATCCCTATGATTCTCTAGTGCTGGTACTCAATCATGAACCATTCCCAAAAGGTGAGGAAAATGAACCAGAAGAAGAGTCCAATGACCAGGAGAATGAGGTAGAGTAGGTGTTAAATGAAGATGAGATCTCCCAGTTGTTTAATAAGGAAAATGAGAATGATAATGACCCTTTGGATGAGGAGGAAGTTAGTGTTGAAGAATTTTAGATGTTTCAACAACCAGCAAAGAAATATGATTTGAGGAATAAACCTAACAAGAGTCCATAGGCTGGAGGTCCTTTCACTACTTCTATCCCTCCTAACAATTTTACTACTCCACCAAATCTGCAAGCTAGTAATAATCCACCTTATCCTCATGTGCCAACACAGTACTTGTCAAAGGGAAACAATCTTGAAGTTTCAAAGGATAGAAAGGCTAGTGGCTACAGGGAAACCCATGCTAATCTAAATGTGGGGAAATTGGGTGAGTATGTGACTAAAGAATTCAAGAAAGTAAAGGTAAGTATTTCTGCTTTTGAATTATTAAGAGTTCCTGCTATTAGGAATGCAGTTTTGGGGTCATTCAGTTTGAATATAGTACCATAGGGAGTAACTACCAATGAGGCTGTTACCAGATCTTCTAGTTTACAGGAATCTAGAGGTCAAGTTCCACCTATAGACAAAGGGAGAGATAAAGATAAGAGTCAAGTTGGGCAAGATGACACTCAGTTGAGTTTGTTTCAAGGCAAGAGGTAAACCTCCTCCTTTCCTAATTTATGTCCGTATCTTTGGAAAGAATCTGCATAATTGCCTTCTAGATTCAGGAGCATCTACAAACATTATGCCTTTTTCTATTTTCAAAGAATTAGGTATTACCCTTATAGCCTCTCAAAATAAGTCCACTCAATTAGACAAAACAAAGGTAAGTGTAGTAGGAGAATTGAACATGATTCCCATAGAACTGACATTAGATCCTAGGGTGCAACAAGTGATCAACATCCAGGTTGCTGACATTCCTGATACTTATGGTTTGATTTTAGGCTGGGATTTCACCAAGGCACTGAATGGATATACATCTACAAACCATTCACACATGTGACTACCATGGAAAGGAGTTCCAAATTAGATTAGAATTGAGAGAGAACCCTGAATGAAATATGTAATCACTGAGTACCAGAATATTTTGAATGAGGTGTTTTTGTATGAGGTTAGCATGGGGAATTATGTGTTGGCTACATCAGCCTCAGAAAATGAAGAGTTCTTTATGTTATAGGACCCCTTAGAGTAATTCATATCACAAATTAGTGGTTCTAGAACATTGACTGAGCAAGCAGATGAAACCGATGACCAAGACGATAAACAGATTAGTTTGCTGGATAACTTTTAGGAATTCATCCAAAAGCATATGGAGAATCAGATACAGCTAGGAGGAAGGATGAATTTTGAAGAACTATTGCTCCCCAATTGGTGAAGAGTCCATGATGCTCCTCACTGTGAGCTAGAATGTGACTTATGTCAAACTATTATGGAATAGATACAAAAATGTATTAATCCAGTCCCAACTATTGAACATAATATACATAGGGAGTTAGATAATGATAAGGGTGCCAACCCAATACTTCCTGAGAAGCCCCCTATTTGTAGTAAAGTGAGGGATAAATTAAGGCCACTGGATCCTGATAGCTATTGGACATTGAGATTCGATGGATCTAAATCTAATCAGGGTGGTGGAGTAGGATTTGAGTTGATCAGTCCTAAGGGTAAGAATTATTTTGCTGCTCACAGACTCCAATTTTAATGTACTAATAATGTGGTTGAATATGAAGCTTTGATTCATGGGTTGTTAATGGCATCAAGGAAGAAAGTTAAGATATTACAAGTTTTTGGAGACTCTGAACTCGTAGTAAAACAAGGAAACAATATTCATGCCGTGATAGGAGAATGACTAATTATAGGCAAAGAGTGTGGGATCTCATCAAGGAATTCAACGCTTTCAATATCCAGTTGATCCCTCAAAGTAGGAATCAAGTTGCAGACTCTCTAGCACAAGCTTCTAGTACATTGCAACCTTTATCACTTTCAGGATTGAAGAAGTTTATAGTTGAACTCACTCTAGTACCTTCAATTCTTGACAATGTTACTAATTTCTAGGTATTTGAAGATGATAAGAATATTTTGGATTTTATTAAAAGTTGTGATGTGTTTTCTTCTCAAGTCATTGATGAGATGGAGCCTCACAAAGCAGAAATAGGCTTGGGAGGAATCATTAAACTGAAGACCAATACTATCCCAAGAGGTATGGTGCAACTTGAATGAATTTTTGATTTGGATAAGATAAGAGATTAGGAACAACAAGTTAAAAGGGAGTCTCTCAGTAGCCAGTGTGAAACATATAATATGTAGACACTAGATGACATGAAGAATGTGTTTATTGGTAAGGTGTGTACTCCAGAAGAAATAAAAGGGATTATTGATTCCTTGCACACATATCATGATGTGATAGCCTAGAGTTATGAATATTTGAAAACATATGATACTTCAATCATTACACACACCATTCCCTTGAAATCAACTGTTAAACCATTTAGATAGAGACATAGACCAATCAACACTCTGCTAGAACCCATCATTTAGAAGGAAGTCCAGAAGTTGCTTTCAACACAAATTATATTTCTAGTAAGACACTCTACCTAGGTTCTGAATCTGGTTCTAATAAGGGAAAATAGTGGAGAAATTAGATTGTATGTGAACTTTAGGAACATCAGAAAAGGATAAATATCTAGTTCCTTCACTAGATGAAGTACTTAAAATCATCAATGGATCCCAGATGATGTCTTTTTTGGATGGGTATTATCGATACAACCAAGTTATGGTGCAATATGAGGATAGGCATAAGACTGTCTTCACTACAAAATGGGGAACTTTTTCTTAAAGAAGGATGCCTTTTGGGTTGATCAATACTGGAGCTACATTCTATAGAGCTATGGATATTGCTTTTAAGGACATAATTGGTAAGCGCATCATTATTTATATGGATGACTTGATAGTTTTTTCTAAGAAATGAGGTGATCACATAATAGATTTATGCAAAGTATTCCAAAGGTGCAAAGAGTTTGGTATTTCACTTAATCAAAGGAAGTGCATTTTGGGAGTCACAGAGGGGAAATTCCTAGGACATATCATCTCAGAACAGGGTATCGCTATTGATCCTGAATGAATACAGGCTATCTTGAAGATTCAACCCCCCACAAGTAAGAAATAAATGAAGTCATTCTTTGGAAAGATTAACTTTGTTAGAAAATTTATCACTAGATTTGTAGAGATAGTGAAGCCATTGAATGCTATATTGAAACAAGAAGAAAAAGTAGAGTGGAATGTAGAAGCTAAGGAGGCATTTACAAAAATCAAGAAAGATATTGCTGAGGCTCCAATATTGGTGAGTCCAGATTATTCTAAGCCCTTTTACATATATTCATTCACTTCTAATCACTCTTGTGCTGGAATGTTAACCCCAAATTCTGATCAAGGCGATCAACATCCTATAGCCTTCATGAGCACTCCTTTAAAGGATGCAAAGTTGAGATATCACAATGTTGAAAAGAAGGCCTATGCTTTGGTCATAGTAGTGAAAAATTTTAGACACTATATTTTAAGGAATAATATTTTTTCCATAGTGTATGATCCTCCAGTAAAGTTGTTAATGCAGAATGAGTTGGGTGAATGAAGAGCCAAATGGGTGACCATGTTGTAGGAATATGATATGGAGATTCAACCCATGAAATTAGTAAGAGGACAGTGACTGATGAAGACAATGGTTGAGAGAGGTCCTGATCTCATAGCTCAACATTATTATCTTGAGGAGGTATCTCTAGGAGATTGGTATGATGAAATCATTTACTATTTATTGAATCAGCAATGTCTTGATCACCTTAATGTAGTTCAGAGGTGAGCTTTGCACCTAAAGAGTGGAACTTTTATGATGAAACTACCAGAGTGATGATTGAATTTCATGAAAGATATGGCACAGGCCATGGTTCTACATCATCCACTATAAATTAGATCTTGAGGGTAGGCTATTATTGGCCTACTTTGTTCAAAGATGCACACCAACATGTGAGGACTTGTCACATATGTCAAACTACAACAAGTAAGTAAAATCATGTAGCTCTTCCACTTCAGCTGGTCATAGAGATAAAACCATTCCCCTAGTGGGGAATAGACTTCATAGGTCCAATTAATCCTCCATCTTCTGTGGGCCACACGTATATTCTAACCATAACTGATTATTTTAATAGGTGGATAGAGGCTATTGCTTTTAAACAATGCACTTCAAATATGGTCGTCAATTTTTTGAGTCAGGTATTATTAATCATTTTGGTTGTTCATTGTCTTTAGTTTGTGATAATGGTCCTACATTTGCATCACTAAAATTTTCTAATTGGGAATTTGATCATGGAATTGTTATTAACTTTTCATCCAATTACTACCCTTAGGGTAATGGTCTAGCTAAGTCTTCCAATAAGAACTTATTGATAGTGATCTGTAAGTTGCTAGAACAAAATCCTAAAAATTGGCACACCCAACTTCAATTTGCTCTTGGGGTAGACCATACTAGACAGAAGGCATCCATAGTAACCTCTCCTTATTACCTAGTGTATGGTCTAAAACCTTTGTTTCCTATCCAATTGAAGATCCCTACCCTACAGTTTATTAACGAATACTATAATGAGGAAGATAAACATGAGGCCCGTTTATCTGAGCTATTACACCTTGAAGAGAAAAGAGATGAAGCCCCAAAAAAAATTGCTAAACATCAGGGTGTAGTGAAATGATGGTTTGATAGGAGAGCTAAGGTGAAATCCTTTAGAATCTCTGACTTGGTTCTCTACTGGGATAAAGCCCATGATCGTAAGGGAGAGCATGGTAAATTCGATAAAATCTAGCTTGGTCCTTACCAGATTTCAAAAAATTTGGGAGATAATGCTTTTCGCCTGAAAACCCTCACTGGTGAGGATATCCCACTGCCCGTCAATGGGCAATATCTAAAGCATTACTTCCAATCTTGAGCTATTTTTAGCTCATCCTTGTACATAGCTAGTGTAGGTTTTCTTTTTGCTTTGTTTTGCTTGTTTTCTTTGGTTGATTTTGTTTTCCGTTTTGTTTTTTTGCTTTTGGTTCCTTTATTTTTTTGGGTTGGTGCATCTGTATAACAAGCTATTTGCTTGAGATTGTTCTAGAAGTTTCTTTTACAATTTCTAGTCAGTTTTTCAGAGTCAAGTGGTGGAATTCCTTTATCTAATATCCCTTGTGCTTAGAATTAGAGTCACTTATTTTGGAATATATTTGGGTCTCACACCTTCACACTAAAATTAAAGATTCTAGAATTGCATAAGGTTCTTTTGTATTTTGGCCTAATGAAAAATCTTATATTCCGCTTCAGTGCCACTATGTTCCCCATCCATGAGTGTGAATTTCATTACTTGCAAAGGTTAAAGAAAGGTTCTATAAAATGTTTAAAAGAGAAAAAGAGAAAAAAGGAAACTATTGAAAATCAAAATAACCTTCACCTTATCAGGGGTATCCTAGTATCTCTATCAAGGCTATAGATGCCTGACTGGCAGTAGAGCTATACTTGGGAGGGTCACATTGATAACCTCGCCAGGGCTATGGATGCCTCACTGGTAGCGAGGATTTATCTAGGTTGCTTTTGAAATTAGAACTTTTATGTAGCCTGGTCAGATTTTCTCTGGTTCTCATTGCACCTAAGGAATAGGAAATAAATGAAAAGTACACACACTTGGACCCTGGTATAGGAAAAAGTCTTCTTTCTTGTGGTTTTTGAAACTTTTTTTGTAGGTATCCTGATGTAAGGATTGAAACCAAAAATTTTGGGTTCTTGATTCAGGTTTGTTTTTGAAATGCTCTGGAGCATTTCCCCAATGGAGTCGTCATTTGTTGTGCAGTTTTTTGCACACACACCCCACTAAAGGTGGGGACCCTCAGTTTCTCTTTTTTGTGTCTTGTCCTTTCTTTTTTGGGGATTTTATTGCTTGGGAATGTGCTTTTATGTTCATCTTGCCCATTGGAATGGCCCATTTATAATTTATATTGATAGCCTTAAGTTTTGGGTGCATTTTGGGCTTTTCACTATGTTTGGGAAAATATGCCCTGGCCAGACTTTCCCGGTTTCCTTTTTGCTCAAGTTTGGGGAAATCTATCATGTCCATATTTTTTCGAAGTCTATTACTCTACTGGATTCTTGGATTTTGGTCCTAGCCATCTTGTCGATCACATTAGTGGCGATTGCATGACTTTTGGGGCAATGTTATATTGAGTTTTGGGAATTAATTCACCATTTGAGTTTGTTTATTTACTTTCCATTTGAGTTTGGAGCACTTGAGCTTGAGGTGTGTTGTTGGATTGAGCGTTTGGAGGTGATTTTGAGTGTTGCATTCATGTTTCTTGGGCACCATTCGTGTTTTTCTCCTACTTGAGGTTGTTTGTTGGCATCCTTGGTTTTAGTTTCCTCTATTGTCATGGTGTGTATATATCCTCTCTCTCTTTTGGTTTGAATTTTTTTTCTTCATGCGCTTTCATGTTGTTCATTGCTACGTTCTTGCTAGAATGTGCATGTTTCCTAGACATTTCGGGGGTTTCGTGTCTTCCCAGTCTGTTCGTGTGGTTATCCCGAGTGTTTAATTTGGGATTGTCTTTCATTGTTGTCTTGGGGCTTGCTTGGATTTTCCATGAATTTCCTATCCTTTTTTTGCAAGCAAGTTGTGCCTGAGCTATTCCATGCTTTCATGGTAGAGGTTTTAGGGTTCTTGACCTAGGGAATAGCCAATCCCTCTCAATTTACTAACAAGCGAGTTTTAAGTTTGTGGTTGATCCATTGGAGGTTTAGATCAGGTTGTTATCAAGTTGTAGGCTCTTGGTCCGTGTCCATTCAATCTATTTAGGTGAGGATGAGAGAAACATAGGCGTTCAGGTTTTTGATGTCTTCACAAAATTCCACCTCTATTGGATTTCCTTGAGTCTTCCTGTTTCTTCTCTGTTCTGTATAATTTGCTTTAAATCTGAACTTTTGTTGGCCTCACTAAATTCTGCTTCCTCTAGATTTTCTCGAAGTTCGTTTTTGGGTTGCTCTACCGAATTCAGGCTTTCATGATAAATTTGTCTTAATTTCATTGAAATCTGTGCCTTCAGGATTTTCTCGGATGTTATGTGCTTCCTTCATTTTCCTAGGTTGCTGAAGCTATTGCTGTTTTTGGGGATTTCTGTCTAAGGTGGATTTTTTTAAAGTTTTGTGGGAATGAGAATCTGATGATTATATGAGGAATTTTCTTATTGATTATGTATTTAGACAATCAAATGAACTTATGCTAAGTAGCTTCAAGTTATTCCTTGGTTATATTGATTGCTTAAAATGATTATGTGGGGTTTGTACGTCTGTTTGATTAGATTCCACCTGGTCCGAATTTCCCTGAAACTCCCCTCCAGTCTAGATTCCACGAAGGAGGCTAAATCCCAAACTTTGAAATAGTGTATTTTGACACTTGTTATTTATCTTGGATCTCATTTTGGTTGTCTTTACTTGTTTGTAGGTAGGATCAGGGTAGGATGTTGCTAGGCATGGCAAGGGAAAGGCAACGGATCCAAGTACTGAAAGTTTTGCTATCTCTGAGGCAAAAAAGGTAAAGATGGACATAAAGAGTAAGATTCCTAAGAGAAAATTGACTTCCATCTAGTCAGGAATTACTGATACTAATGTGGGTATGTGGGACTACAAGGAGTTCAAGGCTGAAGTGGCAGCACAAAACCTCCCTTTGCTGGCTAGAAGAACTTTGGAGTCCAAGTTAGCACATGTAGTGTGTTTCCCCTCCATAGTACAATGCTATGAGTTGGTGTTGGAATGTGCCAAAAACTATGACAGGGGAACACAAAGAATAATTGGTCCCTAGGGAAGGGTTGTAGAAAACTTTGATGCTGTGTCCATTGCTAGAACTTTTGATATACCAGATAGGTAACATGTGGTGGCCTTTGATATGGATGCAAGAAAGAAGTACTATGAAGAGAATATGATTAAATCCCAAGTCTCACTTCTCCAAGTTTCCTAAATAGTGTTTTAGACTTAAATTCAAGAGGGAATACTATAATTCCATCACTCTCCTTAGCAGGTTGGTAGGGCTGAAGAATGCAGAAGTTTTTGAGAGCTGGATGCTCAATTTCATTGCTCGGATGGAGCAGGGTATAGACTACCACTAGGCAGGTGTTGTAAGTGTAGTAATCCATGAGGAGATGTGTAATGTCTTGTAGACCAAGACCTTCACCATGACTTCTTACTTGGTGTATGCATTCACAAGATTCCACCCATACAAGGGGTTGAGCACTAGATTTATATTCAGACATCATACAATCTATGAGGTATATCCACAGCTTCATCTAGGAGGAGGTAGTTATAGGAGGGAAAATGATGCATTTATTATGTATATTACTAGGTTACTACAGGGTGCAGAGCATGTGAGGATTTTAGACAAATGCAAGGAGTTGACCAGGAGGTATGGGGCATGGTTCATTCAATTCCCTACTTTCTCCTACATAAGGATTGATGGCTGTCAAAGGGCTCCTTACAAACTCCCAAGATACCCAAAGGGCCATATCATACTGTTGGAAGTCACAAGGAAGATTTGTGACTTTGATGTAATTGTGAAGTGAGACAAACATAAAATAGGGTTTGGGAATGAATTCCCCTTCAAGATAGGCACAAATGAGGTATGCCCTTTCATCGAGTCAACTCATGCTTCTGAGGAGGAGATGAGTAATTTTGGTCTCTCTTTCCATTCCAAGAGAGCAAGGTTTGATATTACTGGTGAGGCACAAAAGAAGGCCAACAGGGAGTATAGCCACAAAGACAACATTGAAGATTATTGGGCTAACCTTGGTGATGAATTTGATGTAAGGAAGAATAAATTCTCCAGGTTGCCAGTAGACTTAGTAAGACCATATAACATAAAGGCCATTCCTGACCAAGTAGAAGAAGATGGAAATTTGATTCAAGGTCATATCTTTGAGGCTGTAAAAGATAAACCGGTTAGAGAGATTGAATGGTTGGAGGAAGAAAAGATAGAGTTGGAGAAAATTATGACTCCTGTGATTAAGTATACTAAATTGTGGCTGAAGTAAAAAATGCTAGAGTTAGAATGTGAAGGTGTCCAATGCTCCTATGATTTGATGGGAGACTTGGAGTCTCATTCTGCTTCTGAGGAATCACATGAACAGGATCCTAAGGGTAAGACCAAGGTGGACTCTCCCTTCAAGATTAAATTTAGGGATGTTCAAACTGAAGAGGTAGCCCAAGACAAGGAGCATATTGATCTCTTGTTGCATAAAACAAGAACAATTATGGAATACACTGAGGATAAACTGGTGAAGAGTGGGATTCTTCCTTTCCCAAGGGTTTTTGAGCCTTGGGAATGGTTCAAGATCTTGTAGATGAGGCAAAGGGACTTGAAGAAGATTCATAAACAAGGGAAGCAGATTGAGGACACCTTGACTGACATTCATGATAAGTGCATCTCATTCTTTGAAATCATGATAGGGAGGAAGAGGTGTGACTCCAAAGCATCTCAGTTTGGAGAAACTCAGGAAATGGTGGATAGATGTCTATTCTCCAATCAGTGAAGTTCCAGTCACTGAACATTAGCTAGATGATGCTACAACCTACATTGCAGTTATTGGCAAGTATTTAACAAATAGGGCTGATTGGGATGGCATAGTAAGGTAGGCAAGAGATGACATCAAGTCTCTTGAAAGAAAAGCTAGGGTTTTTCTTGTGCCACCTATTGTCGAATTGGATAGAGTATTAATGGCAATGCATGGTGATTGGAGAATGCTAAAGAAAAGGATGGGGATTAGTTATATAGGGCTACATCAAAGTTTGTGCTTCCCATTATCCACATGCATTGGGCCAACCTTTTGAGACTCCAGGCCGAATTGGATGAAATTGGTGCGAGGTGCACATTTCATGTTGTATTCGAATATCTTTTGAGGCCGACCTATTGTATGGCATTTTTATTATTGTAAAAATCTTATTTGGGCTGACCTATCTTGGGGGTTCTCTATAAATTAGGCATGATGCCTCATTTGTAAGAGAGATATAGAATAGAATACAGAGGAATAGAGTGGCACATAGAATAGAGATTTCATATTTGAGCGAATTAGGGTTATCTTCAAGAAAGTATTGTAACAAAAGACTGGAATTGTTGCCATTTTGGATGACTTAATATAAGAAAGGATATTGTGATTTGGTATCTCTCTTGTGTTGAGTTTTATCTGGCATGGTTCTTGTTGTTCTATCTTTAAAATTGCTTAAGTTTATTTTTAGATGGTTTAGTGATGTTCAGGGTTTCATGCTTGGAATGTTTGCAGCAATCTCTAGTCCATACTTTTTGCAGTTAGTCAATCATTAGCTACTTTGCAAAGTTAGCTTGGACTTAAAATTGTGCTTAGTTCAATTATGAGTATTTGTTCAGTTCAGTTGCAATAGGATTGTTTTAAATGAATGTTTATGATTTGAAACTCTTTGAATACCTTAGAAGATTGCACTATTTCTATGAGATTGCAAATTTATCTAGATCAAACATAAAGTAGTTTATGAGAGATCGGTCGATCTTGAGCATTTTATCTTTTGGAATTGTCAATCTTAGGGTTATAATTAGTCTTCGAATTATCTCTGAAACCTTTATCTTTTGTTATTTTCTTTATTATCTTAGTTAAATTGAGTGTTTTGAAGTATCAATTTATTGTTAGATCTGATAAGTTCAAAGCCTAGTGTTTGCTTGTAGTAAGGTCCCTTTGTGATTACCAACATTTTCACATTGTCTCTAATTTTTTTTATCTGCATTGTCAAGACCTGACATTAGAGACCTTGGGGTTATCTCTATTTCCATAGGGATTTACCTTTCAAGAGAGATAGGATATCATATTCTATCTATGTCATTGCTATGTAGAAAACACCATTAACACAAGGTAGCTTCATCTAGATTATACCCAAACCCTGAATATATTTTATCACTAGCCTCCTCTATTAGATTCATTAATTTATCCTCTCTTTTTCTGAAACTACCAAACAAAATTATAGAGCTAATGTCCCACCCTGGTAGAAGTTATACCCCAGCCTCTTGAAGTACGTCTCTACCTCTCTCAGGGGTGATAGATTGCATCTCCTTGTCAATTTCCCTTTTCAATTCCTCTAAAGTAGCAACCTCCTTTTCAGGAGTAATATCTTGTTCCTTTTGTCTTATTTTATTTCCCTTATATTCATAGAAAAATGATTTGAATTCTCAAGTTTTAACAAATTCACCACCAGAAATGAATTCCTAGCCAACCTTGATCCTAATGTCATTAGATAATTCATCTGATGCTTCAAATATCACAACATTTTGTTCCTAAGGAGGCTCATATTGTGTAATCATAGGGGATTTTATTTGTTCTACTTGTTGCTCCTCTTTACTACTCTTCTCATCACTTTCTTTATTACTTTACTCATCTTCACTCTTGTTAGTAGAAAAACATATATCAAGAATAGGTTGTGAGGGTATGTGATCTAGAGGTTCCACATCTTCAACCTGTACTCTGGTATAATCTGCATGAGATGTATCAAAAAATATATGAACATATTTTACTATTTCATTCATATGAGCAATAAGTTGCTCAATCCTAACCAAGCGATCTTATATATCATCAAATGCTTTTGAATATGATGGGACATTATTTCTCTTCCACTCCTCCATGAGCATAACTTTATTATATGAGGCCATTCTATCACTGGTGGAAGCTTCATCTCAGTTCCTGATCATATCATCAACCAAAAACCAATTCTCATACCTAGAAAACCCTTGTGTTAATCTTTCTTGATGAATAAACCCCTCTGCATAAAATTTCTCTCTTTTTTACCCAAGAGAAAGGTTGTAATTTTCTATTTTAGCATCAATTTCCTCATATCCCTCATTTGCAACCACTGTGAAATCTCCAAAATAGAGAGTGTTGGGCATGAGTGATTGCTTATTATGACTCTTGAGGTGCTTAGCATAAGATTTTCCTAATTGTTGTACAAGCTCCAAATAAGAAACTCTATTAGGAACTACTTAGGGTAGTAAATGTGGAATCCTATCAAACCCATAGTCTCTTATTACTATGTAGTTAGAGAAAGCATACCACTCTCCCCAATTATGGTTTACTTTTTCTTTTGGGTTATTATCCTTTGGTCTCAAAAATATTTTCACTTCAGGGGATAAGTTGTGATCATAAGAATATCCAAGTAGCTTCATTAGTGGTTTAAAAAAAAATATTCAAAATAGAAATAATGAGACCTTTCACATCAACTATCCCATAGTGAAGTCCACATTTGCATAGGTCTGAAGTTTCCATTTTCATCTGTATCTTTGATCCTAAGTTCTTTACTCCACACATTTCTAGCATGTTGCACATACAAAAGTAAATACATTAGCAAGGAATAGTGTTTGAAATCTATGCAATCATTGTTATTTTTTATCCTTTCAAGCCCTTGATTTAGGGCATTAGCCAAGTAGCATGCATAGAGTGATCTAGCATCCTTGCTCTGTATATCCCCAGCTATAACCATTGGTGCAATAGACTTAAGGGGTGGGACCTTTATTCCCAAGACTTGACCAACTGAGTAATAGGTATACTAAAAGTATTCTTCAAACAAATCTACATGAAAATGAGGGTTTTCATTGATTGAAAACCTCCCAAGTTTCCCTTCCTCATTTATGTCTATGCAAAGGTAATTTCCATCTCTTGTAGTCGGTATCCATGCAACAATATTCTGTCAAGATATCTCTAATCGTGAATGGAAAATTCATGGGACATTCTAATTGAAATACATTGGAGATCAGGTCTTGGGAGATGACAAGCATATTGGCCCCACTCGATGACTAGATATTTCTCTTCTTGGTGTTATACCAATTGGCAAGAGACTTCACTAATTCTACGTTGATGAATACATTTGGAACCATAAGTCTCCCTAAGTTTAGTCTCCACAAGTTACAAATTGGTTGGAATTTGAATTTCTTTCTATAGTGATACATGAAAAGCTCATATCATCGATGTGGCATGCAAAAATCCCCCAAAACCTTATGTTTGTCGAAAAATTTACTTGTTTGAAAACTTCTCTTGGGTCTTTGCCTCGACCCCAGACACTAGTCTATCAAATATTGGTTTAAATTCCTCTTTTTAGTTTTTTGTTTCTTTTCCTTAAGTTTTTCCACATATTCTTCCAAGAGTGATGTACTTACTTGAATTTTTGCCTCCCCTGGTTTTTTTGCTTTTGCCCTTAGCGTAACCCTCCTGGTTTCTGCAATTGTATGATCAACCTATGGTGCAATTTACTTCTGTGCTGGCTCATTAATATATCACTTGTATCAGTCTTGTCATCGAGGGGAAAATTTAAGTTAAATATCCTAATGATGCACTTAGATGTCACATAAAATTTTAGTATCACTGGGGACTTGGTTCATTTTCCATTGATAGCCAATTTCTCCACCGATGAATTTCCTTCTTTTGGCCTATCAGTGGGACACCAAATAATGCTACCTCGATGCACCCCAGCTTCACTATTTTTGATAATCCATGGTTGTATCAGGCCATAAAGGGACTACAATCATTCATTCCACTGATGTATTAGAGCTATAGCAATGTGATCATCTTTATTGCCTTAATCGGTCTATCTAGGAGACTAGCTTGGAAGTTATCCCAATGGAATGAGGTTACATTGATATAAAGTTATGAACTATCCTCATCGGGCTATCGGTGGGGTGGTGATGAGAGATCCACCAATGAGGTATTGTTAGGTTGATGATATCAATGGTACTTCAAATTCTTTTGTGAGTGTGATTGTTTGGGTATACTAGCTACAAAATGTATCTTAGCGATTTGTCCAAATCATAAAATTGAGTGTGGTGAACTTTTGTAAATATTGGGAGGTAAATGGATAGAGGCTAAGGAAAATATGTGGGATTTTCCAATCATAATAGATTCTTCACAACAACATGATGAAAATCCTTTTCAACCACAAAATTTTCCTCAACAACATAATGCTACCCCATCACAACATAACATTAATCCTCCATCAAGCATTTTTCATCTTCAACACCAACACATGCTTTCTCAACCACAAAACCAACCTACTCAACCACAATATGGGTATGTAGAAGATGATAGTGATGAGGAAATTATTGAAGAATACCTCTTAGAATTCACCCAAGATCCTAAGTTGAAAAAGGTAATGGAAAAACCAATCAGATCGGATCCCAACACATATTTCCTTAGACTTGCACAACATGGTGCCAAAATACTCATGGAATTTAATGTCAAAGCTCCCAAAGATCCTACACTCATTCATATGGACGAAGACATAGTGCTTAGATGGATCCCTAAACCAACTTCTATAGATCCAAAGATAATTCCTCTCTTTCCAAAACAAAGATCACCAACCAATGATTCATCTTCAACACAAAATTTTGAAAATACTCTATATAGGAAAATATATCAAGTGGAACAAGAAATTTCTTCCCAACATAGTCAGGTGGATCTTAATGCCTTGGCAGCTAAAAAAATTAAAATGAATCCATTTTTCACTCCATTTGCAACTCATGATGTTCTAACAAACACATGGAGACCTAATGCACAAAAAAATGTGTATGATACATCCTTTCCAAAAAATACAAAACAAAGACCACATGTCAACATGCAAAACATGGGTAATCTTCCACCATGATCTACACATTACACACCAAACCAACAACCCAACATTCATCCAAAACTACATGCCAACATCCCCCCACAACAACACACGACATCACCCATTTATACCATTTATGTTGAAAATAGTCCACCAACACAACAAAACAATCCTCCCCTTCAAACACAACAACCACCCATATACCAACACAATACACAAAAAAACATTCCTCAAGATCAAAGAATGTATCAAACTGTGTGTGGAAAATATGTGTAGGTGGAATAATAACACACCTTGATGAAACACTATTTAGAGAATTCAAATAATAGTTTTAATCTATTTGAAGCATAATAAAATCTCTAAAGTTGTTCCATTGCTCTCTAACTCCAAGGATTTATTAAATCAAAGTGGTTATCAGATTGTGTGCACTGTGATTGTTAAAATGACAACCTAGAGAATGAGAATAAGAAACTAAATGATATGTTGTGATGAAATGATTGATAATGAAAGTTGTGATACTGTGATACTGATATGAAATGATTAAATATTGTAAACTAACATGCAATTGATATGATATGTTGTGACATGATTGTAGTCTAATATGATTTTTAAAATGATCCTATTTGATAATTACTAAATGTTGTATTTTGTATTCTCTAATATGATTCATGTAGAGTGAAATTGCATAAAAGTGGGATCCATTTCATGTAGCAAGAGGTTGCTTTTATAGATTTTTAAAGGCAATGTGTGATGTGGAAGCAAGCAATGATTCATATGTGATTTGGATAAATCAATGGTATAAGATGAAGAAGTTGAGAAGAAGGGAATGTTTTCTCTTAGCAAAACATTATGGAAAGTGATTAGGAAGAAATTGTGGATCCATGAAGCCATCTATTTCCAACTATTAAAGTTTGTTTCAAAATTGGCTGGAAAGATAAAGTAAAATTGAATACAACTTGAAGCTTTCAAATTTGTTGAGAGAAAATCTATAGACATGTGCTCAATTGGAAATTTGAGTTATTCAATTTTGGAGGAAAGATGTATTCTTAAATAAAACAAATGGAATTTTTTTATTTAATAAAAGGAGATGATAATTAAACAAACTATGTGATTTTTTTTATTTAAGTAAGATGGAAGAATTAGATAATTAAATAAAACAAAATATTGATTTTTTTTTATTTAATTAATATAGAAGAATTAGATAATTAAATAAAACAAACTATTGAATTTGTTTATTTAATTAAGATAGAAGAACTAGATAATTAAGTAAAACAAACTATTGAATTTTTTTGTTTAATAGAAGAAAAAAAAATGTGAGTTATATAAATAAATATTTATATTTATTTATAAATAGATGAATTAAAGGTTAATTAATAAAATAATTATATTTAATTAATTAGATTTATCCAAACCATTTTTAAGTGTATACACAAACCAATATTCAAGACCACACACAAACACAATACAACCTACAACAACCCCCATTTTATTTAACCCTTCATACAATGCACAATACCAACAATGGCTATAATTCTAAACTCACAACATACAACATCAGACCCACAATGCATAACATCAAACCCACAATTCACAACATCAAAATCACAACACACAACATCAAAATCCCCACTCAAAACAACAAAACATAAACCAAAAACAACCAAACATAAACCTACATCTCCAAACTTTCACACCTCAAAAAAAAGAACCATACCTCAACACAAACATACCATTCCTCAACAATGTCAAACCTTCACGCCTCAATAAAATCAAATCTTCACACCACAACATCAAACTTTTACACCACAAAATCAAAACATCAATCCACAATATCAAACCCCAGTCGACAATATCTAACCTTCACATCGCAACATCAAACCCCTAATCCACAATACACAGATAACATCTCACAAGGACCCAATCCTTATTTACACATGAACTAAATTATTCAAGGTCCTCCATATACACAAGATTTATCATATGACTCAAAATTCATTACAGGACAACAAAGCTATAACATGCCTAATCCTCAATCAAATGCACCTAATAACAACATAGCATTTTAAATTGAAAACCTCAGTCAAAGGATATTGAACATACAACTTGGGAAGCCCAATAAGAGCTATGCACTACAAGACATATTTCCCTATCTATTTTATCACAACATACCAATGATCCCCTTTCCAAAAAACTTTGAAATCCCAAAAAATTACAAGTATAAAGGAAGAGGGGACCTAATTGAACATGCGTACAAATTTTTCATAGCTTGAATGAATGTTTCCAACAATGCCTCTTATATAATGAAACTTTTCTCAAGAATTCTTGGAGGGGAAGCTATTGAATGGTTTTCCCATCTACATCCTGGGATTAATTTTTTTGATGAACTATCTGAAAATTTTATTAACCATTTCTAGTATAACATTGAATGTGATATCATGATTCTTGATCTGTATAAGATAGAACAAAACCAAGGTGAGTTATTTTCTTCTTAATTACAATGATGGAGACATAAAGTTAGTAAGTGCAAATGGACCATTCCTAAGAAAAAACTTATTGAAACCTTTATCTCAAATCTTTAAACCAACATAAGCTTATAATTAACTATTTTATGCCCTAACACCTTTGAATAAATTATTGAAAAAGGTTTAACCATTGAAATGGATCTCATTGCAAAAGGTTTCATCAAACTATACAATAACATGGATCAAACATCAAACTTGAATGATAAACCTCGCATATAGGCGAAGAATAAAAATGTCACCAATGATGGAGTGGTTGATGCTAAATTTTTCCAAAACATAAAACCACCTCCTAATAATCCTCAAAAAAATTCCCAAACAAATCAAATGAACTATCCTCAAAATAATCAACAAATGAACCAAAACCAAAACTCTCAAAGAGGGCCACCAAGAAAAAACAATAAAATGAAACGAAAGTACACTCCATTGGGAGAACCTATGGAGGTGGTTTTGTGAAAATTACTTCAATTAAATATCATCAAGCTTCCTAATAAAAATAATTATGAAGAGCTAAAATTTAAACCCCCATGGTATAATGAAAATGATCAATGTTAATTTCATTGAATAAAAGGTCACAAGACTAACAACTGTATGAAACTAAAGAACCTTATCCAAGACTTGATTGAGAAGGGAGAGGTTGATATTGATTAGCATCCTGGAACCTCCAAAATTAATGACTTGGGTATTTATAACGATCCAATCCTCGATCATATGAAGGGAAATTACAAAGGTAAAGGATGAGATTACACTAAAGCAACTCACACCTATGACAATGTAGTGGGAAACATTCATGAAGCCACTAACCATATCCTTGTTGTGACATTAGTTGGTAAAAGTCCTAAGTGTAATGTTACTACATGAAGAGGGAATATTATCATTCAGGGAGCCCCACCTCAATCCAAATATTTTTCTAAGAATTCAAATGAATATAATC
The DNA here is from genome assembly GCA_007115665.2 of Sequoiadendron giganteum. Lineage (NCBI taxonomy): Eukaryota > Viridiplantae > Streptophyta > Pinopsida > Cupressales > Cupressaceae > Sequoiadendron > Sequoiadendron giganteum. The sequence continues at coordinate 441,760,972 of CM021103.1, read as the reverse complement.
TTTCACAACTCTTTATTCTTGAACCCCTTAAGATATCTCTCATACACAAAGAGATTTTGGAAAAAGATCTCCTTGAATCTTCTATACCTAATGATTTAAACACTAAGAAATTTCAATCCATGGTTGGATACATAGCCTCCACACATCGCCTAATCTTTTCTGAAAGAGACCTTCTCATATATTCATTCCATAACCAAGATTTATACCTTGAATTTTGTATCCACAAGAATAAAATAAAAATGATTTTGATAGATGATGGTGCCAACTTAAATATTTATACCTTGAAATTGGTAAAATAGCTTAGATATTCTGATGATGTCATTGAGAAACAAAATTATCACTATAAGAGCCTATGATGATAACAAAATAAAATTAGAAGGTACTATTAGACTTCCTATTCAGGTGAGACTAGCAATAGAAAAAACTACTTATCAAGTACTTGATCTTGAACTACCCTAAAAAATCCTCTTGGTATGTCCCTAGATCCACATGATGCAAGATATTCCTTCTACATACCATAAATGCCTAAAATTTCCTTATAATGACAAGGAAGTTACAATATATATTGATCTTGAGCCATTTCATTGTTGTAAGAACTTGAAAGAGAAGTATAACAAAACATATCAAGTCCCCAACAATAATATCTCTTTCTACTCATTCTCATACATTTATCCATCATCCCTCACACCATATTCAATTCCATCCTCATCAGCCAATCCATCTCAACTTGACCTAATGATCCAAGTTCTTGAAAACACATGTGGAGATTATCGCTTCAATCAATCTTTCTGCATTGGGAAGTTACCTCCCTCACCAAGAACTTATGGAAAACTAAAATAAATCAAAGACGTTCAAGCTATCACTATTAAAGTCAAACCTATAGTATTCACTAAATGGGGAGACATGAAAGATGAAGTTGTATTTGAAGAAGACCTTTCTACACGACTATACAAAGAGGAACAAGAGGAAGAGAAAGAGCTACTTCCAATCCCTATTGATCCAAATAGTAAATGTTATCAACTAGAAAAATTTATGGGATTCACATGGAAAGGTGGCCTTGGTTTGAATGAACAAGGTATACGAGATCCTATCACCATGAAAAAATGAAAGAATCTAGGAATAGGTTATGATTCGTTAGACAATGTGGCTTCTAACACTGAAAATGCCTCTTATGAGAAGTGTTCTTCTTCTCATGTGGTTGAGACATTGGATGGCTATGATGCTATTGAAAAAATCCTATATATCACAGACCTATTTTAGGATATTTTCATAAACACCATCACTACCCTTTCCTATAACCAATCACCCCAAACATAAGAACTCCAACTTATCTATCCACAATTAATTGATTGGGGTAAAAAAAAAAAAGCATCTTCTTTGGACATAATAAAAAATGATGAAGTCATCACCAAGTTTATGGGACTTCAAGATGGTATACCACTTGGAGATTAAAAATTTGGATTCAGTATTGAACTTAGAAAAGAATCATATTTTGGAAGGGAGATTGGATCCTCTAGTCACAAAAGCAAAAATAAAACTCAAAAAATAAAAATTAGATCCCCTAGTGAAAACTAAAATGTCACACTATCAGATCATGAAAAAAGAAAAATAAAGGATGTATTTGAGGGTGAAAACCTCCCTGAGTTACTCAAGGATGGTGGATTCAATCTCCCTATCACATATTATCAAGAAAGGTTAGCAATCTCAGTTGAGGTTTGAACCGCTAAATGTGGGAACAAAAAATATGCCAAAGATAACTTATTATGTTGCCTCCCTAGATCTTGAGAAGATAACACATTTTATAGCTTTCATAGAAGATCAAAAGATCATTTTTTTTTTTTTTTTTGCGGATATGCCTATTTTGGACCCATCCTTAGTGGTTGATCATCTCAAAGTTTTTCCTAGAACTAAGCCCATGAAGCAGAAGCTTTGTAAGTTGTATCCTCAAATAGCACTCCTAGTGAAAGTGGAACTACAAAAATTGCTTGATGTGGGATTCATTCAACCTATAGACTATCTTGAGTGGGTTTCTAGCCTAGTACTAGTTTCAAAACCCACTAGGGGCATAAGGATTGTTGTTTAATGTTTCTACACAACAACTCAGATAGAATAAAAGTTATCCTATCTCTCTTGAAAGGTTGGTCTCTATGAACAAAGAGATAACCCCAAGGTCTCATGGGTGTTAGGTCATGAAAATGCAGTAGAACAAACTCAGTGATAAAATGTGAAAATGCTGGTAATCACAATGGGTCTTACACACAAATGTTGGAAGCTCTAAACTCATCAGATTTTAGGATATGGTGATGCTTTAATTTCTAGTTCTGACCAAATAATAAAAGAAACAACAAAATATGAGGGTTTCGGAAGTCCTAATGTTAGCACTATTTCTAATATTAACCTTGCAAATGATGAAATACTTGGAATGGACCAGTCCCTTAAACTAATTTCTATTCGACCCAGGCTATACCTACAATCTCATAGAAAATAGTGTAATCTTCTAAGGTGTTAAATATTTTCAGCCTGTAGGCATTCATTCAATAAGATTGAATGAATATCTACAATTGAACTAAGCACATGAACATGAGGTACAGGTTGACCTTGCACAACATTCCCACATTCAAGAAGCTACCTAAAGTATGAACCAGGGATTGCTACAACACTCCAAGCATTAAATCATAAGCATTACTAGCTAAACCTAAGATATATTCGAACATTTCCAAGTGATTTAAAAGATAGAACAAGAGCCATGCAAGATTATTCAATGCAAGAGAAGGCACCAGTCATAACACAATATTTTCACTTTGTATTAAATCATTACATTTTCCATAATTCCATTCTATTACAACACTTGCTTGAAATGTAAAAACTAACTTCTAATCTTCTAACATGCTACCCTATTGCTAAATCTATTGTTTACAAGTCTTCTGACTTAACCAGCCAATCCAAACTAAACCTTTACAAATGAGGCCAAAGGCCATAGTTATAGAAACATCCCTACATAAACCAAAGCTAGGGTTACAAAGAAGCTCGATCACAAAACAAATCAACCCTAACAACTAGCAATAACTCACTGTCCAACAATGAATGAAGCAAGAGCCCCCTTTAGATTGATCTAGGACCACACAAAGTTAGGGGAACAGATCCTCGAGCCATTCCCACCATCAATGCTCCACCCATGGAAACATCAATGCACATGAAACACTAGGATGAACACAAGCCACCAATTAGATCCGAGCTAGGAAAACGAATGACTCAGATCAAGCCACACCAAGTTGAGTCCACCATGTCATGTCTACCCACCATTAATTGCCACCAACAAAATAGACCTTGAGTGTGAGGATGGGTTTTGTCATAGCAGCTGCAAAGTGCACTTGACTGCACGTGCAGATCTCACCAAATCTTCAAAGTACACCCATTCTTCCCCCAACCCCAACAAAAACCACTAGCTCAATACATCTTGCATTCAAATGGACCACCATTAATGCTTAATACATCATCAAAATCCAAGTTGATCCATAGAGTTCCTAAGGCAAGAAAATCATGCACAAACCCAATGGAAGCGAAACCAAAAATAGGCGAAGGCGAAGACAAAACAGGAATAGGAACAGAGAGGAAAACAAGTGGAGGTAGAACCAAAAACAACTTCAACAGAGGTAGAGGTAAAACCAAGATGAGAATGAAAGGGAAACAAAAAATAGGCGAAGGAAAAATGGAACCAACCCCAGCAAAAGCGGGGGCGGAATGGGAAAGGGAACCAAACTGTGAACTTTTCCAAAGTTCAGAGTTAAGTTTTATCCTGGTTCTAGTTCTGGAAGAAGAAAGGAAGACCAAAGCATACCCAAGGGAAAGAAAACAACGAAACAACAAAGACATGGGAAGTGGAGCCAAAGTGGGAATGAAAACCGAATCGTGAACTTTGCCGAAGTTCAATGTTAAGTTCCATCCTAGTTCTTCCTCTGACAAACAAAGGAAAAAGTGAAGCAAAGAAAAAACCTAAGGGAGGAAAACCAACCTAAAGTCCAAAGACAAACAAAAGAATGGGAAAAACAAGAATGCGAGAGGCAAAGCTAGAATGGGAACATAAACCAAACTATGAACTTTGTGAAAGTTCATAGTTAAATCCATCTCAATTCTACCTCCAACAAATAGAGGAAAAAGAGAAGCAAGGAAAACCTAAGGGAGGAAAGCGACCCTTAGGAAAAAAACAAACAAAATGAAGAAGGAAGCAAGAGAGCGAGAAGCGGAGCTAGAACAAGAATGGGAATAGAACTAAGAACTTAGCTAAAGTTCATAGTTAAGTCCCATCCCATTTTCACCTCTAGCAAAACAAAAGGAACTAGTAAAACAAAGGAAATCCTAAGGGAGGAAACCAACCCTTAGGACCCAAACAAAAACACAAAGGGAGAAAACAGAAAGAAAAAGAAGACCACCCTAGAGAGGACATCCGCAAGACTCCAAAACCATCAGGAACTCAACAAAAAGGCACCCATAACCAAGGCTGACACCAAAGATCAAAACCCCAAGATTTTCAAAGATAAGCACAGAAGAGGGGGCAAGCCACAAAAACGGGCCTAAAGGGAAGGCCATGAGGGGGTCCCCACTTTCAGTGGGGTGTGTATGCAAAAATGCACAAGGATCTACACTAATTTTAGAGATCTCAAAAAATAATGTCGGAAGGATGATTTCCCTTTGTTGAAACTAGATATCATAGTGGATTTGAGAACTGGTCATGAAATGATCTCTCTTATGGATGAAATTTTGGATATAACTAAATCAAGATAACACTCGAAGATCAAATCAAGATAGCATTCACTTGTCCCTAGGGAACCTTTTGCTACAATTTTATGTCATTTGGCCTTAAGAATGCTACCAAAGGGTGATGACTACTATTTTTCATGAAATGTCCCATATCACCATGGAAGATTATGTAGATGATCTTTTGGAAAAATATTTAATAAGACAAGGACATATGGATAACTTGGCACACATATTTGATAGATTAGAATAGTATCACTTGTTCCTTAACCCTAAGAAGTGTTTTTTTGGTGTGGCATCAAGAAAAATATTGGGTTATAGTGTATCTATAGGAGGCATAGAGGTAGATCCCACAAATGTCAAAGCTATTATAGAAATGCATCCTTTAAGAACAATAAAGAAATTGTGTAGTTTACAAGGAAAACTTCAATCAATTAGGAGATTCATAATGTTGAAATGTACAAGACAGCTAAGAGGGGGTTGCATCAGTTGTAACTTAAAACTTAAAAAACCTTATTAACATTCAGATCCACATTCATTCGTTAAATCCTTAAATCTATTATGATGAATCAATATGAAAAGAAAATTAAAAAAAAAAAAAATCAACACCAAATAGAAGAGAACACCATATTTATGTGGAAAACCCAGAGAGGGAAAAACCACGGTAAGGATTATCTCACAATATAAGAATATCAATACCAAATACAACGGGGCTCGCTACTAGAAGGGCTCACTACCAAAAGGCTCCCTACCAGAATAGAAAAGAAGATAGAGAAAGAATATTACATAGAGAAAAACATCTCAATGCAACAAGGAATCCACAAAAACCACCTCTACACATTCGTAGTTTGATTGAATAATTTTATCCACCTTCTTCTCACTACGTCTAGTAAACTAACTCTTCAAACCTTGCACTGCACAACTCAATTTTTCACTCTAACACACTACACTTCACATCATTTCACATCTCACACATCTATATTTCATATATCTTATCCTCCATCAAAAACTTAACTTGTACCATTCTCAACCTTGAAACCCTCTCCATGGTCATTTATGCACCTCAAACATGTAAATTCAAATTAGTTCAGTGACAGAACAGTTCCATGGTAAATAGAAGTGAATTCAAACTATATCAAAACTTAATTGGGACCCATATAAATAACCACTCAACCAAATGCTACCACAAACAATATTTTTCTTCATATGTAGTGTAAACACCAGGTTGGTCATTACCTATGCAAACACCATTAAACATTGAAGTAAACACTTCCATAAACCCACATATGACTTATAAACCATACAACATGCTTGAACATGATATATAATATTCCTCAAAAACCTTAAAATGTTCCAACAAAATCCTTTGCAACTACTTCTACTTGAAGAATGTATAGATGTGTACACTCAAACAACATTGCCATACATTGTCACTTGAAAAACTCTTTCAAAGCACCAAACCTCAAATCCTCTTGATTAAGTTTAACTACCAACATCATCAACATACATGTTGAATTGCAAGACCTAAAGCACAACTATGGAGAAACATGGAGCATAAACATTTTTTGCAAACACCTCTGCAATGCACAGTCACACACTAGTGAAAACAACTTCTTTTGTACCACGATCTAGTATATCATCTCTTGGATATAGTACCTCTAGAAAACTCTCACAAACATATCCAAATCACACATGTATATCTTCAACCTAGAAGAAAAGTGGAGAAAAACTAGAACACAACTTTGTTACCCAAAACACCATTGCAACACACCGTTTCCTATTTTTATCAAATTTTCTCAAAAGCACTTGGAAACGAAGCACCATAGACATATTCATCATCTTCATTACTTCCAAAACCATATACAAAAGCTTATCAAAGAAAAATTAGAGGTTGAGACTAGGGTGTGTGCACCAATCTATGACAAAAAAATGGCTCTTAAGATGCCACTTTCTTTTTTGAAATTAGGAAAGTTTGATGTTCATGAGAAAATGAAGATAGTTATGCTCAAAATTCTAATATACAACAACAACAAGATTTGAAGTGCTCTAAGTCTACTTTCTAAGCTACTAATTTGTTTGAAAATAATGAAGATTAAGGTTTTCAAAAAGAGGGTTCCCTAAATAGGTCCTATTTTATAAAAGCAAAATAGCATATCATCTATGGGCCCCTCCCTTTTCATTAATTTTTTTTTACAATTTCAAAAATATGAATAGTGAGAAATTAGCTAATACCATCTAGTTCAGTCCTATTCTTTTAGATAATTTTTTAATGAATATAATATTTTTTGCCAAAACAAGGATAGACAACTAAGAGGGGGAGGGGCGGGGGGGTGAATCGGTTTTTACCAAAATCAAAATTATACAACATTAATCAACCTTAAATCTTATATCTGATAAATAACAGTGCAAACATAAATTAATAACACATTAGAGACACATGAACACCAAGATTTTATATGTGGAAACCTTGTTAGGGGAAAAACCATGGTGGATGTTAGTCCACAAGATTATACCTTGTTAGAAGTATAATTAAGAATGAAAAAGGAATCCACTTGCATTCAGGTGCACTACCTAGAGCACACTACTCAAAGGGAAGGCTCATTGCCATACATAAAATAATCAAATTAAATCCATCTGATGAAGTTGAACTGAGAAATTAGCTTCTACTAAAGCCTAATTACAGTTCCAGTTAGGCACACAAACACTTCTACACACTCTTCCACACTTTGCTCAAAATTTTTCACACTCTGGTCCACTCTTGAATGATTTGACCTTTATTCACACATGTACACCTCTTGCACACACTGAGCATTGCCTCTAAATGAGGAAAACAAACACTTATATACATCCACTGCACGGATTTACATCCACTATTCAATCGGCCTCAAATAAAGAATAAATAACAACTATCAGCCTCAATACATGAATAAATTTCAATACACACCAACACATGTCAGTTATAACATAGTGAGGACCCAAGAAAACACATTCAAACATGCCAAACAATAAAATATTAATTTTCATGGATCCACAACATGCTAAGACCATCATGTCAGCCAAGAACATGAAAACTCGAGCACACATAAGAATAATCTCTGATCACAAACACTCTGATCAATGTGGACATACAAAAAGGATAGAGTATGATCAAGACTCATCCATGAACATCACAGGTACATGCACAACACATGAAATTACTAGAATTTCATCCGCTTCATCCAAGAACACCATCTACAAAAATTGAATAACTGTAGGAACACAGATCTTCATAACTTCCATAAATCTTGATGGGAACCTCTAAAAATTTCAGAAAAAATACTAGAAAGCTTCAGTAACAAAACCTTTGAAGCACACCTTCAGATCTTCAACGTACATAACATTCCAACATTCTGACCTTCTCAGCTTCACTAGCTACCAACAATATTATTTTTACAATTTTCTCAATATCCTCGACATATACAACCTTAAGCATCATTAATGCTAATAGTGTTGACATCAATGACAACCACATATCAAAAATGCAACCACAACATCCAACAATGTATTAATTTTCAAAGTGGACACATCTTGAAAAGCTAAAATTTGAGCATGCTACCCCGTAATTTTTTAAAAAGCTAATAAAAAATCAATTTCTTTTTTCATTACATGTAGAATAGAGTCTAGTTTATAAAAATGCAATTTGTTTCATAATTTAATGAATGACTAAAAATCTATTCCAAAACTAGAACATGTTGGTTCTTGAGATGAAGGCACTAACAAGAGGAGTTATGGATGAAAACCTTAACATAATCAAAACATAAAACAATATATATATGTAGATAGCTAAGAGAGAGACTAACTTCATCACAATTTTTTTATAAATTTCCATTGAAAGAAGTGAAAACCTGATGGTTAGCATGGCCAAAATTATTTGAAGTTTTCTTACACTTTTAGAAAATCATGTCCTTGGTATTTCCCAATGAAGCTAATTTGACGAGTGCCAAATTTAGAGAGCACCAAATTTGGCGCTCACCAAATGTTGTATTGCATTTTCCGAGCACCAAATTTGGCACTCTCCAAATTTGGTGCTAGCCAAATGTTTCATTGTATTTGGTGAGCACCAAATTTTGTGTTCTCAAAATTTAGTGCTTGCCAAATAGGGATGTATTGACAAAAACACCAGCTTAACTATTTTTTATTTGTCTCTCACTATCCCACTTTGATAAGCCTTAAATTTTAAAATTTATGATCGATAATGGATAGTCAAGGTTTTACCTTTCAATTCCTCTTTTTCTCCTTCCCTCTTAACCAATAATTACCCTATTCTCTCTCAAACCTCTCTAGGTCTTTCCCACCCTCTATACCTTTCCTTCCCTCATTAGCCCCATCTCCATCCTTTCCTCCCTACCTCTCTCTTCTTCTATCTCCCATTGTTACTATTTCTCACCCATTTCTCTCTTTTCTCTCGATCACTACATTTCCCTCCCAACCTCTCTCTCTCCCCATATCCAAGTCTCTACCTCCTTTTCGCATAACCAACCTCTCTCCCCCTTTATCTCTCACCTCTTTCTTCCCTCTCTCTCTCCCCATATCCAAGTCTCTCCAACCTTGTATCATTACCCACCTCTCTGCCCCTCTATCTCTAATCTCATTCTTATTTCTCTCATCTTCCCTCTCCCTCCCCTTGCTAGGTCATCACCTCTCTATCTCCTCCTCCCTATGTCTCTCATTCCTTTCATGTGTACCTCTCCCTCCATCACTTGTTACTCATCTACTGATACATTCATTTCACTCTCCCTCTCTTCTCTCTCTCCCCTCTCTATGTATTTCCTAATATCTCTCCCTATCTCCCTCTCTATGTTGTCTTTCATCCTTACCCCATCTATATCCTTGCCTACCTCCCTCTCTCTTCTTTTCTCTTCCTCTATTATTATTTATTTCACATCTATCTCCTTTCTCTCGATCACTACCTCTTCCTCCCACCCTCTCTCTCCCTATCTCCATGAATCTCTCTCCTTCCATCTTATTACCCACCCCTCTCCAACCCTCTCTACATTTCCTTCCCTCCTCAAGGTTTAAGGGTTTAGGGTTGAAGGATTAGGTTTTAAGGTATAGATTTAAGGGATTAGGGTTTATTCTATAGGGTATAGGGATAGGCATTGAGCATTAAGGGTTTATGGGTTGAGGGTTTAGGGATTAGGTTTTAAGGGTTTAGGGTTTAAGGGTTGAGGGTTGAGGTTTTAAGGGTTGAGGGTTGAGGGTTATAGGATTGATGGATTAGGTTTTAAGGATTGATGGTTTAAGGGTTGAGAGTTTAGGGATTGGGGTTTAAGATATAGGGTTGAGGGACTAGGGTTGAGGTTTGAGGGTTTAAAAGTTGAGGGTTGAGGGTATAAGTTGTAAGGGTTTAGGGTTTAAGGGTTGAGGGTTTAAGAGTCGAGGGTTCAAGGGTTGGGGGTTGAGGGATTCAATTTGAGGATTGAGTGTTGAGAATTTAAGGGTTTAGGGTTTGAGGGTTGAGGCTTCAGTGTTGAGGGTCTAAGGGTCAAGGGTTGAGGGTTAAAGGGTTGAGGGATTAGGGTCTAAGGGCTAAGGGTTTAGTGGTGCAGGAGCACCTTAAGGTCTTTTGGAAGATCTTAGTGATTTTTGGCTTGTAGGTGGTTCTAGCCAACCACAAAGGGAATAAGGACTATGTTATAAAGTACCAAGTGTGTTTTGATGTGTGTGTTATGGAAAACTTAGGTTGGTTTGGAGCTTTGAGGTTTGGAAAAGTCTTAGTGTACAGATTAGGAAAAACTAGACAATGTTGTCCTAGGAATTTGGCCTAAAAGTTCAAAAAGGCATTAATGATGTTCTAAGCCCAACCTAAGCATCCTAGCACATGGGATAAAGGTATATAATTTCATCCAAACCCTAATACCTAGATTGGAAGTTCATTTCCACAAATTGAGACTTGGAGAGCATATTGTATGAGCGGAATTCAACAACTTTTGAGTGAAAATTTGTGTTTGAGCCTTCATCCAATCAAGAATGGATTGAAAGGACTGTTCTAATGCTTTGAGTATTGCAATTGTGTTATTTACTTACTGTGTGAAGCATTATATTAGCTATTTAGTTCAATTGTTTTATGTTTTGCAAGTTTTTGTAGTTTTGGCCTTATAGTTGGTTTAGGCCAGTTTTTGGAAATCATGATGCCCACTTGAATTCCCATGGAAAGGCTACCATGGCCACTTTGAATCAAGTAGGGGACTATTTTATAGTGTAAATAATGTGTGTGGAGTCTTGGTTTGCAGGGGAAGAGTTGAATTCATCAAACACTAGGCGAGTGCAGGTACATTTTGGCTAGTGGCTTGGAGAGGACGGCAGTAAAGAAAGATGATAAATGGATTGGTTTGTGCCAATAAAGAGAATGAGAGTGTGGGAACATTTATTCCAGAAATTTTTGTGCAAGGAGGAGAGTTGAGCAGGTCATTGAAGGCCTCCAAGTTGGAAAAAGGAGCCAAAACCCTAGAAACCCTTGAAATTAGGGGGTATGAGGACAGTCCTATGTATGGACACTTGCAAAACCTTAAACCTAGTAAATCTTGAAGACTATGGTACTAATAGAAGGAATATACAAAAATATTTGGGGGTTGTTAAGGCCATTTTTGAGAAAAGCCAAGAAACTGGGTTCTAGGAGGCCAAAAAGGGGCAAAAAGGCTATAAGGCCTAGAAACTAGAAATTCTTGAAAGCGAAGGGAAAAAGGAGTATCTAATGAAATGGATCAATGAGGAGTAAAAACACCTAAAGAAAAACAATACCACCTTACCCTAGCCCTGGAGTGGTTAGGACACATTTGGGTCAGTTTGGAGCTCAAGGAAGCCCAGTGGTGGAATGGGAGTGTTGGTGAAGATTTTGAAATTGGTGGAGAGACCTATAAGGCATTAGGGGTTTAGGAGAAATCCATAAGTAGGGTAGAGTGGAATACCCTAAGAAGACCAAAGAATAGGTCTTTGGAAGAGCAAGAATTCTCTTGAGGTATAGGGCTCCCCATCAAATTGGTATAAGAGCCAATAAAGGCTTGGGAATTGAAACTAGTGAATGTCAGAGAGAAGTGAATCCATAGGAGAGAATACCATGGTGACCAATGTAGAGCTAGCTAGAGACTTGATAGAGCATCAAGAGAAGAATAAGCATCTTAAAGAGGCTATGGAAGAGATGAAGCAAAAATTGGAAGAAGTTATTGAATCGACAAGCACGATGAAGGTGCAGTTGGCAAGGGACAAAGACAAGGGTAAATACCAAGTGGAGGAGGACATAGAACCAGAACCCGACCCTCCAATAGTAGAGGAACCCTTCTGCAAAGCAATTAAGGAATTGAGTGGCAAGGCACTTGAAGGTGTCCCTATGTTCACTAGAAGAATGGATGCAGAGCTAGTTATGGAATGGATTGAGGGAATGGAGAATCACTTTGAATGTGATGGAGTTACTGAGGCACAAAAGGTGAAGATAGCCAAATCAAGGTTAAGAGGACAAGCATTAACTTGGTGGAAGTTTCTACAAGAAGAAAGAGAGATGGAAGCCAAGAAACCCATAGGAAATTGGAAAACTATGGTGGCTAAAGTGAAGGAGAACTATCTACCTGAGGACTATGACATTCGATTGCATAAGAAGAGACAAAATCTTAGAAAAAGAGACCTAGATGTAGCTGCATATATAGTGGAGTTCCAAAAGCTAAGCCTTAGATCTAGAATGCAATAAGTTCAAAGCATCAAGGTTGCTAGGTATCTAAACGGTCTTAGATGGAGCATCCAAGAGGAGTTGAGTCTTTTCACACTTACTACCCTCCATAGCTGCTATCAAATGGCTATTAAGGTGGAAGAGAAACTGAAAAAGAAACAAGATTCCAATACTAGAGGTAAAGGAAGAGGTAGAGACTCTAGAGGTGGACAAAGAGGAAGTTTTGGTGGAAGAAGCCATGAGAACAAAAACCAAGGTGATTCCAAGGTTGGAGAACAATCTCATGAGTCAAATAGTAGAGGGGGTTATAGAGGTAGAAGCTCAAACAATGGAGGAAGAGGCAGATAAGGAGGCTTTGGGAAAAGCTCTCATTTTGCTTCCATGAAATGCTACAATTGTGGATAGTTGGGTCATCCAGCTTATAGGTGTCCTAACAGGCCAACATCTTCACAAAGTGAAAGGAAGATCAACTATGTTCAAGAAGAGGACTGCTCCAAACAATTAGAGGTGAGTCTAGATTCAGAGAAAGGTGAGAATATCATGTTAAGAAGGATCTTCATCAAAGGACCTACTGAGGATGAACACAAACAAAGGAGAGCTCTTTTTAGAGTCAAGTGCAAGATACTAGGAAAGGTTTGCAAGGTCATCATTGATTCAGGGTCTACTGATAATGTCATCTCAGAGGAGGCAGTACAAAAGTTGAAACTCACCAAGATACCCCATGTGTGCCCTTACAAGGTTACTTGGTTGAACAAGGGGCGGAATATACTAGTCAATGAACAAGTGTGGGTTGAGTTTACTATAGGAAAGTATCATGATAGGATACTATGTGATGTGTTACCAGTGGATGCATGTCATCTACTGCTTGGCATACCATGGCAATATGACAGGGAGGCAGTACACCATGGCAAGGAGAATAAGTACTAATTCAAGAAGGAGGGAGTGACTTACAAAATACAGTCTTTGTTAGAAGAAAATACAATGGAAAAGGCATAAACTAGTGTCCTTTTGATGAGTGGAAAGGAATTCCTAAAAGACATCAAGGAGGAAGAAGGAGTTGTCTATGCAATTATGTTGAAGCCAAAGGAAGAATAGTCACCTAATCAACTACCAATGATAGCAGAAGTGAAGCAACTATTGGATCAGCTTAGGGACATCATTTGTGAAGGTACACCAGCTACACTACCACCCAAGAGAGCAATCAGTCATCATATAGACTTTATACCAGGAGCAACACTACCTAACAAGGCTGCATACAAGATGACACCAGAGCAGAACAAAGAGATAGCAAGGAAAGTTCAAGAACTTTTAGATCAAGGGCTGATCAAAAAGAGCATAAGTCCATGTGTTGTTCCAGTTGTGTTGGAACTTAAAAAGGGAGAGAAGTGGAGAATGTGTACTGATTCTAGGGCAATAAATAGGATAAATATTAGATATAGGTTTCCTATTCCTAGGATAAAAGATTTAATGGACTATTTAGGGGGTGCTAAGTACTATTCGAAAATTGATTTGAAAAGTGGCTATTATTAGATTAGAATGAAAGAGGGAGATGAATGGAAGTCAGCATTCAAAACCATGGAAGGGTTATATGAATGGTTAGTGATGCCATTTGGGCTTACAAATGCACCTAGAACTTTTATGAGGGTGATGAATGAGGTCTTGAAATACTTTATATGAGTCTTTGTGGTTGTCTACCTAGATGATATCCTCATCTTCAGTAAAACATAATAAGAACATATGAAGCACCTAGAACTTGTGTTGAGGAAACTTCAAGAAGAGAAGCTCACCATAAATCTTGAGAAAAGTGAGCTCATGAAGCAAGAGTTAGTTTACCTAGGATTTGTAGTGTCTCAAAGAAACTTGAAAATGGACAAGAGCAAGGTTGAAGCCATTATTAGTTGGCCTACTCCCAAGATAAGAATTGCAGTTAGGAGTTTTCATGGATTGGCACAATTCTATAGGAAGTTTGTGAGAAGGTTTAGTGAAATTTGTGCACCGGTTCTTGACACCATCAAAGGAGGATTGAAAACTAAGTTTGTGTGGACCAAAAAATCCAATTAAGGATTTGAAAGGTTGAAGAGGGAGATAGCTACCCAACCTATCCTAGTTCTACCAAGCTTTGACAAACCATTCATAGTGGAATGTGATGCAAGTAACATAGCAGTTGGGGCTGTTCTAAGCCAAGAAGGCAGATCGATGGCATTATTTAGTGAAAGGCTGAATGAAGCAAAGTCTAGGTACTCATCCTATGACATAGAGCTATATGCTTTGGTGCAAGCTCTTAAGAAGTGGAGGCACTATCTATTACCAAAGGAATTTTCGGTATACACTGATAATCAGGCCTTAAGTTACATCAACAACCAAGAGAAGCTCAGTTTGAGGCACATCAAGTGGATGGAGTTTTTGTAGTCATACACCTTTACCATCAAGCATAAGAAGGGGGTTAACAACAAGGTTGATGATTCTCTTAGTAGGAGGTTGCTTATTGTCCAAGAGATACAGCTACAAATCACATGGGTTGAAGGATATAAAGATCTATATGAAGGAGATTATGATTTCTTAGAAATATACAAGGTATGTACTAATTTTGAGAACCATTTTCACAGTGAATATGTTGATTATACCTTGCAAAATGGTTTATTGTTTAATGGGAAGAAATTGTGTCTTCCTAGAGGTTCCATGAGGGATAATCTAATCCAAGAAAAGCATAAAGGAAGTTTGAGTGGTCATTTTGGTTTGAACAAGACACTAGACTTAGTGGAGAGGTTCTATTGGTGGCCTAAAATACAAAGAGATGTAAGAAGGTATGTTGAACAATGTGGAGTATGTCAAAAGGCAAAGGGAACATCAACCAATGTAGGTCTTTATCAACCATTACCCATCCCAAGTAGACCATGCAAATGCATAAGCATGGACTTCATAGTAGGGCTACCTAGGACACCAACTAGTTTTCACAATGTGTTTGTGGTAGTGGATAGGCTCAACAAGATGAGTCATTTTATCCCATGCAAGACAACACATGATGCAATTCAGATTGCACACCTATTCTTTAAGGAAGTAGTGAGGATACATGGGTTGCCAAGGAGCATAGTTGCAGATAGAGATGTGAAGTTTATGGGGCATTTTTGGAAAACTTTTTGGAAGAGGCTAGGAACCAACTTGTCTCATAGCTCAGCATATCATCCACAAATGGATGGATAGACAGAGGTGATCAATAGGGTACTTGGGAACTTGTTGAGATGTTTAACTAAGGATTATAGACAAGAATGGGAGCAAGAGATTCCACAAGAAAATTTTTCTTACAATGATAGCACAAATAGGACTACGGGTAAGAGTCCATTTGAGATAGTCTATGGTTTACATCCAAGGGGTGTACTTGATCTTAGAGAACTGAAAGGTTTGAAGGAATCAGTAGTCATGCTGATGATTTTGCTCAGTTAATGAGAGAGGTTCATGAGTAGGTAAGGAAGAAATTGATAGAGGCTAATCAAAATTTGAAGGCTAAAAGAGATGAAGGGAGAAGAGAATTACAATTTGAGATAGGTGATATGGTGATGGTATACTTGAACAAAACAAGGTTACAGAAAGGCATACCAAGCAAGCTATAGATGAAGAGGATAGGGCCATGTAAAGTGCTGGCTAAGTATGGATCCAATGCTTACAAGGTGGAGTTACCCAAGGAGATGTCTATTTCTCTTATCTTCAATGTGAAAGACTTGGTGAAGTATAAAGGACTAGAAATGGATGAAGAACAAGACATTGCTGAGATAAAAAAGGATGTGGAAGCACTCAAGGTACCTAATCAGATCAAACCATAAGTGGATAGGATTTTAGACTCAAGGGAGAAGAAGACTAGGCACAAGACATACAAGGAGCACCTAGTGAAGTGGAAACATCAACCAGAGTCAGAGGCTACTTGGATAGCAGATGGTGACTTTAAGAAGCATGGAATTATTGAGGAGCTCTTGACACCACAGGTTCCTTAGCCTCGTTGCTGTAGGGGGAGAATGGTGCAGGAGCACCTTAAGGTCTTTTGGAAGATCTTAGTGATTTTTGTCTTGTAGGTGGTTCTAGCCAACCACCAAGGGAATAAGGACTATGTTATAAAGTCCCAAGTGTGTTTTGATGTGTGTTTTATGGAAAACTTAGGTTTTTTTAGAGCTTTGAGGTTTGGAAAAGTCTTAGTGTACAGATTAGGAAAAACTAGACAATGTTGTCTTAGGAATTTGGCCTAAAAGTTCAAAAAAGGCATTAATGATGTTCTAAGCCCAACCTAAGGGTCCTATAACATGGGAGAAAGGTATATAAGGTCATCCAAACCATAATACCTAGATTGGAAGTTCATTTTCATGAATTGAGACTTGGAGAGCATATTGTGTGAGTGGAATTCAACAACTTTTGAGTGAAAATTTGTGTTTGAGCCTTCATCCAATCAAGAATGGATTTAAAGGACAGGTCTAATGCTTTTATTCTTTCAATTTTGTTATTTACTTACTGTGTGAAGCATTAGATTAGCCATTTAGTTCAATTTTTTTCTGTTTTGCAAGTTTTTGGAGGTTTGGCCTTATAGCCGGTTTAGGCCAGTTTTTGGAAATCATGATCCCCACTTGAATTCCAGTGGAAAGGATACCATGGAAACTTTGAATAAAGTATTGGAATTTTTTTATAGTCTAAATAGTGTGTTTGGAGTCTTGGTTTGCAAGGGAAGAGTTGAATTCATCAAACACTAGGCGAGTGCAAGTGCATTATGGCTAGTGGCTTGGAGAGGACAGCAGTAAAGAAAGCTGATAAATGGATTGGTTTGTGCCAATAAAGAGAATGAGAGTGTTGGAACATTTAGTCCAGACATTTTTGTGCAAGGAGGAGAGTTGAGGTGGTCATTGAAGCCCTCCAAGTTGGAAAAAGGAGCCAAAACCCTAAAAACCCTTGAAATTAGGGGTAATGAGGAAATTCCTATGTACGGACACTTGAAGAACCTTAAACCTAGTAAATATTGAAGCCTATGGTACTACTAGAAGGAATATCCAAAAATATTTGGGGGTTGTTAAGGCTGTTTTTGAGAAAATCCAAGAAATCGGATTCTAGGAGGCCAAAAAGGGGCAAAAAGGCTACAAGGCCTAGAAACTAGAAATTCTTGAAAGCAAAGGGAAAAAGGTGCAATTATCCAATGAAATGGATCAATGAGGAGTAAAAACACCTAAAGAACAACAATACCACCTTACCCTAGCCCTGGAGTGGTTAGGACACATTTGGGTTAGTGTGGAGCTCAAGGAAGCCTAGTGGTGGAATGGGAGTGTTGGTGAAGATTTTGAAATTGGTGGAGAGACCTATAAGGCGTTAGGGGTTTAGGAGAAATACCTGAGTAGAGTAGAGTGGAATAACCTAAGGAGACCAAAGAATAGGTCTTGAGAAGACCAAGAGTGCCTTGAGGTATAGGGCTCCCCGTCATTTAGGGTTTACTAGTTGAGGGTTGACGGATTAGGGTTGAGGGTCAAAGTTGAAGGTTTAAGGGTTCAGATTTTAAGGGTTGAGGCTTGAGGGATTAGGGTTTAAGGGTTGATGATTGAAGGTTTAAGGTATAGGGTTGAGGTTTGAGGGATTAGGGTTGAGGGTTTAATGTATTTGATAGAGGATTGAGGGTTGAGGGTTGAAGGTTTAAGGGTTCAGGTTTGAGGGATTATGGTTGAGCATTGAGGGATAAGGGTTTGATGGATTAGGGTCCAAGGAATAGGGTTTAGGTTGATGAAACTTTCAAATTTTAAAAATTTGAAGTGCCTATACCCTTTTAGTTTGATGACAAAGGCTAGGTTTGCATCCTTTTAAATATGCCCTGGAGGCGCTCTTTGTCAATTAAAAATTTTCAACTCGGAGATCATCTTGAAAATCCATTTGGTATAATTTTTTTTTATACATATGGTAACATGCTTGCTCAGTTTCATGTCCCCAAGATGAGTTTTGATATGCCTTTTAATTCTTTTCTAACTGCAACAGGGTTAGATTTGGTGTTCAAAAAAGTTTCAAATTTCATAATTTCGAAGGCAACCCATTTATTTTTTTGGTATAAAAATATCCAATTGTGATTTCATTGAAAATGGAGGCCATATGATGCACTATTTTAATGCTTTTCAGTTGCAACCAACACATTCGGTAGGCCAATTTACAAGGGAGGTACCTAAATTTTGATGACTGGGAAAAATATTATTTAAAACCCATGTTTTAAATAATTGATTATGACCACATGCAAAATATCTCATCTCTAGGGGTCTCCATTTATGCGCAATTAAATTTCTCCGTTTGGCCTACAGGTGAAATTAGAATATGCAATTTTTCTAATGTTTCAAATGCTAATGTTTAAAATGTTTAAAATATTTAAAATATTATGGAAAGGGTGAAAATTCATTTAGGGAAAGTATAAATACACTTTCAAATAATTTTGAGGTTTGGTAGGTCCATTAAAAGTTCATTAGTAGGGGGAGTTGTAACACATTTTTCAAGGTTTCCAATGCACTTTTCATAGTCCATCACCCATCGCCAGTTTGAATTGGATGAATGAAATCCAATTGGAGATGGCCTCTATGAAGTGATGAGTTTTAGGGAAGAAATAAAACAATGATTTTTTTTTATTGATGGAAATTTTAATTCTCAAATTCTATTGGCTGAAGAACTCCATGGTAGTCTTACAAAAATCTCACAATAGATTTTTGTAACTCCATCGCCTATCATGGATTTGAAGAGGCTATACATATACAAATCAACAATGGCTCAAATACCATCACCCATTCACTGATTGAGACTCCATTCAACTTCACAATGCAACGATAATATAAATCAAACGATGGATGCAGGAAAACATCAAAGGGATAATTATTAAATGCATTTTCAAAAAAGTTTATTGTTGAGAAAGGTTTAATTCTTCTTTCCCATTGGCCAGTGGACTTCATGGAAAAATTTGAAAAATTTCAAATCTTTCAGGACAACGCTCATCACTAGTTTGAAGTGAAAAAATAATTTCAAACAACTGATGCAAGGGAAGGAAACAATGACATTTTTAGGGAAAATGTAATTAGAATTTTATTGGCAAAAGAGTTTTAATTCTTATATTCTATTGGCCAAATGAATTAGCGTGAGGTTTTCAAGTTTGAATATTTTCTCAACCATCACCCAGCGTAATTTTAAATGTGAAAATCAAGTTGCAATCAACGATGTCCAATGAAATATCATTGGTATTTCAAAGAGTCTGCATTTATATATTTCCATATGCATATTTTCAAACACTAAAATTGCTACCTTCATAATTTTTATTTCTCATCACCATTTTTGGATGGCCGAGCAAATACAAAGTAGCGATGGTCTTCCTCCTTGTGATGGTTTTCATTTGGAGGCATGTGAGAAATATAAAGGATAGAGTTTAATATTTTTTTCAATTTATTAAAGGGGATCTTCAATTTTTCTTAGCACTGTGCATTCTTTCAAGGAGCATTTTAAGTGGACTTCACTGTGAATGACTACAAATCAGAGATGTTATTACACTCTTTGTCTTTGGGATAACGTTTGAATGCATCTACAAGTTTCAAAATTCTCTTCCATGCTCCATAGGGGTTCCTCAACCTTTTCTATTGCCAAGAAATAATTTTAACAACATTTCATGCATTTTTGGTTGCCTATGACCAAAAAATGGCTTGTAAATGCATTTCGTGATTTCCTATTTTTTAGTTTCCATTGTTGGGGCTGTTGGGTCCTCTTTTTAACCTATGGGTGAAATTTCAAACCAAATGCAGTGTAAGTTGAAATATCCAAAGGTTAAATTGCAACTTTAAAAAGAGTTTTTGATAGCTGAATATATGGATTTTGACCCAGAGTGATATTTTTCATTGTTAAATGAAATGGAGCTAGAAAATGGTTTTTACATATGGTGTAATTTTGTGTACATGGTTTTCAAGTGAAGACAAATTGATTAGAGAGGTAAAATTAAAAGTAAAGGGGCATTCTCCAAATTCTAGTTTGTTGATGATTAGTGGAGTTCAAGTGTGTCATATGTCATCATGGATTTATTTTTATGGCTTCTATATTGTTTTCTCATTTCTCTTAAAATGTGAAACTATTTCAATTATAAGGGTTTTTTATTTTTGGGAAGGCTCTTAGCTTTAGGTTTTGTCCATGAAGGAGGCCATGTACATGCTAAAGGTAAAGGTCCATATGTTGCAAATCCATATATGGTAATGCTTATGTAACTTGTATGCACAAATTTGAATGCTTTCTATCATGTAATTGTCTCCATGTTTGGGATATAAAATATTTTAAAATAAAATAAAAAAGTAATTGAGTTTCTTTAAACACATTTTATGTTTGAGTTATCTATTTTATTTCTTTCCATTCAAGGAGTGGTGTAAATTCTTGCAATTAGGTAATGGGGCTATTGTATTTTCATTTGGATTGATGAGTAGAATTTCATGACATACTTAAAGTAGAAATTTCTATCATAATGTGATGGAATTTTATTGGTCATCAAGATTATGTTATAGTATTATGATATGAGGTGTGATATGTGACTTTGTAGCCCAAGGCAGGCAATGGTCTTGCATAGTTGTCTTTCCCCATTCTAAAAAACAATCTTTAAAACCAAACAATTCTTAAATGCTTTGTGTTCTATGTTTTGCTTCTAAAAGTACAATGCGCTTCCATTTTCTCATTCTCTAAATGTTGAGTGTTGTGAAGGATTAGCCATCCTTTTAAAATATTTCATTTATTGAGCACTTACATGAGAATTCATCTATTATTTGCAATGTAAATGGTCATTTGGCTGCATAAATTCATACGTACATTGTGTGGGATTAACCTCCTAGGTTTTGCAAAGCCTAAAGTGGAGGGGAGAAAAGTGTAGAATCCATACCCCATTCATTGGCCACTAATCTTGAAGTTGTTAAGCATAAGGAATGGCTATCCTTTAGAGTATTTTCAAGGTTCAACTAGAAAAAACACCAAAATATTGTTGACTCTACTAGGGATAGCTCTAGTTTTACCCATTTGGAAAGGTTCAATAAGCTTGTTGATCTAATTATTTTATTCAAAATATTGAAGGACTTCATACCCGGAGAAAGAAATTGTTGCAGAATACCTAAAAAAATTATTATACATGGTGCTCTACTGGTGAAAATAACTTAGAAAGAAATATGATCATTGAAGATGTTTCAATTATTGAAGATTTTGTCCTCTTAAGAGAGGTGGTGACTCTATTAATGAACCTGTTAAAATTGTGGAAGAGGTGTCTACAAAAAATTGCATAATCTTGCAAATGCTTCCAATCAAAGAGAGAAGTCTTGAAGTTATCAATATTTTCTAGATATGAATGTTTTTAGACCTGAAAGAGGTTTTGTTGCAGAAATTTTAAAAGAAGTTGATTAAGAGGGAAAAGGGGAGAGCTGTAAATAGAACATCACTCTTTCTCCAATTATCATTTAACCATGTCCTAAGAACCCTAATAGGATTGACTATCAACCTTTGAAGGTGAGCTAATACACAATTAGGAGGAATTCAGAGTGGATGTTCTTTTGTATTCAGGGGGTTCACCACCAAGAAAATTCTTGGAAAAGACAATGTTGGAAAATACACTATGATATGAAAAATACCTTAAATGAGCTAAATGAGATGTAAATACTAAAAATGAACAACTCCAAGTTAGGGTATGCATACCTAGGAAGCTTGGAGATGTAATTAGGATTCTATAAATGTGAACATACTACCAAAATATGCCTTGGAGGACTAAGATGCCCAAGATGAATGAATGAACATTGTATTTATACTTGTCTATGCTTAATATCCTGAAATTGTATCACAAAAAATTGAAATATGAATGCATTAAATGAAGGAGGTCAAATCCCACCAAAATTTGAAATTAAATCTTAAAAAATGACTCAAGGAGGACTAAGATTCCCTAAGTGGCATCTTAGTCCCAAGTGATGAAACTTGAGGCACAAACACCAAAAAGGGGCCCAAATAAGATACCTCAAAATTAGGGTCCTGAGACCTCGGGGGCACAAAGACGCCCTTAGTGGTGTTTTAGTTTTGACCAAAAATCAAGGACACACCAATAAAAATAATTAGGGGATCACTTATGCATTGGATAATTTTAGGATTAATCAAAAAATATACCATTAAGAGGGCTTGTGGACACAAAATAGGATCAATTAAGCCATAAATAAGGATAAAAAGAGCAAGGAAAGCCTAAAAAGGGTGTGAATATGCAAGGGTATTCATTTTACTACACTTAATTTAGCCCCCACTTTAGTGAGAGGATGAAATTTCTTCAAACTCACACTGAAGTACCCAACCACACAATCAATAGGGGTTCAATTGTACAAATGTTATTAAGATAGGATTGCAACAATCAAGAGGGTGTCCAAGCCCCTAGGATCATGATCATATGCTAGGCCAACATGGACACAAAGGAACATACATGTGGATGATATATGAAGACAAAATTAGATTGCAAACATACACTATCAAAGACAAGCAAAAAGGTAATAGAAAAATAGCTACAACGGTTCAAGCTTCGACCTAATGCCCAATGAAGTGGACCGGGTCTAGACTTGAAGAGGGTTTACAAGTTGAATGCGTTGTCCACTATGCAAAAAAAACACATGCTCACGAGGGCTAGTGGGAACTAGTTTTCCACTAGGTGAGCCCCAAGAGGTCCATATCAACATCATACCTTCATGAATATAATAAGGACCAAAAGAAAATGCACTCTCACATGGGATAGTGAAGCTAGTTTTTCACTAGGTGAGCCTCAGGGGGTCCATATCAAAGCCATACTTGTTGGAAATTTGTCATATATTGTCATTGATGTCACCATGTTGGTCTAGTACCCTGTAACGGTATGTAGATTACACTTATCCTATCTGGTATCTTTGGTATGTTGGTCCGCATATTTCCTCTGGTAATTAATATGATCTATGGTTTTGGGAAAAGGCTTACAATGGTTGGAAGTGTGTATATATGTATTCTTAGATGTTCATATGATTGGGTGATGAGTTGGCATCAGTTTTTGTGATTGAATTTTGGTATTATTTTAATCTTGGCTGACATGATGTTGCATGACATAGGTGAATTACTCTTGAAAATATAATTTGCATCAATTAGGACAACCTAATCAATGCATACAGATATATCAAATATATATACAAGATGGTTAGAAGATGAGAAGGTGATGAAGGATAAGTAGTATGTGTATGTGTTGTGAATGAAAATGTGAAGAGAATAAAAAGTGTGTGTATGAGTGAAGTGTTCGAATAGTGGTTGAAGATTAGGTCATGTGAGCAAATACTATGAGAATCAAAGGAACTTAACCTGTACATGTGGTGTAACTCCTCAGTTCAAATCTGACGATTAGCCATTTTTGTTTCCTTAATTTTGTAGGTAGTAAGCCTCCATTTTGGATAGTAAGTCCTTGTAAGTAGTAAGCTTATGTATCTGGCAGTGAGCCTCTTTATTATAGATATTGATATAAATTTATATATTGTGAGTTAATCCTCACTGTGGTTTTTCCCTCATTGGGTTTTCCACATAAAATATGGTGTTCATGTGTTGTGGAACTTGATGTTTCACTATTTATTTAATATGTTATGTGCTGCAATAAAGGTTTAAGTATTTCTTCAATGAGTTTGTGCAGATATTGATTCACCCCCCCCTCTCAGTATCCAATTTATTCAACAATTGGTACCAGAGCTCTAGTTCCTTGGGTAAAATGCTTGACAACTTGAGGGAGATCCTAAAGATTGAACAAATGGATAAAGAAGAGCTTCAAACTACCCTTGAAGATCTTGACAAGGCTAAAATTGAAAATAGAGACCTGAAGGAAAATCTTGATGAAGCAAATGAATGTATCTAGAAATTGAAAGAGCGGTTAAAGAAATTTAAAGAAAGATACAAATAAGTGAGTGAGGAATTGAAACAAGAAAATGATGAGAATACCAAACTAAAATTAAAGATAGATGAAAACAAGAAAGTTGAAGAATATTTGAAAACAATGATACAAAGAAAAGTTGATGTTTGCTATAGGCTTGAATAGGAAGTGATGAATCTAAAAAAAAACTTGAGAAAGAAAAAATATTTGAAGAGGACTTCAAGACAAGCTCAACCAAGCTTGATGAATTGATAACAAGACAAAAAAATTCTAAAGACAAAAGTGGCTTAGGTAATGAAGCTAATGGAAAAATGTAGAGCTCAAATACAGTAACCGATCAAAAGACTCAAGACAAAGGGAAGTAGAAAAGATAATCTGGAAGGAAACAACCTATCAGACAACCAAATGCACAAAGGTACTCTTCATTCAATGGTGTTTTTTTTTTTTTTGCAATAAATCTGGTCATAAGGAAACAAAGTGTAGGAGTAGGATGAATCAGTTTTCTGGTCCCTTCTCTAGACAATGTTATACATGGAAGAAGATAAGACATAAAGCTACTGAGTGCAGATATTCAATAAAGATGATGATGAATAGGTTCAATGGAAAAAGGATGAATCAATCATTCAATGGCTATTGATATACCTGTAACATGTTTGGAAATAAAGTGAATGAATGCATAATAGGGAATAATGGAAATCAAACAAGTCAGAGAAATATAGTCTGCTACTATTGCAAGAAACCAAGACATATCTCAAAGGTATGCAAAAAAATAAAGGAAAAGTAGTCTGCTCCAATGGAAGATAATAAAATGGTGGAAAATATTGACAAGGAAGAAGTTAATCAGGAAATGAGAAAAATATGGAAAAATAAAAAAGTATTAGAGTCTATTGATACATATGTACCCTCATCCGATGCAGATGAATCCGCTAGGAACTAGACCTAGCTCGGTCTTAGGGGGAGAGATTTATCAAAAAATAAATTAAACCCCCAGAAATACAATGTTTCAGGTGTTGGCATGTGGATATGTTGTAAAGAATGATAGGACATAAGTAATGTGAAAGAAACTAGAAGAAAAGGTGTAAGTATGTTCTTTTGCGGAGTAAATTAGGGTTTCTCAGTACAAATGGAAGATAATTTTTTTAGCTTTTTGCAATTAATGTGAGTTAGGGAAAAATGATGAAGTATAAAGGAAATTTCGCAAATCATTTTGATCATCAAATGCATTCAAAGGATCTTTAGAGTGACTTGGAACTCTCTTGAAGCATTTTCTAAAGCAATTTGAAGACCCTTGAAGAAATCATTATGGATATTCGAAATAGGTGTTAGAAGGTTCACTATCTCATGGTTGTAAAAGAAGGTAAATGAAGATTTTTATTTTTAAATTTTGAGAGATATAATGGAAATCTATAAAAGAGGATCGAGTGGGAATACCCATCTAAAGTTGAAAGGAGTTGAGATGGATAAATTTGATAATCAAAAAGTAAAGAAGTTGGAATTAAGGTTGGAACCGAACAATTTACAGAACATACAAACCCTAGGTTTGGATGTATGGGGAGAATTCCCTTCGTTTTCTAAAAAAGAATTCATCTTATTCCTTCGAATAAAATTCAAGGATGGTAGAATTGTTTTCGATAAACCTTATCTCATTTTGAAGGAAGCAATCGAATTGGTTGCCAGAATGTGTGGCATTGGAGAAATTCCTGAATGAAAGATTATAAAATATAAGTAGAGGAATTGACAAGAGTCGACAAAGAACCCCAAGCACTATTGATCGATACTATTGGTGATGCCTCAGTTAGGTATATTGCATATGAAATTTCTTATAAAATCTATTTCAAAAATTGTGAAGGCTCTACTTCGGCCATTATAGTTTATTTGGCACATAAAATAGTAAAAGAGAACATACAATTTGATTTGTGTAAGATAATTCTTGAAAATGTTACCGAGAACATACAAATGACACTAGGAGAAGGATACCCATTTCATTTTGGGTTCTTCTTACATGTTTAATACTTTATTTTCTAAAATCACTACCGAGAAAGAAAGATGTTGAGTAGGAATCTAGGATTCCCATTGCAAAACAGATACATAGGCACTTGGAAAGTTTAGAAGATAAAGGAAACGTGTGCCAAAAAATTTTCTTATCCTTGGAAAATGTAATGAGCTCCAGTGAAGTCATGGTGAGTCGATTTGAGGAGGGTTCTTCCTCCGGGACAAAATAATTGTAAGTAGTCACTAGTGATACCCCTCTAGAATCAAAGAAAAGAAAAGCTCTCTCTGAAAATGTCATTGTTATCCTTGAAGAAAAGAAAGAAGAAGAAGAATCTCTGGCTGGATCTGAATCTTCTGATCCAGAAGCCATTCGGTCTATGTTAATAAAAAAATAAAATAAAGAAAATTGGTGATATGTGGAGTACAGCCTCACTTGTTGATAGACTTAAAATTGATGATGCTTTAGTTGAATATCTACTTCATAAAGGTATTGATTTATCTTTTGTTTTTGATTCTTTACCTAAAAATTTAGTTGAAATAGTTGAAGAAATAATGTTGCTTGAAGGTCCAAGAGGACGTAAATTGGAAGCTCTAGTTGAAAAGAGATGTTCTAAAGCAAAGTAGAGGTTATCTGAACTGATCGCAGAGACAAAGAAATGCATAAAAGAAATGTCAGACATATACAAGTATTATCTCTGGTGGTGTGCTATAGTTGATAACTTCTAAAGTAGAATTGAAGCAATAGAATCTAAAGTGAACAACATTGGAAAGAAATTTGATATTTTGAAGACAAAGAAGGAAAGAAAAGGCTAAGAATTGGTGAACTTCAAGCAGAAGTGATCATTGTGTAGAGGAAAAGGGATGTAGTGAAAACCTTTTGGATCCTTAAGGATATTGTTGAGTTTCAATTAGATCATGTTTATGGAATACTCTCTAATCCAGAAGACTGTCAGAAACAATTCTCATCCACAGATTGGTCATCCTCCTTCACACTGTTGACTATATTGGAAAGTGTGTGCACAAGAATGCATTTTGTAGTTTTGGAGTAGAATAAATTGCATCCTATGATAAAAGAAAGGTACAAAAAGGTATTTCAGGTGAAAATGGTCTTTTTGGTCTGAGAAATTGGATGCTTGAAATTTTTGAAGCTTTCGAAATTTTGAATGAAAATATCCAAATATTGGATGTCACCAATTTTTTTTTCATCTTGTTGGCACCCTTTTCCATTGATGTAAAGGGGGAGAGTTTTGGAAAGTTTTGGTAAGAGGGAGAAGTCTTTGGAAGAAGTTTTTTGTAGAATTTTAAATTATAATTTTTGCACATGTTTCCATCAATGACAAAGGGGGAGATTGTTGGAAGTTTGTCATATATTGTCATTGATGTCACCATGTTGGTTTGGTACCTTGTACCAGTGTGTAGATCACACTTATCCTATCTGGTATTTGATCCGGTCTCTATGTCCGTCTGCATATTTCCTCTAGTAATTAATATGATCTATGGTTTTGCTAAAGGCTTATAATGGTTGGAAGTGTGTATATATGTATTCTTAGATGTTCATATGATTGGGTGGTGCATTGGCATTAGTTTTTGAGATTGCATTTTGATATTAAGTTAATCCTAGCCGACATGATGTTGCATGACACAAGTGAATTACTCTTGAAAATATAATTTGTATCAATTGGGATGACCTAATCAATGCATGTGGATATATCAGATATATATACAAGATGGTTAGAAGATGAGAAGGCGATGAAGGATAAGTAGTGTGTATGTGCAGTGAATGTGAATGCAAAGAGAAGAAGAAGTGTGTGTATGAGTGAAGTGTTTGAATAGTGGTTGAAGATCAATTCATGCGAGCAAATACTTTGAGCATCAGAGAAACTGAACTTGCACATGTGGTGTAACTCCTCAGTTCAACTTTAGCGGTTAGCCATTTTTGTTTACTTATTTTTGTAGGTAGTGAGCCTCCATTTTGGATAGTAATTCCTTGTAAGCAATGAGCTTCTATATCTATAAGTGGGCCTCTTTATTACCTATATTGATATATATATTATGAGTTAATCCTCACCATGGTTTTTCCCTCACTGGTTTTTCCACATAAAATATGGTGTTCATGTGTTGTGGAACTAGATGCTTTTTCTATTTCTTTAATCTATTATGTGTTTCATTAAAGGTTTAAGTATTTGTTCAATGAGTTTATGTGAATATTGATTCACCCCTCCCTCTCAATATCCAATTTATTCAACAATACTTCCATGACTCTAATAGGGACAAAAGGAAAAATGCACGCTCACACAGGCTAGTGAAACTAATTGTTCACTAGGTGAGCCCCAGGGGGTTCATATCAAATCCATGTCTCCATGAATCTAATAGGGATAAAAGGAAAAAATTCAATGCAATAAGAAAGAGAGAGATGTTCAAAGGGATTTTCTTAGTTCATGTGAGGTCTTACTCTCAGTGGAGATCATTCCTAATGTCTCCAAGAGAGGACCAATCAAAGGATAAAAGATTCACCAGCTAGGGGATGTAGTGCATCACACCACCACCAAGGGGAATATAATATGCTGAGATAGGTCACACTCTTAAAGGATATTACTCCCAATGTCACGAAAAAGAGGAAAATGGATCATATGAAGAAAGAAAATCATATCAAGGAACATGGAAAATTAAGTGCAAATAAAATAATGTTGAAATAATACCAATGTATATCCCCGATTTAAATAAATTACTAATGCCATGTTGTGAGAAATTACTTTAAAGTAGACAAACATGGATTTAGAGTTAGTATCTATCTTTTCTGCAATGATATTAAAGAGCTTGAAACCGTCACCATTCCCCAAATACACATAGAACTGGAAGAAAGACACAAAGAGAGTGAAAATAAAGAAAATCCTTTTGGATCAACAAGGAAGAGATATAGGGTTTCTCAACGCCTTGTGTCATCCCCAAAAGTAAAACAAAAGACAAAAGCGGAAAGAAAAGAAAAAATGTTTGGGTCAACATGGAAGTGACATAGGGTGTCTCAACACCTTGCATCATCGCTAAAAGAAAAAAACAAGACAAAAGTGAAAAGAATAAGAAAAATATTTTGGGTCAACATGGAAGAGACATAGGATGTCTCGATGCCTTACATCATCCCCAAAAGGAAAACACAAGGGAAAAGTGAAAATAATAAGAAAAATATTTTGCGTCAACATGGAAGAGAAATAGGGTGCCTCGACACCTTGCATCATCCCCAAAAGGAAAACACAAGACAAAAGTGAAAAGATAAAAAATGAAAATCTTAGATCATAGAGAAGAATGAAGGTACAAATAGAGGAATATGCAAAGAGAGAGAAATATCAAACATAACATCACGGTGGATCACAATATGCACATGCAAGATAAAGCGAAAAGAAAAATAAAAAGACTAGTAAGGCACAGGCGAGTCAACATAAAGTAGGCTATCCACCTCTCAGTCTCAATCTGCATAAGTGGAAGGTAGATAGAAAACCAACGGGACAACAACAAATTCCTAACCAAGACAAGGCCATCAAATTCTTTCCCTCACTGAGTGAATGATGAGAAGGGGCCAGGATAGGTGATGAGAAGGGTCATGTAATGGTGAGAATTATAATATTCTACAATGATTACATGACAAGGGGTCCAATTTTAAGGGACTATTTCTAACATGTTAAGTCTTTTAAGGATATGTTGGAATGTACGACACTCATTGGTACTATGTTCGAGAGTCCTATGATATGCATAATGTTTATTGCTTTTAGGATGGTTGATTCTAGTGGCATGCGTTAGGATAATCCAACCTAAGTTAGTAAGCTCTTCGAGATTTATTTCAATGCTTGTGGGTTTGTGCAAGAATGGAAAGTCTTTGAAATTGTAAAGTTTATGTCTTTTGATAAATTCTCTAAGTTATTCAAGTGAAGGTTGAGGAGAGAAATTGAAGATAAAATCTTAATTTGTGATAAATGTCAATTATTCAGAGGGGAGGAGAGTATTCATATTAGGAGGTGGATCAAATATCACCATACCATGACTACGAAGCTTTAGGTATTCTCTATGTATTTTTGCGTTGTGAGGGGGATCTTGATATCCTAACACTTTTTAATTTTTGGTAGCTGGAACTTTCTCTAAGAGTTGATGAATTTCATGTTCACTTGTTGTATCACATCCTTGTTTACTCAAGATTGTGAATCCTTTATCATATATCTCTTCAAGATTGATTGGGGTGTTTGTTATCATAAAATGGCTGTGTTGGATGTTGTGGTTGAGTTGCTGATATGTGGTTGTCATCGATTTCAACACTATTAGCATTAATATGTTTAAGACTATATATGTCAAGGATATTGAGAAAATTGTAATAAATATGTTACTCGTTGTCTATGAAGTAGTGAAGATTAGTATGGTAGATATTTCAGTGTGTTGATAGTGAGGTGTTGTGGATTAAAGGGTTTTTCTCAAGCCTATCTAGTTTCTACTTCAAAAGTTTTAGAGGTGCGCATGAAGATTTGAGAAAGTTATAAGTTTTTATGTTCTAATAGCTATTATGTTATTGCAAATGGTGTTCATGGAAGAAGATAATGTGATTCTGGTAATCTTAGTTGCTATGTATGTTCTTGTGGTGTTTGTGGACATTTCTAGATCATGTTCTACCTATGTTGCATGTCTGCATTGATCATTGTGCTCGTGATCCAAGATTTTCTCTTGTGTGTTCATGTTTTTCATGTTCATGGCCGACAAGGTGTTTGAAGTGTGTTTGTGGATCTTTGAGGAAGAATTTTTGAAGGTGTTTTGCGTTTGAGAAAATTGTTTTGGGTCTCTACTATGTTGTGTTCAACCTTGGTTGATGTGCATTGATAATCCTTATTATTTTGGGCCAACAACTTGCATTCATTCCATTATTATGTTGAAGTTAACATAAAGCAAAGTATGTTGTGGATATATATAAGTGATTGTTTCTTCATTTGAGATGTATGTGAAGTGTATGTGATGCAAAATGTGTGATTTCTATGTGTGCAAAAGGTTTAGATCATTCAAAGGCAGAGTAGAGTGTGAAGAAGTGTTCATGTGCTTAACTGAAACTATGCTCGACCATTAGCAGATGTTACTTTCTCTAGGCAGTGTGCCTGAATGCATGTGCATTCCTCTTATATTATTTTTATACTTTTAATAGGGTATAACTTGTGGATTAACCTCCACCATGGTTTTTCCCCTAATAGGGTTTCCATGAAAAAATCTCAGTGTTGTGTGTGTTTCTGATGTGTTGTTGATTCATTATTTCACTTTTATTAATCAGATATGAGATTAAAGGTTAATAAGTTTAAAATTATGTCACAAATTATTCACCCACCCTCTCAGTTGTCTGTCCTTGTGTTGCCAACAATTGGTATCAGAGAAGGTTCCTTGGAATAAGTTTAACAACTTGAGGTGATCTCGGATGGTGACATACAAGAAGGATAGTTTGAGATTTGATGGAACAAATTATTCTTTGTGGAAGACTCAAATGGAGTGTCATCTGAGATGCATTGGTGAATCCTACTAGAACATTACAATCAATAGGTATGTTATCCCTCCAAATGGTCCTACTACTACTATTGAGATTAAGGATGTTGAATATAACATTAGGGCTAAGGAAGCATTGTTGAGTGCTTTGACTGATTCTGAGATGACAAATGTTATGGATCTCAAAACTGCTTATGAGATCTAGAAAAAGTTGGAAACTTTATATGAAGGTGATGTTAATGTGAAGATGGATAAGCTATAGTGTCTAAAAGGAAAATATGAATTGTTGAAGATGACTAATGATGAGAATATTGCTAATTTCATGCAAAGAGTGAATGAACTTGTGTGTCATATCAAATGTGTTGGTGGATAGGTGGATGAACTAGAGATTGTTGCTAAAGTGCTTAGATCCTTGCCTGATGCATACAAAATCAAAGTTGTAGCCATTGAAGAGCTCCAAACTGTGAGAAATATAATGAGAGATATGTTGGTTGGTAAAATTACTACTTTTGAGTTGAGTGAATTTAGTGATTCCCTTCCTAAGACAGAATCTGCATTTAAAGCTACTACTTATGGGAGAGACAAGAAGAGATATGATCCTGGTGAAAGTTCTTATAGAAAGGTATTCAGATATGAGGAAGAAATGAGATAGATTGAACAAGAAGAAAGAGAACTCAATGAGCTTGAAGCACATATTGTCAAAAGGGAAGCCAAAGGAGAAGGTAAGTATAAAGGAAACTTGCCTATTAAATGGTTTTCTTGCAACAAGATAGGTCATTTTGCATCAAGGTGTCCTAAAAGAGTTCTTAAGCCAAGACCTTACAAGCCTAAATTTCAAAATAAGTGTTATTATGCTGCTGATGAAGGTGTGACATATGATGAATCTAACAAAGGGAATGTAAGTGAAAATGAGTTTGTGTTTATTGCTACTGATGAAAATAATTTTGTGTCTACTAAATTTGGTAGTTGTACAAATGTGGAGAAATCTCTAGCTTCTCGAGTTGAAGAAAAAGATGAATGGGTTATTGATAGTGGTTGTTCACATCACATGACAGGTGATAAGAGTAAATTTGTAAGCCCGGAGAAGTATGATGGTGGTGTGGTAAGATTTGGTGATAACAATAGTGGTATAATCCGTGGCAAAGGATGTATTTCTTTTGATGGTAAGCATAATAATGATGATGTTCTTTATGTTGAAGGTTTGAAGCATAATATTCTGAGTGCTGGACATATGGTTGATAAGGGATACAATATTCAATTCAAAGATGGAAAATGTAGCAAGGTATGTGCAAGATCATGATGGGCCAAAACGTGGCAATATGTAAGTGATATGATGGCCCATGTGGCTGATGGCATTTTTTTAACCCAAAATTGATGAAACGAAAAGGGTTTTTAGAGGAGATTCTCAGCTTTCCACCAATATAAATTATGCTTTACTTTGGATTTAATAAATAAATTTATTCATTTTCTACTTGAATTACGACTAAAGTCCTGATTGATAGGTTGATTGAAAAACATCTATAACTTTCAAACGGTATCACATTTTTTTAATTTGAAACATGTGTCACATTATATGCTTTACATACTATAGGTTTAAAAAAGAAAAAAATTAATTTCATGAAGTTTTGCCCAAGTTAAGGTGGTCAGACATATGAGTTTTTATATTTTATAAAAGTTGTAATAAAAAAATCATAATTAATTATTTACTTGGAAAAAAATTACAAAAAAATATGCATCACATCAATACATGAGTCCTCTACTTATATATAAAATATTATAAAAACATATTACCATTTTATTGTGGTTAGGGTGGTTAGACAGACACCTACTTCTTATTTTTTCCCTGAAATTTAAGTACTACTACATTCAAATTTCAAATTTTCACCAAATAGATTTTTATTTTTTTTAAATAAACCTAGTATTTTAGAAACTACATTCAATTTCCTACAAATTATATTGTTACATATTTTTGAAATAATATAGATAACTTATTCAAATTTTTACGTCAAGTTGCCTAACTCTAATTTTTCTGAATTTTATTGCCACTTAAGGGCCTATTTTTTCCATGATGATCTTGCACATACCCAACATACTTGGAAGTTTTGGAAATGTGATTGTTTCAGGTACTAAAACAAAAGGTAACATCTTTCATCTGAATGCTGGAAGTAAAAGTTGTTTGATTGCTAAAGTTGACAAAAGTTGGTTATGGCATAGAATAATTTGTCATGTAAACCTTGACAATATTATCAAGATAAGTTCATCACAAGCGGTGAGAGATATTTATAAGTTGGTGAAGCCTACTAATACCATATGTTAAGAATATCAGTTGGGAAAAAAAACTAGAATTTAATTTCACAACAAACAAAATTGTTCAAATGAATTGTTGGAGCTTTTGCATACTGACTTGTGTGGTCCTATTAGAATCAGAAGTCTACAAGGTTATAGATAATTCATGTTTCTTATTGATGATTACTCTAGGATGATGTGGGTTACTTTCTTAAGGGAGAAATCTGAAGCTCTAGAGAAGTTCAATATCTTTAAGGCTATGGTTGAGTTAGAGATAGGTCTGAAGATTAAGTGTCTGAGATCAGATAGAGGTGGTGAATTTACTTCTAGTGAGTTTAATTCTTTTTGTGAAGAACATGGGATAAAGAGATAAATATCTACACCGTGGACCCCTCAAAAAAATGGATTTGTGGAAAGGAAGAATAGGATAGTTCAAGATGCTTCTAGACCTATGATGTTGGAAGGAAGTGTCCCTCATAAACATTGGAGAGAACTTGTGAGTACTACTATTTATATCCTTAATTGAGTACAAATAAAAGGTAATACTGGTAAGACTCTTTTTGAGCTATAGTTTGGTCATAAGCCTACTATTAGATATTTCAAAATATTTGGGAGTAAATACTATATTAGGAGAGATGAAGATATAGGAAAGTTTGATAATAGTAGTGATGAAGGAATATTTCTTGGTTATTCTACTAAGAGCAAGGCCTACTGGTGCTACAACATGAGATTGAAGAAAATGGTTGAAAGTGAAAATGTTAAGGTTAATGAAGACATTTCCAGACCCTCCAGAACCTATGGATATGATTCTGATGATCAGAATGATAGTACAAACAAGAGTCAGACTTCAAATCAAGTCTAGATCATTCCGATGAATCAAGAAAATCAAGAAGAAGGAGAGACTAGTGAAAGCACAGAAGGAAGACCACAAGAGCCTAAAAATCAAGAACACTCTAAGACTCCAAGGTATGTGAGATTAAATCATTAAGAAAATTAGATTATAGGAGGTAAGAACAAAGGTGTCCAAACTAGGAGAAGAATTTCAGAAGAATATTGTTTAATTTGAAAGGTTGAGCTAAGTAATGTCAATGAAGCATGCAAAGATGAACATTAGATTGAAGCAATGAAAGAAGAACTACAAAAAATTGAGAAGAATAATACATGGATTCTTGTTCCTAGACCTAAAGAAAAAATGTAATTGGAACTAAATGGGTCCTTATAAATAAACTAAATGAACAAGGTGAAGTTATTAGAAACAAACCAAGACTAGTATGCAAAGGATACTCTCAAATGGAAGGAATTGACTTTGATGAAAAAATTTCTCCTGTTGCTAGAATTGAAGCTATAACATAGATTTTCTATAGAATTGCTGCACAAATTAAGATGATCAAATCTAACAAATAATCTAAATCAAAATAATAAAGAACGAATAAATTAACATAAAACAATAAACAAATAACTGAAAATATCTAACTGAATATGCGTCCACTTCTTCGAATTATCTCAATTGTCCTTCTCCATTTTGCTGTATCAGTATTCTTGCCCTCAGATTTTCTATATTGATGCAAGCATAACCTTGTTGAATGTCTAAGAAAAATATCGAAGATTAAGTTTCTTCTCAAAAGTATTGATTTCAGGAGAGGAATAATGATAATGATAGGTCATT
This sequence comes from Sequoiadendron giganteum, assembly GCA_007115665.2. Classification (NCBI taxonomy): domain Eukaryota; kingdom Viridiplantae; phylum Streptophyta; class Pinopsida; order Cupressales; family Cupressaceae; genus Sequoiadendron; species Sequoiadendron giganteum. Next base: position 441,725,173 of record CM021103.1, on the reverse strand, counting down.
TTATAAATTTTGGGTTTTCTAATGATCGACTCAGATTCAAAAGAGAAATCGATGGACAAGATTGATAAATGTCATGCGATGTGAGTTCTTTGTCAGTTAGAACATGAGTTAGGAAATTCTATAGGATAAAGATTAAATTAGAACAATAAATTAATCTTGTGTCAAGACTGTTTGAAAATAGAAAGAACGTGAGTTCAAGATTAAATAAACAATTTGATCTTTAGTTGAGAGTCTTCGAAAATAGAAGAAATAGAATTTGAATGAAAAAGACAAAGTTAGAACTCGAAGAATAATGCATTCAAATGCATACATGAATTAATTAATTAAATAAAGATATTTAATTAATAAACACATTCATGCATATGAGTTAGAACTAGTTAACTAACTAGTTGTGATAGAGATTCCTCTCGTAGAGACGATTAGATATTGAATCCAGAGATAACTAGTGGATTTAAAATAGATCTTGAGTCGGAGGGTGAGTGAATGATTAGTCAACTGAATGATAGAAGAATGTGACATAAACAATTAATTATGAATTAAATGTTAATTTAATTCAACATTCAAAAATTGAAATGAATGAATTAAATAAATAATGATAATTTATTTAATTGATTGTTGAAAAGGTTAAATGAATAATAAAATAATAAATATTTAATTATAGTCTAAATATGACAAAGGGGTAATTAAATAATAAATTATTTAATTAAGAAAGGAGAATTAATTAGTTAGCGACATAATTAAATAAATATGTTTTATTTAATTAATCAAGTTGAATAAAGGTCATTATGAATTAATTAAAAAGGTTATTTAATTAATAGAGGAAGTATGTGTTTATAAAGGTAATTAAATAATAAAAATTATTTAATCATGACCATGGATAATCGAAAATTATGTTGAAAGTGGTACTCGTAGGCCTAGACCAATATTCGGTGTCTACTTTTTGCCACTCTTTGATATAATGTCATTTTAGCGTGGTGTCAAATAAAATATGCTCCGACCGTGCCCCAATATGAAATAGGTTAGGGTATGCCCCCTTGGGAAAATTGACAAATTTTTGAAAAATTTCAAAATAATTAGGAAATATTCCCGATAAGTCAATTTGATGGTCAGAAATGCTATGGAGTTGACATAATTAAATTTGGAAGTGTTATGGACATGTACAGGTCAATAGAAGTTAGAAGGTTAAGTGGCCTATAGATAAGCTCAGAAGAAATGCCACCCAAACCCTAGGTATAAATAGAAATTAGGTTGAAAACCAATTCATTTGCACTCGGAAGAGTTGAAGAATTGAGAATTTCTCTCTGAGTATTGGACATAGGACCACTAGTATGTACCCTAAAATGAGCTTTTGAAATTTCATTTTGCACGTAGTTTTAGGCACCAAAATTTTTTATTGCACATGCGGTCTTTCGCATTCACTACATATGCAATTGTACACAACACATCTGCCTGCAGAACGATGCATATGTTAAAAGAAGTCTAGGCTAGGTTCAGTCATTTAGGAATTCAACGCATGTGAAATAAAATGCACCACATTTTTAGTTGTGAATCGCATCTGCATTTAGGATAAATGCATGTAGGATTATGCAATGCATATGATTTTCTTAAAACGCATATGCATTTTGGTAGGCAATTTATATAATGCACCAAATTTGAATGTTTGAAACACATTTGAATTTGTTATATATGCTTTGGATTTTGTGCAATGCATATGATATGTGCGACGAAAATGCTTTTGATGCAACACATTTGTATGAATGCACCGCATGTGCTATAGTGAGCCACATTTGGCTGGAAAATTTTCTAAAAAAAATTTCCAAGAAAAACTTGAAAAATTTGACATCTTGGTTGAAATGCAAGTTTTTTTAGATCCTATCTATACTCGAGAGACACATCTGGATACCTTCAAGCTGAGATCCCAGTTGGTCAGTGTGAAGACACAGTTATTATGGAGACTAGGTCTACAACATGTGCTGACTATGCACACGATTTGGGCAAATAGAGGCATGTTGACTGCTTTGTGCAAGCGATGGCATTCTGAGACTTCATTGTTTCATTTGCCGATTGGGGAGGTGATAGTCACATTAGAGGACATCTATAGGATTTTGAGACTTCCTATCAAAGGAGAGCGGGTTATGTATGATACCTAGCATGGATTTAGTGAGCTGACTAGATACTATGTGTATGATGACATTAGGAGTCTAGGGATAGAACATTATTAGATCAGATGGTAGGTTTTGGCTGACAGGCACAAGAAGATTGACTGCATTTGATGTACATTGATAGGGGTTATAGTTCTTCCAGACCAGAGGGGTCATGGTTTTCCTATTGAGTGGGGAGAAATGCTAGTGGGGATGTTAGAGAAGGAGATTGTGTATGCTTGGGGTCCATGTTTGTTAGGCATGTTGTAGTTTCATCTACATGATCTAGTGTATAGAGATGCATAGTCTATGAGCTATGGTACCACACTTCTCATGGTTTGGGCATGGGAGTGGATAGTTGTATTTCATCCTACTATTACTGCAGAGCGACGGGCTAGATTTCCTTGTGTTTTCCAGTATATGGGAAACATTACTCAGAGTCATGTCGGAGACACAGGCTATTGGAGACATGCATTGGACACATTGGTTCAATTCACGTGGAAGCCATACATGGATTGTGAGAGATGGTCAAATGAGGATGGGAATTTTCCCTATTGCAGGCAGACACAATATTTGATTGGTAGGATGGTTTTGAGTGTACACATCATTCAAAGACACCAGCTTGATCAAGTTTTGAGATAGTTTGGGGAGGTTCAGGATGAGCCTAGAGGTAGAGTAGATTTTTGTCGATCTTCCAGAGAGGTTCCACACTAGGGGCCCATGATACCAGTGGCTACTATAGAGGTAGAGATTCAAGATTTACACCCTTTATAGTGGAAATGGAGAGGTGGTACAGCAAATTCAGGGACAATAGCTACTTATGAAACATGGTGGGAAGAGCATCATCCTATTCCCTATATAGATCCAGATCAGCCGGCACCAGTAGAGAGATGAGGTACAAGGCCAAGAGGGTGGTGTAGAGGTAGAGGTGGTGGTAGAGGTGGTGGTGATGATGGCATAGGTGGTGGTGGTAGATGAGGATGATTAGGACAAAGAGGTGGTCGGGTAGGTGGATTATCACCTATCCGAGAGGCGAAGGTGGAGGATGTACTGATGTTGGACCTTGCAGGTGGAGCAGAGAAATAGGTTGGAGATGAGCATGTTGCCGAGGAGGTAGTAGTAGAGGAGCATGTAGAGGTAGAGATTGGTAGAGAGGACCTTGTAGAGGAGGAGGAGGCTGATGTGGATATCGATCCTCTTGGTATTCTGGCATATTATGGGGAGGATGATGTTGAGGAGGAGATACCTATGGAGGAGTAGGAGAGAGAGCTCTGAGATCAGATTGTAGAGGGGAGATGGGATGATGATGCCCCTAGGGATAGTGATAGGGAGGCTTTGGAAAAGAGACTGAGAATGGTTACAACAAAGTTGGATGCCTTGCGGATAGAGAGAGACAATGCTCATATGGAGAGAGACAATGCACTCATGGAGAGAGATCAAGCCATAGCTTAGAGATAGGAGACAGAGCAGTAGTAGGTAGAGGTTAGACGCCTTTGCAGTGGCACTTCATCTGATGGTATGGTTTGTGAACTAGTCAGATCAATAGAGAGGGTGAAATACTATAGAGATCTATATGAGTCAGTGGTGCTAGCAAAGAGACAAGCTCCTAGCTTGTTAGAGGTTTGCATCCATAGATCAAAGAGCAGGAGTTAGACTAGGACACAGAGTATAGAGGGTGTGGTAGGACCACCAAGGATAGGTCTGTATGACAGGCCTTCCACCTCACAGAGAGTACCTCTGAGGAAGTTTCCTCCACCTTCACCACATGATAGTAGCGATAGTGGGACACGTTGACACTATATTTGTAGACACTGTATTTTGATCAGAGAGACTACGCGCTCATTCTTATTTATGGATAAATTCTAACATTGTACTGTGACATGAAGTTCTATATGATTTTGGCAGCTTCTATATGATATGAAGTTCTATTTTATGGTGATGCATTTTTTCTATATGATTATGTTTCCTAGATGATGTATGTACATGTGTTATGGATGATTGTTTCTACATGTGATGTGTTTATGCAGTCTATAATGTTATTTTGATTCTATATGATGATGGATGCAATGTTCTATATGATGTTATTTTATATGTAATGGTTATATACATGTAATGTTTCCATTATGTACCTTATGATGATGGAATGCCTATTATGCCATGATTTCGTAAATATGAAATGAAGATGTTAATGTTCCTATTTGTTTGAAATGAAATGTAACTATATGATGTACTACACTATTTACATAATTCTTATATAATGTATGCATATGCAGATTATCTAATTTTTTTGTTGTGTCACTGGACTTTATCATTATGTCAGAAAAGAGAAATGTTAGCATGAATGATTTCATAATGTTAGTAAGAAATAATGAAGGAGGTTGATTTAAAAACATATAAGCTTTGATATTTTGCCATATATGCTAAGCTTTCTTTTTTTATCATCATTGGGAAGAAATGACACAAATGGATAGTACACACCATGATATGAGATAGACCATAGTGTACAAAGTCATCCATCTACGAAAAACAAATAGTCGTAGACAAGGAATGTCTTAACTCATACCAAGGACAAGATTGCCTGAGTCATTTTGTCTTGAAAAACCACAAGCAACAAACAAATAAAAGATGGGTAATGAGACATCATTGCTCCTATAAATCCTTAATAGGACATCCTTGAGGAAACTAGTAACATCACTCAAAAACCAAAGTTAAAAAGACAGTTGAAAAATAGTAGCCAAAGAAAAAGAGTCCTGAGACATCCTTGCTTCTCTAAATCCTTCAAGGGACATCCTTGAGAAAGCTAGTAATCATACCTATGCACAAATCGATAGAAAGATAAGACAAAATAAGATATAAAGTCATATATCCAAACAAAAGTATTTTCCAAAACTTGATCTTGTGGGATTGTTTGATTGTTTGATGTTTGACATAGCGTAATGTGAGGGATGACACATACTGCATAAGACATTGAGTTTGGTTTCAATTTGGTGACAATATATGCAAGGCATGACAAAGCCTAGTTTTAGAAAGACACATGTCATATAAGATGTTGGAGCCTAAAGACATTGATGCAACAAGCTACATGAGGCTATCACAATTTGACGATGTCCGTTGACAAGAAAGAGATATCTTGCTAAGACATAAGTTGATCAATTTGACAATGTGTTTGATATTGACTTGATGAAAGTTTTGAGATGTTTTCCTTGTTGATGCATGACTTGTTTTGATTCCTTAACTGATGTGATTGTGTGTGTGTGTGTTGAAATTATATTAATTGAGATGATATACCCTAAAGGACTGACCTAATGCGGCCTCTGAGGCTCATCGATTGATTAGCCTTGCCTACGTTGTACACACAGAGACCTCGTAGTTCAACCCAACTTTAACTAACATAATTGACTGAAAATGTGTACTTAAGTTGATGATATGCAATGTGTGTGATAGTGAATGTGATCAACCCTATTGGACTAACCTAGTGTGGTCTTAGGGGCTCATCGATTGATTAGCCTTGCCTATGTTGTACATGTAGAGACCTCGTAGTTCGACATGGCCAATGACTTTGAATGTACAAAGAGTCATGATTTTTAATGTGTGTGATACATGAAAAACCTAGAAAGACAAACCTAATGCCTTGGGGGCAGATTGACTAATGGCCTTTCCTACGTCCAGTTGCAGAGTAAACTTAGTTTGACTATGTCTACGACTGACTCTGACTTTGTTTTTGGGATTTTCTGACATGTTTTGATTTTTTTGTGTTTTAAAAGTTTTCTAATGTTTTTGGATTTTTTCAGGATATTTTTCGATGGTGTAATGCTATGTACAAGGCCCTCATGGCACAGAATAAGGATTTTCCCCCAGTCGGGAATAAGACATGTGATATGGAGTGGGGAATGTGACAGAATGGAATTTGGTGTCAATCATTCCAAGCAATTGATAGGACAACCATTTGTTATGAGGGATGGTGAAAAATTCTTATTGGAATGATGGTAGATGAGAGAGTGAGTTTGACTACACATGGCACCTATTTGCTAGGTTTTCACCATGGTACTTATCCATAGCACTACTGAAGTGGTTTTCATTATTGGACGGATTATTTTTCTTTACTATTTCTTGATTTTTTTAATTTTTTTGGTCTTACAAAGATGCCTATTTGCCAGGTTTTAATCAAGGTAACCATTTTTTTATTTTTTCCATATTTTTTCTCGATTAAGACAAAGACTCTAAGAAGCTATGCATATAACCTCTTTAGATGAAGGTTGTTAATTGGTGACAAAAGTGGCTCTCCTTCAGGGGTAGATAGTTGGTACACTCCTAATCCAAAATCTTCTATGAAAATATAAGGCCCTAACTAGTTAGGTTCAAACTTATCTGGCTTTTCCCGTTCAGCTTGATTCTTGGGATTCTCCATTAAAACCAATTCACCAATGCCAAAGTTCCTATTTAGAACTTTCCTATTATAGCTACGATGAAGACAATTCTAATATGCTTGCAAATGGTCTAGTTCTTTTTGTCTTCATTCATCCAGTAATTCTAACTCTTGTAATCTGGATACACGGTATTCTTCATCGTCAATGTGACCTTTCAAGGATACCCTTAGGCAAGGAATTTAAACCTCAATAGGTAAGATAGCTTTAGATCCAAATACTAGGGAGTATGGAGTTTCGCTAGTGGGAGTACAAATGCTTGTGCGGTAATCCCATAAGGTAGGATTTAGCTATAGATGCTAGTCATGACTAGCATCATTGACAATCTTTTTTAGGATTCTAACAATGGTTTTATTATATTCTTTTGCTTGGCCATTACCTTGTGGGTAATATGGGGTGGAAAATTGATGTTTGATATGGAACTCTTCACATAGATGGCGTACTTCTTGGATTTTTAATGGGCAGTCATTATCTGTGACAATGGAATGGGGTATACCATACTGACAAATGATATAGTTTAAGATAAACTTGGATATTTGTGTGCCAGTGATGTAGGTCATGGGAATAGCTTCAATCCATTTGGTGAAGTATTTGGTGGCGGTTATGATGAATTTATGGCCATTAGATGATGGAGGGTGTATCTTACCTATGAGTTCAAGTCCCCATTGGGAAAAGGGCCATGGTGATGTAATCAAATGAAGCTCTTGTGCTGGTGCTCTTATCAAATCCCCATCTATCTGACACTGTCTACATTTCTTTACAAAGAAATATGAGTCTTTTTCCATTGTAGGCCAATAATAACCTAATCTCATAATCTTATGGGCTAAAGTAGTACCACTCAAATGGGATTTGCATATACCCTCATGTACCGCTTGCAAGGTTGTTTGTGCTTCTTCAACATCAAGACATCTCATTAGGTTGTTATCTAAGGTATGCCTATACAGGGTATCTCTGATGATAGTGTATTTAGCTGACTTATGGATAAAGGTTCTATGTTGGTTGTTTGACAAGTCTAGAGGTAAGGTTTGGTCATTTAGATAGTTGAATATGTCTTTCTACCAAGGGGAATTAGGACCAACAATCATACACACCATCATAGAATCAAGGAAATCATAGGCAGGACCAACAGCTTCTCAACCAAAAACTCAAACTTAGGCATGTTGCTCGAAATATCCAATAAGGAACCCACAATTGCCATAGAATCTGCAGCCCTGTTATTAATACATGGTATTTTTGAAAGGTATGTCATCAAATTACTGCTTGAAACTATCAGCCATGCACTTGTAGGGGGCAGCTTTCTCATCTTTAGTCTCATAATCATCATTTACCTGTCAGACTACTAGCTGAGAATCGCTAAAAACATGTAGACTTTTAATCTTACATTGGGTTGCAATTCTTAATCATGTCACTAAGGCTTCATACTCTTCTATGTTGTTGGTGCAAGGGAAATCAATTCTGAATGATTTAGGAATAGTATCACCCTGAGGTGTAACAAATAGGATACCTACTCCTAAACCATGATTTGTATGTGACCCATCAAAGTATAATTTCCATTCGGTTCTAGTGTCAATTATGAAGATAAATTCATCAAGAAAATATACCACTAAAGGATGGTCTTCCTTCATGGGTGCATCTGCTAACTGATCTACAATCACCTATCCTTTTATAGCCTTCCTCTCCAAATATTAGATGTCATACTCACTAAGCATCATAACCCATTTAGCCAATCAGCCTATTAATGTTGCTTTACTTGGGAGATATTTGAGGGGATCAATCTTTGCGACCAACATTATTTGGCGATTTAGCATATAGTGCTAAAGTTTTTTTGTAGAAAAGACTACCACAAGATAGGCATGTTCTATGTTACTATAATTTAATTCATATCCCACTAAGGTACGACTTGATCATCGTTTTGTGTGAGAAGAGCTCCTGATGTTGACTGAGTTGTTGAAATGTATAGTATAAATGGTTTTCCATCTGTAGGTGGCATTAAGATAGGTGGAGTGAGCAGATAATCCTTGATCTAGTGGAAAGCTTCCTAAAATTTAGGTGTCCACAAAAATGGTACTGCTTTCTTGAGTAAATGTTGAAATGGGTGTATTTTGTCAGCCAATTGTACAATGAAACGCCTGATAGACTGTAATCTTTCCTGTAGTGTTCTTAGTTGACCAATGCTGACTAGAGGAGGTATTTATATGATAGCTTTTACCTTCTCTGGATCTACTTCAATGCCTCTTCTGGAAATGATATACCCTAGAATTTTCCCTGATTTCAAATAATCTTCCCTTGTTTTTGATTTAGCTATAATGCTATCTACATAATATTCCATGAGAGTATGTACAAAGTCACGAAAAATAGTAGTCATTGCTCATTGATAGGTAGCTCCTGTGTTCTTAAGCCCAAATGGCATAACATTCCAAGATTATGTTCCCCATGGACACGTGAAAGTTGTCTTATGTTGGTCTTCAGCTGTGATTTTGATTTGGTTATATCCAGAGAAACCATCCATGAGGGATAGCATCTTGTATCCTGCTAGAAGATCTACTATCATGTCTATGTTTGGCAAAGGGAAGTCATCCTTAGGAAATGCCTTGTTGATGTCTCTAAAGTGTGTGCAAATGTGGATGCCCCTAGTTGGTTTAGTCAGTGGCACAAGATTTGAAATCTAGTCTGCATAGTCTATGGTTCTTATGAATCTGACATCCAAGAGTTTCTTAAGTTCTGCCTTGACTAGTAGAGCAATCTATGGATGCATTTTCCTTAACTTTTGTATTACTGGCTTAATACCTAGTTGTAATGGTAGATGGTGCAATATAAGGTCTGGATCCAGCCTAGGCATGTCTTCATATGACCATGTAAAGTTTATTTGTCTCTTTGTGAAGAAGTCCTGAAACTCTTGTTTTTCTATCTCTGTCAATGATGCCGCAAAATATACTATTTGAGGGTTTTCTTCTGTATTTATGTTGACTTCAACAGACTCTTCTACTAGCATTGGTGAATTTTCTTATTCAATTGGGAGAATGTTTAAACCTCCATCCTTGGGTGCCTCAGAGAGGTTTTTGCCCTCAGATACGTCCTTTATTTTTACTATTTCTTCGTCCAAAGGTGCCTTTCGATTTTCACCTAGGGACTCATTATTTTTCTTATTTTCATCATTTTTTTTTTAATTTTCATTTTTGTGACTAGAGGTGTAAATAGACTACCCAAAATATGCTTTTTCATCCAAGTCTATGGTAAAACTAGCTTTATCATCCACTCTTGGTATGCCTTCTTGAAGTCCCATGAACTCAGCTATTGCTTTGTCATTCTCGAATGTGTCTAAGATGGGTGTACCTTGTTGATCCCTGTCGATAAGTTGGGGATATATGAGAGACATGTCATCATCAGAGTTATCAAATTGGAAGCTGATAAGGTGAATATAGAGTGGTTGAGATGGTCACAAAAGTTTTGGACTAACTACTTCTTATTATTTTTCCTATGGGTAGGTAAAATCTGATGTGGGATTATTGCAATGGCTAAGTCGCCAGAAGATGGTTTGTCAAGTGCCTAAGATGCATGATCTAGGGTTTCCCAATAATAGTGCTTAAGCCATTCTTCTTTGGACAAGGACTTATTATTATGGGAACTAGATGACCTTAGTAAGGGTTTTATCATTTGGTCCAATTCGCCAAATATATTATCTAGGTTCATGGTACTGGTAGAGGAAAGGGAATCTCATTCATAATTGCTTGAGTTGGGAGATTCATCATAAATTGGGGGAAGTAGTTCGTGAGATATCTCGATGTCTGCATAAGCACTCACTTCCTCTTGAAATGGTGATGAAGTACTAGGAAACCAAATTCGAAGCAGTTGAAACCCTAGCCCTAGGTATTTCAGTCGTGGCAAGACAATGATTGCTTCCATCCTTCCATTTTGATGTAGTCCTAACCCACTATGTTCATCATAGCCTTTGCTTTGCATCATCTTAAAGCCTTTTCCATATTGATCCTTAGCTATTTGAATAGACGGTGAGGGGTATTCATTATCTTCCTGATACAACTAGGAGGTAATATCACCTTGGTCCACAACTTCTTCACTTACCTCTCCCCATTTGGTCAATGTCATTGTAGGGGGAATATGAAATGTGACTACTAACTATCTTCTATCTACCATGGGTAAGCCATATGCCCTGGGTGGAACCAACTAACTGACATAATAGGATGCCTTCATGTGATATTCTCCACAACCCTTGTCTTTGATCTCGACCTTAAGAGTGGATGGTGGTGGTTTGAATGAAATGGACTTGGTAAGATGTGATGGATCAACATATAGGGATAAATTGGATGATGAATCCTCTTGGTTAAATGGTACCTGTCATTGTGGAATTAACCCTTAGGCTTGTACAATATTGAAAAGGATATGGATCACTAGAAAATTGTGATCTCGGTGCCATTATACAAGAATTTAAGACATTGGTGATATGTGGAAGGTACGGCTTTCATTACATGTATCTGTTGATGTAGATTTTTGTAGGTAGCAATAGTCTTATGGGAAACTTAGCTATTGTGGGACATAGTGTGCTAGCTAAGTGACCTCCGGGGTTTTATCGAAGCCAGCTCTTCATTTAGTGGGGGAGGTAAAAGGTTAGAAAGATAGAAAAACATGAAATCTAAACTACAGGTGATGCACCAAAATCATAGAAAAATTTACCAGAGCACAATGCAGAATGCAAAGGCCCAAACCACCAAAATGTTGTTTATCAAGTAAATTTTCTCAAAAGCACTTTAAACATAACAAATACCCTCGAATTTGTATAGCATAATCTAATATAACCTTAGCCAACACAGAGAAGTTGAGAAACATGATCTAGATTTATTTAACTATGAAAGATCACAAAAGCTGAAGAATAGGTATTCATACATTATAGGAAAATAATAGCATAGACTAATAGTCTTACTAAATGTATGAAAAATAGAAAGGCTGAATTGATTGGCATAGTTTGTGATCTTCAAGTTTAATAAAATTATTACAAAGGCTTTTCCCAGTGCTCGAGAGCTTTTAGCAACTTAATAACAACCTAATAAAAGAGAAAAATGGCCACATAAATAGGCCAATCCACTGCCTGAAACACCACAGAGAAAAAAATCCATGAGCAAAAATCGACGTGCCAGATCACCTTGAGCTTCCACTAAAAACAAAAATCACTCTTGAGCATGCCAACAATTCCATTGCAAGGCATAGAAAACCATGCAGCAACAGAAATGAACACGCGACACCATAGAAGAAAACGCGGCAGCAAGCGAGTACGAAAGGCGCAACAACAATTCCAAGATAACTGACGCATAAAGAATTGACACACGTCAAGCAAACGAGGCCTGGAAAAATGATGAAGTGATGCCCAGTGAAAAGTTCTGAGAAGGAGCCATGTGGATGACATCAAGCAATAGAAACTGCAAGGTGGGCCCAACTTGGAAAGCGCCTAGAGAAAGCCACATGTCATGCAAACGAAAACCAGCAAAAGTGAAGCGATATAAAAAACAAAAAGCTTCGAGAGGAAGCCACATGGAACACGCCAAAGGTTGTGAGCGATTTAAAGGTAAGGCACAACCATGAAGATAAAAATAAAAACCGTGAAGGCAAGCAATTTTTTGTGAAACAGATTGGTGACTCACATGGACATTTTGCTCACAGAATGAAGAACCCCAGAAACTTTGGTTTAGCATCCCATAATTGCTCACAACTTCGAGAGGGCAGCCTGTAGACTGGTCCAAAACTTGTTTGATGGCGCAGAGAGAGCTTACAGATTTTTATGTGTCAACTTGAGATCGATAATTGCCTTGAAAGGCAATCCGCCAGATATTTTTGTCTCTAATTCCAACTCGAAGAAGAGCTGCGCCAACTAATGCATGATCCCTTCAATCTTCTCAGTGGTTGAAGACTGATCAAAATATTGGAAGACAGAAAGGTCCTACTTCTTCTCCTCAATCTTTGCAACAATGTGTTCAACACTTGCTACTACCTAATCTACAATGAAGGGTGAAGGGAGGCCTCTCTGATTTAAGTGAGAAAATTTTTCCCACATATCACTAGTAACCTAGTTCAACTTGGCCCTACATTCTACCACCTGCTGGATAGCCTCATGCATGGAAATGAGGATGCTTAAACCCATGGCCACCATTGTTTGATCCTCAATACCCATGCCACTTAGAGCCTCATCGAAAGCTGTATATAATTTTTCCAACAAAATTTTGGCCTCGGGAACCTTATCAGAAGTTAACTCCTATATCTGCTAGATTTTTTCACTTACTATTCTGCATAGGCTGGTCGCCTATGCCATAAATTTCAAGGTGGGCTACAAAGTAAGGCATAACAACTTGACTTTATCACAATATGACACATACAACTCCTTGGTGATCTCCAATGAGGTCATCTCTGGTGCAAGAGGTTGGGTCCTCAAGATATTCAACTTCGCTTCTCTACTACTCAAGTTTGCCTTTAGCTCTGATAGGCTTCTATCCAATGCAGATACTTGTTTTCTTAGAGTAAAAATTTCCTTTTCCTTTTCCTCCAAGGCCAATTTGGCCCACTTTTTTTTCTGAATCTCCAACTCTAAAGTGGCATTCATTTCATTTATTTCATCATATGTGCTCTGTTGTAGCTCCTTCATACCTTCACTCAGTTGTATGGACTTAGCGCAGAGCTTTTCTTTGTTTGCTCGACTCTGCTCAACCTCGTGCTGGAGGGTTGGGACCATCTTCATGCTCATTACTTGTAATTCCTTGATTTGGCTTTCAAAAGCACTCCTCTCCTTTTCTAGGAAACTTATTACATTTTCTTGGGCTTTATACTTGTTCACCCAAATATCGACCTTTCCCTTTAGCTCTGATATCTACTCCTCCCTTTTCCTTGCCTGGCCATTGAGCTTGAGGTAATCGGTAGTTACAATCTTTTGAGTCTCTTCCATTAGCTCGACCTTATCTCACAGATGATCCTACTGCAAGTCTAGACCAATGGCATTCATAGAGTAATCACTTGGTATCATTTCTCCTATCAGTTTAATCACGTTGGGAATGATATTTGCAAACATTAATGAATTTGGCTCTCATTGAACACAGTTTGCAAGAGAGGCTCTACCTACCTGCCTGCATCCTTTTGTCTCCTCTTTTGCATTCAGCTAGCTCGGGCGCTCTTATTTGCCTCCACCTACAAGAAATATTTCTGGGAAGGTATACCCAATCCACCAGAAAAAGGAAACTCTCGAGGGACTGCTAAGGGTAAAGATCTCATACTTAGTGCATCAGTGGTTTTGCTAGGCCTTGTAATAATGGCCAAGGAGAATGGTGGAATAAATTGGCCGCTCGGAGAGGATGATAATGCAGTATAAGGAAAGGCTAGGGAGGCACAAACTAAAGGGATGGGCCTCAAGGATAAGAATTGTTGGCTCATGAGTGCAACATTGACACCAAATTGTGCTCTGAGTAAGGGATGAAAAGTAGAGGATGAAATTGAAAAATCAGGAGGGGAAAGACTCGACTGCCCAAGATATCCAGTGACAGAGAAAACTGGTGTAGATGAAAAAATTGGGGTAGATGAAGAAGAGACTAGAGACATAGTAGAAAGAGAAGAGGCAATAAATGATACTTGGGGCTCGTGAGAAGCTGTAGATGATACAACTGCTTCCTCCAACTGCTGCTCTTCCTCTCCACTAGATTCTCTTGTTTGTGTCCGCTTTTCATCCAGAGAATCTTCAAGGTCTACAATGACCCGCCTTCTACTGCTGGTAGTCCTTGGCTGCTTACTAGTTGTTTTAGAGGAGTTGGACGGCTCTGATGCTTGCCCATTTGATGAATCATACTATTACGTAGGTTTTTTACTGGCATCTTCTTCATGCATTGGATCCTCCTCAATGGCGAGGGGATTCTGAGTTACTTCTTCTCCAGGCTCCGTGGAAATCCCTTCCCTTCTATATTGTTGCTCTAACGTTGAAGGGTTCAGAGACCTTTCTACATCTAGATGCACATTCTCCTAGATGTCATCAAATTTTTCATGAAGAGCCACCTCTTCGTAAAGCTTGGTGGTTGCCTTAATCTCTTGCCAAAAAATTAGGAGTCTCAAATTTTTTCAGGACTCCATTCTAGCTTATGCAATTGGCTGCATCGGGACTGGTTGATCTTTTGATTTGGGTTGGCCTTCCCTGCTATGTAGTAAAAGTTTAGCCACGACGTTCACCTATCCTCAGCAGGAAAATATTTAAGGCCTACATAAAACCTTAAATTCCCCTCTTCAACATTTCTCCGAGGGTCCCAGAAACTTTGAGGCTGATGTGGGATTCTTATGCCAACCTCTAACAAATTATTTTTGGGGTTATATTGCCAGGTGTCCTTTATCACCACCAATCCAAGATGGCCCATCTTTGAATATAGAATCTCTGAAGTGTCGACCTTCAAGGTCCTTTTCTTGATCAGCGACACAAAACCAAACATGACCGATAGTATCAAATAGGAGGTTAAATTCTTTCCCCCCAGTAATCATTAGAAATATTACATAGCTACCTCATCGCTTCCAAGGCCAACACTCTGTCAGAAAGAAAGTGTGGGAGCGAGAAAGGTTCCTGGGTAAAACCTTGCATGTGGAGCATAGTGAAATCAATGCCAAAGAACCAATCACAAGGTGGCACAAGCTTCCCTGACCAGGATTTTTGTCTTGGCAACAGGCACACGAACATGTTGATCCCAGCTCTATCCAAATCCCACAAAGTTGGGGCTAAGAACAAATCTGAAAATGCATAGTAATCAAAAAATTTTGACATGACAAGAGTCCATGTCAAAATTGGCTTCCTTTGGCCACTTTTGTCGAAAACAGCCAGAAACATAAATGTCATGAGATAGTCCAGATTCTGATGCAATATTAAGTAGGCTGAGAATGAGGGATACCTGAACCTAGAACCAACCTCTAAGTCCTATAGCTACTGCCTCATCCCATCACTAATAACTCTCACAAAATCTAGAAGCGGAGCCACATTATTCTTTCTCAACATAAAGCTAAGACACATCTGAAACTCAAAGACCTGCTTGTCTATATCCAGACCACACACTAGCGCCAGCATAGAATAGATAGAAGAAGACCCAACTTTCAAAGCACCTAGACTAAATGGAAATTTGGGTGGTGTTGACATTTGTTAGCTGAGCAGTTTCAATGTGGTAAAATTACAGCGCCATTCTGAGCCCTCCCCACTTATCATGCATCCTTTTTATGTCAAAAATCTCAACATTTTGGGTCAAGGGGAGCGGGATGCATAACATATCCTAAATAGCTTCGAGGTTGATGATTACCCTGAAATTAATACCACTTATCACTCCAGTGTTCAAGTCAAAGCCTGTCACGCATGTTGCTACAATTTCTGGGCAATAATGTACTAGGGGAACCATATAATGGGGAAGCCCACAATCCCATAGATGTTTTCAAAAAGGGTTCGTTAATTTCTTCATTCTCTCTCATGCAACTTCCCTAAGGCTCTTAAGATTCTAGGATAACTCAAGATCAAAGACATTATCCCAATCCTTCAAAATCAAAGCCCGGTTTCTAGGAGGAATCGCGTTTAGTATTCTTTGGTCCACCTGACTGGTGAAGGGCCAACATGGCTTTGTTGGGATGCCCGGGGTAGAATAAGACTCCAGGCCATAGATATCTACGTAGGGTTCCTTTATTCTTTTCTTGTCTATACTTGTTGGGGCCAGGGCCTGTGTTGAACTTTTTGCAATCTCAGCCATTTCTCTGTATTCACAAGAACCTTCACAGATTTTCGTAGATGATTTAGCTTCTGAAAAACTCTCTCTCTTGCGAATGACTTAGCCATTTTATCTTTTGATAAATTTCACAATAAATGTGCTTTGCATGTTCAACCTACTTTTTTATTATCTTGAAAAATGGCTGAATGAGCGTACATGCTAGCCTTTCATACTTAGTTGCTATATGCATCACCAACTTTTCATGTGTGCAAAAATATCACCAACCTGCCAAATTTCTCTCCACATTTAAGAGACATGATTTTGTGTGAGGTGGTGCCTGATTTTTCTTGAACAGCTAACCAAGACAACCTTGCCATATCTTTCGTAAGCTCTCTTGCATTTACTGATTTTCCTAATTATACTTGGACGCATCACCCAATAGGCTACTTAAAAGATTTTCCTTGATTCAGATGGGACGACATCTCCTTGTGCTGACACCTGGCCAATCTTTATTGAATTCAAAAACTTGAATAAAGCAAGTTGCAACTATACCTGATTATTGTCCTCACTTCACATGCCACAACACTAAAAATCAAGGCTTGGCAATACACCTTGCCTCTATCATCATTATGGCTTGCCTCATTAGGTGAACCCTAACTTATCTATAAATAGGGCCATTAGTAGTATTGCAAATCATAATTATTCCTAGAATTCTTAGCTTAGCAGGCCTTAGTTACTTAAGCAATTTTCACTTTCTAGCACTAGTAACAAGCAGTATGCAGATGCCAATAAGACTAGTTTGTACAAATACTCAAGCCGCTTTCTTAGGAAAAATTAGGTGTAGGCGCTTGAAGTGCATGATAGGTGTAAAGAACCTGCTAGATGTGAAAGTGATTAAATGGGTTCTTGGCAAGGACTGCATGGAGTATGAGGAACAATACCAAGTCAACACTAGCATTTGTTCTCACTTCATCGCCTCACTGCTAGATATCAGTGTCTACAAACATAAGGTCCTAAAGCTGACGAAGTGAGTGTTTCCATGGCGCTACATTGGAGGACTGGAGCAAATAGTGCATGCTACTGAATTTGATCATGGGGTTCCCTTAGTTCACAACCTGCATCTGTTGTAGCTGCATGGAGGACCCATGCCAACCGAGCCCTTCCTCTTCAATTTTGAGTTGGGGACTCATGAGGAGTATCGCTCCAAGGTCTGTGCCGGCTATTTTTTCCTCATGCGGGTGCATTACATCGAACTATTCTAAAACCTCCAGTGGTATGAGGACTTCGAAAGAATGGTGTTTCCTAATCTCGTGCCACCAGTTGCTGCCATTGCTGGTCCATCAAACGCTTGATAATATGAGAACCAAGATAATCCCCAATTTTGTTTTTTCCCTTTTTCTAGCCTCTGTTCCATAGAAGATATATGTATATATTTTGATAAAAGGCCATTGGCCCCTATCTTTTATAATGTAAATGTTCCAGCCATAATATATAATACTTATGTTTTTTCACAAATCTTGGCTTATTTACAACATTTTTCAATTTCTTGCACTATTGTTGTTATTTCATAAAGCACTGAGAAGACCCAAAACATAAAACAGGGAAGAAAAATTACATATTTACAATTTACAAAGTCATCACATAGGCAGAATTAATTAATTTTTTTAAGATGTATTCCATTAATTGGAATAATTAAGGCATTACCTTCCATGTCTTCCAACTCGAAGGAGTTGAACTATTTACACTAGACAATTTTGAAAGGCCCTTCCCAAAGACTATCAAATTTTCCGTGCTGGCCGGGTTTTGCTTTGTGCTTGTTGAACTTGAGCACCAAGTCCCTGTGTTGTAGCTCTTGATCTGATGCCTTTTTATCAAACCATCTTTTTACCACCTATTGGTGTCTGTTCATCACCTCAAGGGCATGCTCTTTGTTCTCTTGAACCTCGAGTAGCTCAGAAAACCATACCTCCATTGCTCTGTTTTGTTCAATCTCTAGAGATTTAAGCAACTGCAGGGCAGGGATTTCCATGGCGATAGGAAACAATACCTCCTTCTCGTACACCATCTCATAAGGAGATGTCTTTATTATCTTCTTGGGCATGATTTGGTCTACCCATAGCACTGTCCAAAGGTTATTATGCCATTCTCTCTAGTGTTTTGAGCCTATCCTCTTAATTAACTTGATGAGGTTTTTATTTGTAGACTTCGTGATGCCATTTCCTTGGGGATAATAGTTGGAAGAGGTTTTCATGAAAAATCCATACTTTAATGTAAATTGGCTCATCTTCGAGCCGAGGAAAGCTTTGGCATTGTTAGAGATGATTGTCTTTGGTGGGCCAAATCTAGCTACCAACTCCTCTAGAAAGTTAACAATCTCTACTTTTGCTGCATTCTTTAATGGCACTGCTTCTACCCATCTAGTGAAGTAGTTTGTTGTTGTTAATATGCACCTATGTCTAGCTGAGGAGAAAGGATTAATCATTCCAATGAAGTCTAGACCCCATTGAGCAAAGGGTTCCTCTACTACTATAGGCCTTAATTGCATAACAACATTATTTCTCTTTCCGACATAAAACTAGAATTCATTGCATTACTTAATTAATGAAAATACATCATTAAAAAGTGTTGGCCAAAAATAACCAACACATATAATTTTAATTGCTATAGTCCTTGCAGAAAAATGTCCTCCAATTGGGCCATTGTGGTATTGATCTAATATTCTCTTGGCCTATTCTTCATTTACACACCTTAGTAGGATGCCATTAAAATTTCTTTTGAATAGGACACCCTCCAAGAGAACATAATTTCTATTTTGTAAGTGATAGAAACATCTTTTAAAAGAAGGGAGATTGATTGGATACCTTCTCGTCTACATGAAGGTCATTGTATCCTCTAGCCAGTCACCCTGATAGTTTTCTTTGTTCAGTAACACAGGTTTCGAAGCTTCAAACTCTATCGTTGGTTCACTGTATTTAGTGAGATACTCACATAATCCCTTTCCTTTGATAGTCTTGACAGGCCTGACTTCAATATCATACTCTAGGATCTTGGTGATCCAATTGGATTTTTTCTCTATGATTTCTCCTTCCATGATATACTTCCGCACACTAGGATGCAGTACACAAAAAATCACCTTATTATATGATATCAAGTGTTAGAACTTCTTAAGCCCTTTCACAATGGCAAAGGCCTACTTTTCTACAAAATTGTACTTTACCTCATACTCTTTTAAGGTTCGTGAGTAGAAAGCAACAGGAGAATCCCTCTTATCTCCATCATCTTTTTGCATAAGTATAGTGGCAATACTATTGCCACCACCAAAAACATACATAATAAAATATTTTGATAGGTCTAGGTTAACTAATATAGGAGCAAAATAAATAACCTCCTTTATAAGCTCAAAAGATTTTTTGGCCTCCGCCATCCATTTAAAAGTCTGGTCTTTTTTAAGCATCAAGGTAATCAGTCAAATGATCCCTACAAAATATGCAATGAATCGGCTAATGAAGTTGATCTTACCTAGAAATGATTGCACTCCCTTATTGGTTATAGGTAACGGAAGCTCCCAGATCGCATCAAATCTTTCAGGATCAATGGCAATTCCCTCCTTTGAGACAACATACCCCAATAGCTTCCCCTGGGGAACTCCGAACACACATTTCTTTGGGTTTAAAGAAATCTTGAATTCTTGGCACTTTTGGAAGACAAGCTCTAAATGATCAAAGTGATCATCGACAGATTTTAAAAATACTGTCAAATCATCCTGAAATATGAGTAAAATTTTATGGATTAAATCCTTAAAGGCAATATCCATGGCTCTCTGAAAGGTGGCTCTGACATTCAAGAGTCCAAAAGGTATCCTAGCATATGCATATGTTCCCCACTTTGTGGTGAATGTTGTTTTGTTTTGGTCTTCTTCTTTTATCCGAATCTGATTGTAGCCTAAAAAGCCATCCAACATTGAAAAAATTTTGAAACTAGCCATAGTTTGTAGAATTACCTCCATTGAAGGAAGGAGCTAATGATCCTTTAAGGATGCTCTATTCAAGTCTCAGAAGCCTATGCACAATCATATGTCTCAATTCTTCTTCTGGAGTGGTCCTAGGTTTGATACCCAAGTGTTGTGTTTGATTGGAAACACTATTCGAGATGTGATCAATTTATTCAATTCCTGTGACATAAGAGATTCTATCTTTGGGTTCACAGGCCTCTGTCTTTGATGAACCAACTTTCCTCCTTTTCATAGCTCAATTATATGCTCAATAATCCCGGGATCGTATCCCTTAAGATCAACATATGACTAGGCCACTACTCTTAGATGATCCTCATAGAAGTGCCTTAGTCTATCTTTATTCTTCTGAGAAACTTCCTTCCTGACTTTGCACTTTCTTTCTTCTCCAATATAAAAATTGGTATAGTCACCCTTGTCAGCTACGAGCTTTCTTTTGTCTCTTGTCGCATCATCGAAATTAGAAAGGCTCTCCAGAGTGACTAGGCCTCTCAGAAGCTTGTTGGATTTCAGCTGGATAACTTGATCCCCATAAGCTTCGGCGATCTTTGGTTGTAGCTGATCAGCGAATTCCCCAGATGACTGGAGAAATGATGCAATATGTGCATCACTATCGAACACTTTCCAATCTTGATTGTTGTTTGGAATAATGGGTCTTATAATTACTCTCACTGCATGCTTATTTTTTAATAACTCAGAGGCCGGCTCAAACTGAGCCCTGATAGTCATCATCCGGTTGGCTTCAGAGTTCTTCTCTCTTTGTATAGCCTAAATATTAAATGCCTCAAAGTTGTCAATAAGATCCCAGACTCTATGTCGGTAGGATCGCATACAAACATTTTTTATAGTAGAAATTCCTTGAATTTGGTTGACCACCAACTTTGAATCTCTGAATACACTTATCTATTTTTCACCCATTTGTTCTGCAAGGCTCAAACCATGGACGAGACCCTCATAATCTACTTCATTTTTTGAGCATGCGAATTGGAAATGGCAAGACCTCAAGGTCTTTTCCTCAGATGGAGATGTCAAACATATGCCTACTCTAGCTTCGGCTCTGCATATCGCTCCATCAAAGTGTAAAGTCCATAACTCTGAGGGTGCTTTTCCTCTGGA
Organism: Sequoiadendron giganteum; assembly: GCA_007115665.2. Taxonomy (NCBI): domain Eukaryota; kingdom Viridiplantae; phylum Streptophyta; class Pinopsida; order Cupressales; family Cupressaceae; genus Sequoiadendron; species Sequoiadendron giganteum. Next base: position 441,703,776 of record CM021103.1, on the reverse strand, counting down.
CTCCTTTATAACTTTGGGCATAGAATACCCTTCCTCATGTATGACATAAGTCTTGAGTCCAGTTGCGTGATAATTCCCAAAAGGTTTTGTATCAATAAACTCATTCAACAAATTTTCTTCATCCTTTGTCCGAGAGCTAGTAGCCTCTTCTTCTTCCAAAAATTCCACATTAAACCTTTCTTCCTGAGTAATTGAAGTATGTACTACTTTAAAGTTGAGCAAAGCCTCATCATAAACATGCTCAGAATGCAAACTTTCTGATAGTAGTTTAATCTTGGCTCCATGTTTGGTACTCAAAATCAAGTGTGACCAGTCCAGCGCTAAATATCCTCCAACATTTGCTATTAATTTTTGGGACAAAAAAATTCCAAATAGAGGAGGAATATCAATTAGTATGGTATCTTGATTTACAGTGATACTGGGGCAAGCAAACAATGTCATAAGCAATCCCTTGATTACCCCGATGGTATCAACTTTATTTCCACCTAGCTGCATGATTCCCTTATTAAGAAGCTCATATTTTAAACCCAAGGCATCAACTACTTTTTTAAGCATGACAGTGGTGCTAGCACCAGAGTCAATCATAAAATTATGTAATAGCTTGTCACCAATGATAAGTGTTAGAAAGAAAGGCTTGGGTTTAGGCTTACTCTCTTTTTCAACCTCTTTCTTTTCCTCTAGTTGATTTATTAGCACTTTATCTAGGTTCGGCCTGGATATCTTTTCTTCATTGGACTAACTAGGCACCTTCGCATCTTCCTCTCCTGATAATGCTTTTTGTAATAACACTTTTTGCTCTGGAATAGCCAGGTTATCCCACAAAGTAGCGTTGGCAGAAGATTTATTTAGTTGTTCCACCACATTGAACTGTGCTCGTGACTGATGAGTCATGGTTTCTTTCTCTTTAGGTTTTGTGGTTTGTGTTGGCCTCAAGACTAGTGCATCTAGCTATTTGGAAATAGTTGGGATGATTATAGGACCTTTTTCCTTCAAAGGAGGCAGATTCAGAGAACTAGGAGGAACCACATTAGTCTGCTATGAGACTGACGACGGGCCTACCAATGGACTAGGCATCAGCTGAGATGAAGCACTAGTTGGCAGAGATGTGAATTCTTTGGTGAATCTCCTCTTAGAACCCTGTTGTAATTAGACTCTACTCAGGGCATTTGAGTTACCGGGAAGTCATTTGGAAATGATGACTCCTCTCCTTCCATCCACGAAAAGAGTGCTTGATTTGGAACTATATATGATTCTTGTTGAATGGAAATCCCTTGCATTTGAGTAGTGAGGACATCATTGTCCATCTACTAAGAGGCATATGATTGGTTGTCGGGATCAGGTGCACTGCCTTGGTTACATTGGTCTGCAATATTTTGTTGCAAATTTGCCCGCCGATAATTTATTGACATGTGCGCATCGTTACAAGGAAAACACCATGAATTGGAATCTTCGATTAAGTTGTTTTGTCCAACAACTAGCTGTTTATTTGAACTAGGATGGATGGTCTGCATTGACAGGGTCACCAAAACAACCTGGTTATTTGGCTAAGCCTGAGTATTTCCACGTGATCTATCTTGCCACTAATTTTGTTGGTACTGAGCTTTTCCGCCTTGGTAATTCTAGTATGCCGGCTTTTGATAGCTATATTACTACCACTTCATGCTAGTTAATTAATTAGTCATGGCTCGCATTTGTTCTCTCATCTCGTTCATCTCAGGAACTAAGGAATTAGGCATTGGAGCCACAACTAGAGCTGCACTCAGGGCTGTTTCAGGATATACATACATAGATTAGGGAGGAGGTGCAGGTGCGTTGGTTGAAGGAACTTCAGCTTCTATGGCATTGCACTTGGGAAATAATGGCATGATGGGTCTCGGTGCCAACTTTTCAACAGCAATCAAATTATTTTCTACAGCAACAGCCAAGGTATAAGCATCAGGAAGAGTCTCTCTGCCAAGAGCGTGTAACATCATGGAAATATCAGGATTGATCGACTTTAAGTAGAACATGAACGCCAAATCCAAGAGCGGCCAACTACCAATAGGAACTCTCTACCAAATCAAATGGAACCGTGCATTGAGATCAGGTAGAGTTTCATGAGGAGCTCACTTTATGCTTGCCAGTTGATCATATAGCAAAGACTTGTTGCCAATGTTCAAGAAATGCTCATAAAATGAGGTTTTGAGTTTGTCCCAAGTAGCAATAGTATTAGCTTCAAGAGTCCTATACCAGTTCAATGTCTTTCCTTGAAAGGATGCAACAAGCAATCTAAGGGCTACATTTTCATTTGACACATCATGTACTAGACATACGTCTACCACATCTTGCAGGTGTTCTGTTGGTGTCTTCGACTCATCCCCAAAATACTTAGGGATAGTTTTTAGAGTGGAAGCAGGGATTGGGGCCCATACTATAGGAGGCACAGGTGCTACTAAAGGACTACCAGCATCCCAGGCTACATAATTTCTAGTGGTCGTAGGTGTAGGAGAAGTAGGTGACTGTGAAGAAGGAGGAGACGGAGGAGGTGAAGGACTACCTCAACAGCCTCTTAGATGCACAAAAACCAATGGCGGTACTAGCTAGCTAGGGAATTGTTTTCTATGACCTAGTTATAGGCTGATGGCTTATACACACTTATAAGATCAAGTGAACGTGCTAGTTCCTGTCCCACCAGGCATGCCAAAAAAATAATTGTTGACGTAGAATTTTGTAGGTAGCACCAATCTTATAGGAAACTTAGCTATTGTGAGACATAGTGCACTAGCTAAGTGACCTCTGAGGTTTTATCGAAGCTATATCTTCATTTAGTGGGGGAGGTAAAAGGTTAGAAATTGAGCAAAACATGAAATATAAACTATAGGCAATGCGCCAAAATCATAGACAAATTTATTAGAGCACAATGCATAATACAAAGGCTCAAACCACCAAAATGTTGTTTATCAAGTAAATTTTCTCAAAAGCACTTTAAACATAACAAGTACCCTCTAATTTGCATAGCATAATCTAACATAACCTTAGCCAACATAGAGGAGTCAAGAAACATGATCTGTATTTATTTAGCTATGAAAGATCACAAAAGTTGAAGAACAAACATTCATACATTGTAGGAAAATAATAGCATAGACTAATAGTCTTACTAAATACATGAAAAATAGAAAGGCTGAATTGATTGGCACAGTCTACAATCTTCAAGTTTAATAAAATTATAACAAATAATTTTCCCAATGCTTGGGAGCTTTTAGCAACTTAACAACAACCTAATAAAAGAGAAAAATGGTCGCATAAATAGGCTAGTCCACTGCCTGAAACACCACAAAGAAAAAAATCCATGAGAAAACATCAATGCCCCAAATCACCTCGAGCCGCCACTGAAAACAATGATTGCCCAGGATCATGCCAACAATGCCATTGTAGGGAATAGAAAACCATGTAGTAGTAGAAATGAACACGCGACACCGTAGAAGAAAATGTAGCAGCAAGCGAGTACAAAAGGAATAGAATCAATTCCAAGATAACTAGGGCACAAAGAACTACCACGCATCGATCAAACAGGGCCTAGAAAAAATACGAAGGGATGCCCAGTGAAAAGCTCTGAGAGGGAGCCATGTGGATGATGTCGAGTGATAGAAACTACAAGGTGGGCCCAACTCAAAAAGCGACCAGAGAAAGCCACGCATCATGTAGATGTAAATTGACAAAAGCGAAGGAATATGAAAAACAAAAAGCTTCAAGAGGAAGCCACGTGGAACACGCTGAAGGTTGTGAGAAATTTAAAGGTAAGGCACAGCCGTGAAGATAAAAATAAAAACTGCGAAGGCAAGCAATTTTTTGTGAAACAGTATCCAAGGTCTACCTAACAACAGGTTATACAGAAGGGTGAGGTCCAAGACTTGGAAGCCGGTGTTCATAACTACTGGGCCAATTCTGATAGGGAGTGTGAAAACTCCTTTCGATGATCTTTTCTCATCATTGTAAGCCTTGATGACTATACTCTTAGAGGTGTCTATGTATTCTTCTGAGAATCCTAATACCTTAACCAATTTTAGGGTACACAGGTTCAAACCTGCTCCTCCATCTACCAAGACTCGCCTGACTTTGGTTTTATGGACTAGGACTTCAAGATGTAATGGATCATTATGATTAGTCTTTTTGGTTGAGTAATCTTGTTAGGAAAATGTGGCATGATGGGAGTTGGTTAAATATCCCACCATTTCTTTGAAATGATTGACATCTAAGTCTATAGGAACAGTTGTGTTTTGTAAAGCTTTGTTGAGAATGGCTTGATGCTCAGGTGATAAAGTCAATAGTTCCAAAATGGATATATGTGCGGGGTTTTGCTCAGTTGATCAAGGAGATTGTATTTAGACTTGGAAGATTATGTAGGTGGCTCAGAAGAAGGACCTGGAAGAGTTATCTTAGTTCTACATGTGTTTACAACACATTCAAGATGATTCTTAATGGTGATGGTATGGACATTTTCATTTGCAGCTCAAAGGTGGTTTATGATCTTTCCTTTTCCATAGTCATACTTGGTATTTGTATAATTGGCTAATGGAGTATTCTTGGCTCCCGAACTCTAGGCCTTTCCTTTCATGCGGTCATGTAATGGGTCTATGAAGACCTTATGATCACTGTTCTTGGTATTTTTCTGCCCATTGACCTCTATGGTTCCGTTTTCAACAAAGTCTTGTATAATATTCTTCAGTTGTTGACATTGTTGTAGGTTGTGTCCTTTTGTTTGATGATAGTCACAATAGGCGTTATCGTCCCACCATAAAGGTTTAAACTATCCAGGATCATACTCTCTTGGTTCCGAAGGTTTAATGAGATCATTTTCAATCAACTCTTTGAAAATTATCTCGATTGGCTACCCCAAAGGGGTAAATTCACGTGTAGGAAATCTCCTTTGTGGTCATTGTTGTTGTGAATTTTGGAAAAAAAATTTGTTTGATCTAGACTATTTGTCATGTCTTGATTGGGGTTGTAACCTCTAAGTGTGATAATTGGTCTTATATGTATGGCCTTAGCATCAACAATACCGTTATTTGTAACATTCGTGTTTCTAGACTAGAACTTGTTTCTATCATTGGGTGTGTTTTGATGTTGAACCACTAGGTTTATACCTAATAATTTAATTTCTCCTTTGTCAATAAGGCCTTTTTCAAGAATGATGCCCTTTTGTACCAAGTCTAGGAATGAAGTACAACAATGTACCCTTAAGTCACCTCTTAGTTTTGGATTGATTTTTTTAAGGAATATTGTGAACTTTTGTTTTTCTGGTATTTCAACTATACATCTACTAGCTAGACTTCTCCATCTCTCAAAGAAAGTGGTGAAAGTTTCACCATCTTCATGTGTTGTGTGGCACAAGGTAGCTATTATTACTTCATTGTCTATGTTAAAGGCAAAGTGTTTGACAAAATTCTCAACTAATTCACCCCAGGATCGTATGCCATACGGTAATTTAGAGAACCATTCCAGTGCTATCCCAACAAGGGTTCGCAAAAATAGTCTCATCAAGTGTGTGGGATCATATGATATGTCCATGCATGTTGTTCAAAATTCTCTAATGTGTTCCAAAGGATTCTTCCTCCCATTATACTTAGGAAAATTTGGTATAATGTATCCATGGGGGAAGGGTGTCATGTATAGCACTTTGTTGAAATGACATGGACATAGATCTTGTGCTGAGATAGTTTGTTTGCATGACATAGACATGTTGTCCATCTTTTGTTGAAGCATTTGCATTTGGTTCTGGAGAACATCTACCTGTGTCAAGGACATGTTGTTTGTGCTGTTTGGATCAATGTAGGTGTTCTGAAATGTTGTGTTCTATGATGGGTTATGATCTAGTGAGGGAATATATCCCATTAGAATGTTCTGATTTGGTGTGGGGATATTTCTTGTTTGAATGTTCTGATTTGGTATAGGAATTTTTCCTGTCTAAATGTTCTGATTTGGTATAGGAATATTCATGCCAACTTTGGATCTCTTACTAGTAGTGTTTGTGCCAAAGGGGTTTGATGACGTTGATCCCGCAATAAATTGTAAACCTTGTGTTACGTTGAAATGGATTGTGCTTACAATTGACGATGTTTGAATAGGTATGCTAGTTGGTATTTCTATGGTAATTTGAGGAATAGAAACACTTGACTTCACAGTTTGTGTTGGTTGAATAGATGGTGTTTTCAAAGTATGAATATCAAATCCTGGTGGTAGTGTGGCACCTTCTACTAGCAACTTTGCTAGATATCATTGGGGATCATTTGCAATACACTCATCCATAAAGGATGAAAATTCAGGATCTTGTACAATGGCGTCTATGTCTTCAACATAAATTTGTCCATGTGTGTCTTTAGTGACGTATTTTTCAAGCAAAGGTTTGTGTGGTCTCTCTTTTACGGATGGTTGATTTCTGAAAGGATTGAAAAATTTGTTAGGGTCCGAAATTGCTTTCTATTTATTTTTAGACCTTGTTTCAACCATGAAAAGTTACTCAAAATGGGGTAACGTAGACTATGTCCAAAAATCGCTATGTCCTATTTCTATGTTTTTTGGATTTTCTAAAAATAAAGGATGTTGCTAAAGATTTCTAAAATAACATATACTAAGATGACATATGGTAGGACGGACAATATGCAAAATCTTGAGTAGACTATGATGGTAAAATTATTCTAAGATGGGTATAACCTACCACCTATGGAATAAATTCATGCAATGATTTGATTTCACCAAGGAACCTGATTGTAGGACAAAGACAATTGACAAGGTGAATTTTCCAAACTAGACTGCTTGAGCTTGAATGATTGTGACAAATCAAAGTATGAATGTATCCAATGATGAAGAAAGTTATTCTATTCTATGATATGCAATTTCCTAGGAAATGTCTAAATGTATGCAACTTAGGATTAATATGACTAGGATGTATATGACACCTAATGATGCAAGGTTTTGAGAAAATGTTTTCCAATATAATGTCCAAGGTTGATCTTTAGAAATAGAAGCGAAAAAGATAGTTATGCCTTCAGACTCAGTTTGAAAATTTTGAAGTTTTCTGTTGACAGTCAAGTGCGGTTCATCTATCAAATGCGTTGATATTTTTGACAGATGCAGTTTAAGTTGCACATGCACTGATTTGACTAAAACAGGTTCTAAATGTTGATAGGCAATTATGATTTTCTGACAAATGCAGTTTAATGTATTGCAAATGTGACTCACAGTAACAATTGTGACTTAGAATATGGATTCTATGAACCTAAACTTGTTGATAGACAGTTGCGGTTTTCCGTTTGATATATACAGCCCACAAATACACAGGCAACTTAGGATTTGATAGTTGTGGTGTAGTATCTAAACTCTATAAAACTAGACTTTGTTGATAGAAACTTGCGGTGATTAAATTGACAGTTGTGACTCTCTAAGATGGATGTGGTTCTGAAAATGATAGTTGCGACTATTTTTGATAGTTGCGGTTTTTTGAATGATGTTTCGACTGACTCCATTTGATGATCAAGTTTCTTGACAAATACAGCAAAAACAAGGACAAAATACAATTTTTTTTAGTTTGTAGTGATAGATCTATTAAAATCAGAGAACAATTACTCCCTAGGCTATGTTGGACAATCCTTGTTGAGTTCTTACTTGGATAAATCCAACTATGCATATTCAAGGTGGATGACTAGTAGCTTGGCCCCACTGGCTCCCCTCCACGACACTCACTTATACAGGGTATCCAAGCTACTGTACCCATGAAACTCCCATGGAATACATCTCATCTCCACACATGAACCATAAATATGTAATACAGCTTCACAGGTCTGAACCTACTGCACCAATAAATAAAAAGGATTTTGGAAAAACTAGAACAAGTGGCTTTTTAATTCAGGCACCCATTTAGAAGAGCCATGCAAGAGGCAATATCATCCCAGCTCTGTAGAGGTTAGCCTCTACAGGTCTTTACATACTACAAGGGTATTGGGGAGTCAAGTGTTGGTCTGATGGGATCCTCATAATATTGAGCTTTCCTTGAATATTAAAATTTGTATACCGGTTGGGAGTCATTGGCAATAGGCGTGTAGCTAGTTTTGAGTCATCTTGGGGTGAGTACTTTTTCCCACAAAGACAAACCCAAGTTCTAGAATCAGTAATCATTTTTCTTACACCTAGGATCGCATAAATGTGCAAGGGGAGAGGATACTTTGATATACTGAATCAGGGTTCTATCTAAACAACTTCAAGCATGAAAAACACATGTTCTTTTTAAACCCAAATGGAAATTTTCTAAGCTACCAAACATAAAGCTTTCCAAATAATTTTTTTTTTTTTAAAAAGTCTTCATTAGGTCCTGCATGCAAACTGATCAGTAGTTCCCTTTGTGTCTTCGGCTTTTGTCCTATGGAAAATATGTTTTTGGTTTTTATTTGGTCTTCTATGCTTCATCCTGCAAAAACTATGTTACTCCTTTCAACACAACTGCAAACAAACATTAGCGAAAAAATGAAATAACACAAAAAATGAAAAATGAAAACGTGAATGTACGAAAGTTAATAAAAAAGTGAAAAATCTATTACCAGGAAGATGCAGCTTTTTGAGCCACAAATGCATCACGATGTTGATAAGCGGATGCGGTTCAATGTTGACAGGTGGATGCGATGCAGAATGTCTCAGATGCGGTGCATAATGTCAGATATGTCATGGTATGTATTAGATGCAACTTGCGAAAATGGATGCGTCGTTTATTTGAGTGGATGTGGTATGTCGTACAATAACCTACAAAATAAAAAATAGAAAATGAAAAGTACTGCGCAAATTTGAAGCGTGATTCATGTTGAGTTCACCAAATGTAACATAGATTTTTTGGAGAATTGTTGCACAAATTAATATGATCAAATCTAACAAATAATCTAAATCAAAAAAATAAAGAACGAATAAATGAACATAAAACAATAAAAAAATAACTAAAAAGATCTCACCGAATATGCGTCCACTTCTTTGAATTATCTTGATTGTCCTTCTCGATTTTGCTGTATCAGTATTCTTGCCCTCAAATTTTCTATATTGATGCAAGCATAACCTTGTTGAATGTCTAAGCAAAATATCAAAGATTAAGTTTCTTCTCAAAAGTATTGATTTCGGGAGAGGAATAATGATAATGATAGATCATTTTATAGATTTTGGGTTTTTGAACGATCGACATAGATTCAAAAGAGAGATCGATGGACAAGATTGATAAATGTCATGTGATGTGAGTTCTGTGTCAATTAGAACATGAGTTAGGAAATTCTGTAGGATAAAGATTAAATTAGAACAATAACTTAATCTTGCATCAAGACTGTTTGAAAATAGAAAGAACATGAGTTCAAGATTAAATAAACAATTTAATCTTTAGTTAAGAGTCTTTGAAAATAGAATAAATAGACTTTGAATGAAAAAGATAAAGTTAGAACTCAAAGAATAATCCGTTCGAATGCATACATGAATTAATTAATCAAATAAAGATATTTAATTAATAAACACATTCATGCATATGAGTTAGAACTAGTTAGCTGACTAGTTGTGACAAAGAGTCCTCTCATAGAGACGATTAGATATTGAATCCAAAGATAACTGGTGGATTTAAAATAGATCTTGAGTTAGAGGGTGAGTGAATGATTAGTCAACTAAACGATAGAAGAATGTGACATAAACAATTAATTATGAATTAAATGTTAATTTAATTCAACATTCAAAAATTGAAATGAATGAATTAATTAAATAATGATAATTTATTTAATTGACTGTTGAAAAGGTTAAATGAATAATTAAATAATAAATATTTAATTATAGTTGAAATATGACAAAGGCGTAATTAAATAATAAATTATCTAATTAAGAAAGGAGAATTAATTAGCTAGCAACATAATTAAATAAATATGTTTTATTTAATTAATCAAGTTGAATAAAGGTCATTATGAATTAATTAAAAAGGTTATTTCATTAATAGAGGAAATATGTGTTTAGAAAGGTAATTAAATAATAAACATTATTTAATCATTACCATGGATAATAGATAATTATGTTGAAAGTGGTACTCGCAGGCCTAGACCAATTTTTCGGTGTCTATAGATGCTGTGAGATTGTTTCTTGCTTATGTTGCTTACAAAAACTACAAATTTTATCAGATGGATGTCAAGTCAGCATTTACAAATGGTGAATTAGAGGAAGAGGTGTATATTGATCAACTTGATGGATTTCAATTGACTAATCAGAGAGATATGGTTTGTCGGTTGAAGAAAGAATTATATGGACTCAAACAAGCCCCTAGAGCTTGGTATGCCAGATTGGAGAAGTATTTGATGAAGCTTGGATTTAACAAAGGTACTACTGATAGTAATGTATATTTCCAAATTGATGATGATAAATATTTGTCTGTGGAATTCTTTGTTGATGATATCATTTTTGGAGGAGATGATGGTTTGTGCATGAAGTTTTCTAATGAGATACAAAATGAGTTTGAGATGTCAATGATTGGAGAGTTGAAATTAATTTTGGGATTGCAAATTACTCAGGTAGATAAAGGGATCTTTATATCTTAGTCCAAGTATGTGAGAGAACTACTAAAGAATTTTGGTATGGAAGATTCAAAACCAGTCAGTACACCCATGGTGATCGGATGTAAGTTGACACAATATGATGATTCTCCAAAGGAAAACCAGACTAGATACATATCAATAATTGGTGGATTGTTGTATTTGACTCAAACTAGACCTGATATCATGAATTTTGTATGCATTGTTTCAATATTTCATGTCGATCCTAAGGAATTTGATGTGACTTCTATGAAGAGAATTTTTAGATACTTGAAGGGAACAGTTGATTTTGGCCTATGGTATCCTAAAGATGATGATATTACTTTAAGTTTCTTTACTGATGTTGATTGAGCAGGAGATGTGAATCATAAGAAAAGTACCAGTGGTGGTACATTTTTCTTGGGAAAGAAACTGATTTCATGGTTAAGAAAAAAAAAGAATGACGTTTCCTTGTCTACTGCAAAGGCATAATACATTGTTGTTGCTTACAATTGTACTCAAGTATTGTGGATGGAGTAGATGTTGAAAGATATCAGAGTTGTGTATGATGACCCTATTGCCATATTCTATGATAACTCAAGTGCTATAAAAATTTCTAAGAATTTGGTGCTACATTCAAAGACAAAGTATATATCTATCAAATACCACTTTTTGAGAGATAAGGTGAGTGATAAGGAGGTTAGACTAGAGTATGTGCCTACTAAGGAATAGATCACAAACATATTTACTAAGCCTTTTCCCAAAGATACTTTTGAGTATCTTAGAGGGAAGTTAGGGGTGATTACCCCTCCTAATCAGAACTAAGATGCATAGTCTTTGCATCAATGTGTGCATTCATAATCATATCTTGATTTAGATTGATGTTGTGGTGGTTGATACTCAGGGGGAGTAGTCAGATGATTCAGATATGTGGTTCAAAGCTTATGTACCTTTTCCATTGATGTCAAAGTGGGAGAAGAGTAATGTGAAAAACTATGGAAGAGCCAAAAGAAAGGGGGAGAAGAACAATTTGAACTAAGGGGGATAAGAGCAATGTGTAAAGGGATATTGTTGAAAGAAGAGTTTGTTGCGTTAATGGTGTATTTTTCACATCATGTGTTGCCATCAATTACAAAGGAGGAGACTTTTGGATGTTATGGTTGACTTATTGATATGTGATTTTCATTGATGTCAACACCATTAGCATTAATATCTTTAAGACTATATATGTCGAGGATATTGAGAAAATTGAAATAAATATGTTATTGGTTGTCTATGAAGTAGTGAAGATTAGTATGGTAGATAGTTTAGTGTGTTAATAGTGAGTTGTTGTGGATTAAAGGGTTTGTTCTCAAGCCCATCTAGTTTCTACTCTGAAATTTTTAGAGGTGCGCACAAAGATTTGAGAAAGTTATAAGTTTTTGTGTTCTGACAGCTATTTTGTTACTACAAATGGTGTTCATGGAAGAAGATAATGTGATTCTAGTAATATTATTTGTTGTGTATGTTTTTGTGTTTTTTTTGGATGTTTCTAGATCATTTTTTATCTGTGTTTCATGTCTACTTTGATCATTGTGCTTGTGATTTGATATTTTCTCTTGTGTGGTCATGTTTTTCATGTTCATGGCCGACAAGTTGTTTGAAGTGTGTTGTGGATCTTCAAGGAAGAATGTTTGAAGGTGTTTTGTGTTTGAGAACATTGTTTTGGGTCTCTACTATGTTTTGGCTAAACTTGGTTGATGCGCATTGATAATCCTTATTGTTTTGGGTTGACAACTTGCATTCATTCCATTATTATGTTGAAGCCAACATAAAGCAATTCAATTTCTTGTTGCAGATATATATAAGTGATTGTTTCTTCATTTGAGATGTATGTGAAGTGTGTGTAATGTAAAATGTATGAGTGCTATGTGCAAAAATGGTTCAGATCATTCGAAGGCAGGTCAAAGTGAGAAGAAGAGTGAAATAAAGTGAAGAAGTGTTCATGTGCTTAACCGGAACTATACCCAGGCATTAACAGATGCTACTTTCTCAGTTCAAATTATTCAGATGGATTTAATCTAAATATTTTCTATAAGACAATGAGTCTTCCTTTGAGCAGTGAGCTCTAGGTAGTGTTCCTGAATGCATGTGCATTCCTCTTATATTCTTCTGATAATTTTAATAGGGTATAACTTGTTGATTAACCTCCATAGTGTTTTTTCCCCTAATAGGGTTTCAATGTAAAAGTCTTGGTGTTGTGTGTGTTTCTGATGTGTTTTTTATTCATGCTTTCACTACTATTAATCAGATATGAGATTAAAGGTTAATAAGTTTAATAAGTTTGAAATTATGTGACAACTAATTCAACCCCCAACTCTTTGTTGTCTTCCCTTGTGTTGCCAATAGGTTGATTGTTTTATTTTCTAGAGGAACTAGATTCACCTATTTTAGGGAACTTAGGGTCAACTTTTTCTTTAGTTTCATGACATAAGTTGTAGACATGTGAAATTGACTTAACACCAATCACACACCCTAAATAACATCGAACATCATTAAATAAAATCAAACAACATCAAAAAAACAACATTGAACAACATCAAGCAACATCAAATAGCCTCAAACAACATCAAACAAAATATCATCCTGTAACATCTCGAAATTATTGAAAATTGTCCCTTAATATCTCTAAATCACTCAGAATTGTCTCATAACATCTCAGAATGACTTAGAATTATCCTGTAACATCTTAAAATGACTTAGAATGGTCTCATAACATCTCAGAATGACTCAAAATTCTCCCATAACATCTTGTAATGACTTAGATTTGTCTTATAACATCTCAAAATGGCTCGAAATCATCCTGTAACATTTGAGAATGACTTAAAATTATCAGGTAACATCTCAGAATGACTTGGAATTGTCTTGTAACATCTCAAAATGACTTAGAATTATCTTGTAACATCTCAAAATGACTCAAAATTGTCCCATAACAACTCAAAATCATCTTGTAATGTCTCAGATCATCTCAAAACATCTCAGAATAATCTCGAAACAGCTTAGAATCATCTTGTAATGTTTTAGAACATCTCAGAATCACCCTAAAACAACTTTGAATCATCCCATAATGTCTGAAATTATCTTGAAACTATCCCAAAATAGCTCGAAATCATCCCATAATATCTTAGATAATCTCAAAATCATCCTACAAAACCCCACATCACACCACATCAAAACGACAGCAAAAACCCTAATTCCTTTACTAATTGAATAATACAACATTATTGGGTTGGGGCCCTAGCTCGGTTGGCTAAATCTTTCTTGTTGCACGAGGTTGGTCATGAGGTCTAGTCTACCCCCACCCCCGTGGTACCAGAGGGCGTGTCGCGCCAGTCCCGCCAGTCACGTTAAAAAGTTTACCAGGCGCACTACAGTTTATAGGGGGTCATGCTACCCGATTCCTGTAGTCTAATAAAAATAAAAATAAAAATAATACAACATTATTTAATTAATTCACATTTTCATCATTTCTGAAAAATTAAATAAATTTCAGTTATTTAATAAAGTCCTAGAAACCCTAATTCTTCTATTGATTAAATAAAATAAAATAATTTGATTAATTCACATTTCATCATTTCAACCAATTAAATAAATCACATTTATTTAATAAATTATTGATCTCACTTTTATTTCATCCTGATTGATTAAATAATGCCAATTATTTAATTACATTACTAAATCTCCTTATTCCCCTAAGTGGATTAAATTATTAAATCATAATAATTTAATTATGAAACTTTCCCTCCAAAATTTGAATAATTAAATCAAACTATTCAAATTAATTATCAAAAAATAAATCAAACTAATACAACTTTGTTTGCAAAAGTCAACCTTGATTTGCACATTCAACTCCAAAAATGAATTAATTAATTAAATCAATTAATTCATATTCCTCACCCACTTTCTGATTGAGTAAATTATGATTGATGACTAAGCAATCTAATTTGTTAACTGGTCAATCTAAATTGTCAACTGAGAAATCTAATCTGTTAACTAATCAATCACATTCCTAACTAAGCCATCAAATTGTTAACTAAGCCATCAATATTGCTAATAGAGAAATCAAATCTTTTAACTAATCAATCACATCCCTAACTAGCCAATCTATTTCTCAATCACCCAAACTATGCAATCAACTATGCACAATTTTACCATGTCTAAATCCTCTCAACACACTCCGACTGTTGATCTAAATATTCTTCAACATGATCCTGATCGTTCATTTAAAATCTCATTTTCTATATAACAAACTCATTTCCTCACAAATAAGGATCAAAGTGTCAACACACATTGAGCAACGAAGTGCTATCAAGAACACCATTGATAGAGATTCACCATTTCTTTGATCAACCAAACAAAACAATCACTTATCAAGCTTTTTCACACGAACTTTGGAGGCTTTGTGCTAATAAGAACAACCCAACATTGGGAAAATACACTCCACTATGGGATGGTAAGGCTTTGTTATTCTTGTATATTCATTTATGTAATCATAGATTTGTTTATGTGTGTTAAAATAGCTTAGTTTCATTTCATATGTGTAGGTTTAGATCTTAGATTAATATGTTTAATCTTAGTTTAGATGCTTGGATTTGACATGTTTTGATCCCTCTTCCGGTCTAATGTTCTCCCCCAACCACACATTCTGGAACACTCAGTGGGATCCATGTCCCCTCCTCTAATGTTTGTTTAAGCCATTTTTTAAGTTACAGGTCCTAAAAATGCACTTGATAAAGTTTTCACGTGTTTCTGAGAAAACCTATGCGCTTGACTATCAACAAAACTAAGCAGTTGCAACACAATCTACATTATTGACATGGAAATTGCACTTTTTCACTAGAAACTGTGCTTTTTCTTCAAGACCTATGCACTTTCTTTTCACAGTGTTAGCATCTGCACAAAGATTTGAGCATCTGTTTGTAGAACTGAGCAGTTGCATTTTTCTCTGTGTTTTTGCATTTTTTCTTTGAGTAGTTGCTATTACAAACAAGTGCACAGATCCTTCACTATTGTAATGAGATTTTCCACTAACATTTTCTTTTTTAAGGATGTTTAAACATGTATTAATAGATTTGATGCAAGATTCAAGTAATATTAACACGTTTGTTGTAGGGAAGACAATTGGTACCAAATGTTTTTAGATTTACAATTAATTTTTATTAACTAAGGAATTTGAATTTGGTGCTCTAAAATGAACAAACAAAAAATCACATTTGATTTAGTGTTTTAAAATTGAAAAAATTCATGCTTTCTTAACGTAGGAATTTGAATTTGGTGCTCTAAAATGAACAAACACAAACTCACATTTGATTTAGTGTTTTAAAATTGAACAAAATCATGCTTTATTAACTTATGAATTTGAATTTGGTGCTCTAAAATGAACAAACACAAAATCACTTTTGATTTCAATGTTTAAAATTGAACCAATTTCATGTTTTCTTAACTTAGGAATTCTCATTTCGGTGCTCATAAAGAGAGCAAAAAACACTTCAATTTTGGAATCTAAAAATGAACACATTTCATGTTTTTGTAGTTAGGAACTTTAATTTTGGTGCATAAAAAGAGTGCAAACGATTTCGCTTTTGTTGGCACACGCACGATTTACATTTGTTGACCAATTAGAGATAAGGACTATTTTCTTAGAAAAACTCAAATTTGGAGCTTAAAATGAACAATTGATTTCTTTTGTATTGCACCATTTCTATTTTTGACTGATATCTTGAATACTTCCTATTGGTGCAAATAAAAAGAACAATTTTTTTTATGTTATTCACATATTTTTTAGGGATAACACCGCTCGAGGTGTTTAAAATGAATCAATTTTCTATAGATTGTTCATTGTGCATTCATTGATTGGAAAAGCTTAAATTTTTTTATCTTCTCCCCTCACACCTTTTGGAAATATTGTGTGAGAAAAAAATAGTTTTGAGAATTGCGTTGGACTCAAGGGAACACTGAGAGGGGGGGGGTGAATCAGTGTTCAACAATCATTAAAACTCCATTCATCCAAAGCATGAAACCATTTCAACATTATATTAAAGTAAATATGTATGCATTCAAAGTAAACATACATAACACCATGACACACATATTTTTGCATGGAAACCCTATTAGGGGAAAAACCATGGTGGAGGTTAATCCACAATTTGAGTACTCAAATATAGTTTTTTACAAAAGGAATGCACTTACATTCAAGCGCACTGCCTAGAGCTACTGTTCAAAAGAAAAAGGCTTTCTTCCTACAAAATTTAGATTAAAACCATCTGAGGGGTGAACTGAGATAATAACATCTAATCATGCTAGGAAATAGTTTTGGTGAAGCTCAGGGATCTTATTCAAGATCTGCTTTCTAACTTTATACTGCGCTCTGCCCTGTTCTGCTCTTTGTTGCTCTTTGCATCACTTATGATCAAATTCACATTACTGCTCTATTGGACCTCTCAATTCACACTTCTTCATATTCATACACCATGCATTCCTTCTTAAATGATAAAAATAGTCTCTTATATATATCCATGATCAAATAATTATTCATCCAACAATTGACTTCATAAAACATTAAGTTACTTTTAACTTGTTAGCTAGATCCACCACAAAATACTCATGGACATCCTCCAAAATTATTTAAGACAAGGAGAGGACCCAAATATAACTTAATCCAACATGGAGACTTATAATTATTCTATCTTATACATCCACAAATTCCATCTTTTTCAGGTCATCTTTCTAGAATAGATAGTTAACAAATTAGTGCACTGTATCTTGTAGATCACTTACCAGTGAGTGCGCATCAAAAACCAAGATACTACAAGCCTTAACAGACCTTCCTCTGAGATCCACAACCCAAAATATCTATCTGGTGGGGTGTTTAGATCAACTTTTAGGCCTTTTACTAGATCCCCTGTTCTTTACTGTGTTCTGCTGGTAGGAGCCAAAATAGTGTTGCACTATGGGATGCAAGACTTGAGTTGCATGTATTGGGTTGCCATCAATAACAACACTTACAAGCCAATATCTTTAGCCATATGCCAACAATCTGCCCCTTTGGCATTGATGGCAACACTTAGTGAAAAATGACTGTGTCAGAATTATTATAGGTATACTACCAAACTACTTGCTGCGCTTTCTCCCCCTGAGATTCACAAGGCATTTTCCACTACATTATCTCCCGCTTTGAAATCAATGACAAAGCACGGATGCCATATGCCCAAAAAAAGTGATAAATAATGTGTTCAAAATCATCAATTCTTCAATAATTTAGCAAATATATGCTTACACCTATTCTCCTTTGATCAAAATTTCAAAAATTTGAAAACAAATTGTTGTTATCTTTAGAAAATTATCTTATTGTTTTTCTTCACTTCCAAAAGAAACTTCTTCCAGCCATCAATTGAAATTCCAATGCTAATAATCAAGCTATTTTTATTGGAAGTCTTGTTGATAATCTCAATGAGATATTCAGGAATTGTGATTGCTTCTTCCAAATTTTCACCATTTTGCATAATTTCCACCTACTACTCCAACCTACACTCAATTAAGTCTTTTACCTTCCAAAAGGTGTCTACAAGAAAATTCTTGGACAGTTGAATTTTTATTTGAGCTACCTGTAACTCCCAAATTCTTCTCCTGATAATGCCATCTAGATATCGAGACATGTCAAAGCTTTTGCCAATGTTGTTCAATTCTGTCTCAATCTGATCCAACTTCTCCTTGTAATTTTTGATTGCATGGGGCCAACAAAAACAATAGTTATAGATTCTTGTGGAAAAGTTAATGCATTGTCTCAACTTTAGCTTGGCAAGGGATAGTTTGAATTGTTCCTTCAGGTGAGAGATAATTTCACCTTCTTCTTTGCCTTTGTCTTCAGAGCCCATTGATTCTTTGCTACACTCAATCACATATTCAGGTAGAATGTCCTTCATAATTTCCAATATTATCTTACAATGCTCAGCATGAGCATTTAGAACTTTCAGAATCAAGTCCTGATTGTATGATGGTCCGACTGACCATAACCTTGCAATTTTCTGCATAACACTTGCACTTTGGATAAGCTTCTATAGCTTTTCTTTTGACAAATCTTCTTCTTCCTCACTACCTTTTTCAAGACCAAAAACATTTTCCATTGGATTCTCAGGTTCTTCATTATATTCTTCATCCGAAATGTCTACAATTTCTTTTTCTTTCCCTTTTCCCTCAATCCTGGGAACTTTTCTTTTCGAAGGGGTGTATTCAATGATTTCATGTCCTCTTTTATGTCCTCTATCAGTGCTACCAGAAGAGGAACCAACTTCCATTGTTCTTACTAGAGGGGAAATATTGACTGATCCACACTTTTCAAGAAAATTCTTACAAAAAATTTCAAATTTTGAATCCCAGTTAGACAAACTCTTAGAATAAGAGTAAATTTGGGTGCATATCGATTTATCTGATTTCCATGCTACATTATCGGTTTTTGGAAAAAAATTCAAAAAATACATAACCATACATATAATTAGAGTGCAAAACTTGAATGGATACCCTAACTCCTTTGGCAGTTGAACATTCTCCATCATTTGTTCTTTTAACAATCTGCATAGGTCAAAGTCATGACTTTCAATTATCATTTTATGAGCAATGTATACTGTGCTAGCCAATGTAGCTCCTTCCCGATTTTAGTAGAATATTTTATTGGTTATGTCATTTGCAATGTACTTCATAATGAGATTCTTGATTATTTCTATCAATAGAGCTCTCTGATCTCCGATTATTCCAATTAGGGTTTTGACCTCTTTGTTTCAAATAGATTTCTTTCTAGGAACATCTCCAGCTTTGCAAAAACAAGTTAATTTATCAATTTCATCTTTTGAGATGATGTAAGGTTTTTCCAAAGTTAGAACATCACCATGTAATATTCTTAATATGAATTTTATGAATTTCGCATTCTCAAAGTATGAAAACTCATTCCACATATCTAAATTTCCATGCTTGGCTTCACTCAATTGTTTTAATTCATCAGGAAGAAATAAATTCGTCATAGATATGATATTTGCACTATTGTATTCATCTAATCTGATCAAACCTTTAATTTTTTCCATTTCACTTTAGGGTTTGCAACTACACACCAAAATATGAGGAATTCGAGAATGATTCGAAGTACTTGATAATTTTCAAGATTTTTCGATGAATTCGATTTTGTTGCTCCGAAATCCACCTATCAAGTGCTCTCCTTCTTCTCTTTGATAATTCAAAGTGACAAATGACAGCTCAAACTTGAATTTTATAGCCCAAACATGTGTAATAAATGCATTTTCCCTAAGTTTTCAGAGACTATTTTTCTCAGACGATGACAAAAAAAAATCTTCTGTGGACCTACGAATTTGTTGAATTTCCTTTGCTAAATTCATCCAAAAAATTTGTACATTGTGAGTACATATTTTTGACTTTTCTCTACATTCCGGTGCCATCCATAGATAGGGGAGGAAATATTTTCTTGTAATAATCCCCCTAGGCCAGTGGCCTGAAATCAATTATTGGAAGAATTACCGGAAGGAGGTTCCGGTATGGAATCATTTCCAACATCATAATAATTTTTCTTTACCCATGTCTTCTTCATCTAATCTCGAGTTTTTTGCAATTCACTTTCCAACTGAGTGAATTCTCCACTCATTGTGTTGCATTCATTAGATTTCTCCTTCAGGGTCTAATCAAGATTTTCCTCATTTTTCTTCCTTTCTTCTATCTCTTTAGTCATCTTCATCATCATAGATTCCATCTCATGTTTTAGGTTTGTATTGTCTCTAGAAAGCTTTTCACATTCTTTGGTTATCTCATTCAAGGTTTGATTTAGGTGAGAATAATCCATATCTTCATTCTCCTTCTAATGTATCTAATCACAAAGATCTTTCCTCTTTACCCTAGATTTAACTATTTGATCCTTCAATGACTGAATGAATTTCTCAACATCTCTAAGATTTTCATTCAACTCTTGAACTTCTACTTTAGACTGATCAAGGTCATCAATAGCTACCATAAGCTATTGTTGAAGACTACTAGAGTCCATCACATTCCAAGATCCACCTCAAGCTGCAAAAATTCTCTAGAGTAATTAGCTCTGATACCAATTGTTGGACTCAAGGGAACACTAAGAGGGGGGGGGGTGGGCGGGGTGAATCAGTGTTCAACAATTATTAAAAATCCATTCATCTAAAGCATGAAACCATTTCACCATTGTATTAAAGAAAATATGTATGCATTCAAAGTAAACATACATAACACCATGACATACATTTTTGTGTGGAAACCCTATTAGGGGAGAAACCATGGTGGAGGTTAATCCACAATTTGAGTACTCAAATATAAATTTTTACAAAAGGAATGCACTTGCATTCAGGCACATTGCCTCTAGCTCACTACTCAAAATAAAAAGGCTTACTGCCTACAAAATTAGATTAAAACCATCTGAGGAGTGAACTGAGATAATAGCATCTAATCATGTCAAGTAACAGTTTCGGTGAAGCTCATGGATCTTATTCGGGATCTACTTTCTGACTTTATACTGTGCTCTTCCCTATTCTACTCTTTGCTGCTCTTTGCATCACTTATGATCAAATTCACATTACAGCTTTGTTGGATCTCTTAATTCACACTTCATATTTGTACACCATGCATTCCTTCATAAATGATAAAAAAAATCTCATATATATATCTGTGATTAGACACTTATTCATCCAATTGATGACTTCATAAAACATTAAGTTACTTTTAAATTATTAGCTAGATCCACCACAAAATATTCATGTGCATCCTCTAAAATCAGTTAAGACAAGGAGAGGACCCAAATAACACTTAATCCAAAATGGAGAGTTATAATTAATTCTATCTTATACATCTATCAATTCCATATTTTTTGGGTCGACCTTCTAGCATAGATAGTTAACAAATTAGTGCACTATATCTTGTAGATCACTTACCAGTGAGTGCACATCAAAACCAAGATACTACAAGCCTTAACAAACCTTCCTTAGAGATCCACAATCCAAAATATTTGTCTGGTGGGGTGTTTAGATAAAATTTTATGCCTTTTACCGGATCCCCTTTTCTTTACTTTGTTTAGCCAATAGGAGCCAAAATAGTGTTGTACTATGGGATGCAAGACTTGAGTTGCATGACTTGAGTTTCCATCAATGAAAAAACTTATGAGCCAATCTCTTCAGCCATATGCCAACACATTGCACTTTATTTTCAAGTTTACCTTAAAGAGGGGGCTTACCTTGAGATACATCCCACTCTAGAGAACTCATTGGAAGGTCTTGAAGCACATTTACTATCAGTCTATATTAAAGGTTGTGAAATCATAATAAAGTATCTTCAAGCCATTCTAACAATATACTACACCTAATCCCATGCCTTAAGTGGAATGGGAATGGTTAAAGATCCTTAAGTGGCCAGTGGGTGAGCGTTAGATTTTCACATTCACAGTTATCACTAAGAACCAAATTGTTTTAGAGGTCACCCTATTATCTAAAAAAATTATCTAAAAGTGGTGCATCAAAATTTACTTCTGAGAAGTTACTTGACATGTCTGACTACAGGCCCACACCATAAGTTGCATGTAATATTTTTTATTTGGAGCATGAGGCAAGCCTACCTAAGAGAATGGTTTATATCCCCTAGGGTTGTAATTGTTGGTTTATGTTAAACTTTCCCATTACATTCAAAAACAAATTGACATCAAATTATGTGATTTATTTAAAGAAAAAGAACACATTCAAAACAAAAACTGAATGAGATGGTTGAACCACAAACCCTTTGATTTAGTGTATACTTGTGCAAGAAGCCTTATGTTTATGCCCCTTTGAAAGGATATTTACTTAAAGGTTTCCGAACATTCTGGCTTTGATTTCAGGTTACATTAATCAAAGTAAACATTTAAGAACTATGGATTGGGTGTTGTGATTTCACAACCTAAGTTATAGACATGAAGGTCACATAATTCCATTCTTTCTGAGTTAGTCCAAGTGTTGTCTTATCACTTGCCATACTTCAAACATGAAGAAGTTGAGAGAAAGTTTTATATAAGATCATTATTCAAACCAAAATAATTGGACAACCAGAAGGTTAGATAGTCCCACATACATTATTTCTATCCTACCTATTTGAAATTAAAATTTAAAAACCATTAGGTTCATTCCTCCACTTAGACATCCATGATATTAAAAATTACTTGGGACTCAAATATAATACAAATAATCTTTCCTACAACATATACTCTAGACAAGGAAGTGGAATATGGACCCTCATTCTTCAACATTTTGATTTAAGAAAAAAATTAGTATCATTCCAAAACAACACTCAAACCCTAGGGTGTTGAGGTTCATAGGAACCATCCCATAAACACCATCAGCCTTTATGACCATCTGAAGACCAACTGCTCTAGTTCAACAACCAGATCTTGTAGCACCAATCCTTTAGCCTAGTCTCACATATATCGAAACTAACATCATAATCAGCTTGAGAACCTTCATTTTTCAAAAGAATAAAACACCCCGCCAGTTTCTCACCACATCAATTTTCCTAGATGAAGAGGAAGAGAAAGTTGACATAGTAGAAGAAAGACTCATATTATCACCACCAGTGTGGCAATAAATATCCCCTTCATGATCTCACGTAAGGTCAAGATCCCTAGAGTAAAGTCCACAAGTCATCATTTCAAACTTAGACATCTTAGTCCAAAAGCTCTCAAGAAACACCTTTGGGAACTTCATGAAACCAGAACTAGGTTGGTATACAACTTTTACAAATGGAATTCCAAGAAAAATTTGAACTTGTATTCCTTCTACTATTGACAAAATCCTAATCTATTCCAACTATTCCAGTATCACACATAATCCGTAGGACAACATCGAGTCTTTAGGATTTGAGTCACCTAGAGAGTACGCCACTCTCCCATAAGGGACCCAGGTTTTTTATGAAAACCACAAGATCATAATATAGGAAGAAAATGGAAGCAAGCAAGAAAAACACTAGTATCCCACCAACAAGCACCATGAATTATGGAAGTGGCCCATGAGGATATAAATAAAGTAACCTTTTTGATAGGGTACTGAGAAACCTAAACATCCACAACAAAATTTCAACATCAATTTATTACTTGAATCACTCTTATCTAGGGCAACAACATCAAGGGTTTCAAAACCCTCATCAAGGAATAAGTCCAG
Source organism: Sequoiadendron giganteum (assembly GCA_007115665.2). NCBI lineage: Eukaryota > Viridiplantae > Streptophyta > Pinopsida > Cupressales > Cupressaceae > Sequoiadendron > Sequoiadendron giganteum. Next base: position 441,679,994 of record CM021103.1, on the reverse strand, counting down.
AACATCAAATCACCCTAAATAAAATTGAGAGAGATCTTGATGAACTTAAACAAAATCAAAATTTTATGTATCACCGATGCCATGTGCAAAGTTGAAACATTACATATCCACAACAAAGAGACATCATTCCACAAACACCTCAATATCCACATCAATAACACTCCCAATATTAATAGTATCAAGAAGTTTCACAACACCAAGGTGTATCTCAAGTACAATATCAAAATGTACCTCAATCATAGTATCTAGAAGTTCTGTAACACCAAAGTGTACCTCAAGTGCACTATCAAAATGTTCCTCAAACACAGTATCAAGGAGTTCCATAAAATCAAGAAAAGCCACAAAGGAAAGATTACCAACTAATAAGTAAATTCACCCCTTTGGGAAATACTTTAGAGGTAATCATGCAAGAACTAGTACAACATGAACTTATCAAAATCAATGATAGTCCAGATTATGGTGAACCAAGCTTTAAAATCCCTTGGTATAACCAATATGAATGATGTGAGTTCCACAAAAGCAAGGGTCACAAAATGAATAGATGCACAACACTCAAAAACCTCATCTAAGACCTCATTGATCAGGTAGAAATAACTATTAAAAATGGAATTCAAGGGCCATATACCAATGACAACAATGATAATGTCTCAACCTCAAAGTTGAAAGAAATGATCAAGATCTTTCTATCACTGATCACATTGAAAATGTCTCTACATCATCTAGTGAGCAAGAAGAAATACATAAAGAATTTAATCCCAAGTATGATCAAAATCAATCACCTAAGTCTAACAATGATCCAATCCAAGATATATTGAAATCATCCAATCTCATGGCAGTGCATATTGATGATCAAGACACTCTTGACCCAACACTTATACCCAATGTAAAAAATCTCAGCCAAGAGTCATTATCCATATGTCCACATTTTGAGGAGAGCCAATGCTCCTTTACACATAATCCCTTCTTTGAAATTGATCCATTTCAAGAATGTGATATGAATCTTGTCAAAGATAATACCACACAAAATTAAGATCAAGAATCCCTATCATCAAAATACTATAATGACTTGGCCGATATCTTCCAAGACATCACATGTTTTCCAAAATTAAAAATCCATATACCGAGCACACATACATCTACCCATGAAATTCTTACTCCTAATGGACATGTAGATTATCTTAATCCAAGAAAAGATTCACATACTCTTGAAATTATTTCCAAGCAAGAAGAGTCTCCTACCCTTAACATTTGTACACAAGATCAAGACATAGCAAAAGCTAGAGACATATAAGAAAGGGATCATGAAGAAAACTAATACATAAGTTGTGAATCAAAAACATCTTGTGGAGACATTTCAGAAATAGATCATAAAGAAGACTTATATATATATATATATATGTTGTGAATAAGAAACATCCTATCATAGTAAATCAAAAACACCTCTTGAAGAAGCATTAAAATCTGATATTTAATAAGATCGGGCCGAAGATATCAATCAGGAAGGTATCCCACATCTAAAGGATCCTATCAGTGAAGAAGATATCACTTTTGAAAATCCACAACTGAGTAGCAAAGGATTAACACCTTGTTTCCTAGGTGAGACATATCCCATTGCAAATAAACTCTCTCAACGGATACAATATCAAGATAGAGGATTAGGCCTATATAAACAGGGTATCCTAGAATTAGTGCAGATTATTGGCGATCCTAAGCATCAAGGTCTTGGTTATTCAAATGAATCTAAACATATCAAGGATACCTCTATAATACTAGGGGAAACTTTATCTAATGCAAACATCAACATAGAGAGCATGATGAGTCCTTATGATGAAACTACTACCAACACTACAACTAGCCATACCATGAATCATCATCCACACATATTTCAACCCTCTGATTGGGACCAACAACAAAAGAAAAATAAATATCAAAGAAAGGAAAAATTCATTGAAGAAAAAGAATCAAAAAGATAAATTGGAAAAGAGAAATTCAAATGGATACAAAATAAAAAGCAATAAAATCATCCCTATAAAACTCCATTAGTCAAAGAAACTATAAGGAAAAATAAAAAAAGGAAATTCATCCATCAAAAATGTCCAACAGTGAAAAATAAATCTTCAAGAGCAACTTACAAGGTATATCAACATGTTGGTCCCAATCGAATCACCATATCCACCCATCATTGCTCATTATCCCAAGTTTGGAGAGTCAAAGATTCCAAACTGTCAACCAATCCATCTAAATATCATATCCCTCAATTCATTTTGCCATCCATGATATCCAAATCTCACATTGACCATGTGTTGGTAACAACTCTTTATCATAAGGACTCTAAGGGAACTCTATCATGGTGTGCATAGGGTAAAATCACAAAGTTGTGTCACACTTTATAAAGGAAACGGCCAATGTTGATCCAACTTTTAAACTTGAATCACTAAAAATTAGCATATATGTTTTGAATTTTTAAATGATGTAAACTAGTAAAATATGTATTTTTTAGTATATTTTATGTTTGTATTTTTTATAAGAAATTAAAAAACTATTTTAAACTAGTTTTTCATAAATTAACACTATAATTTAGTTGCTGATAAAATGCTGAAAATGAAGTTGCACGGGACGTCAAACTTTTTATAGTAAATTTTATTTTTTTTCTTTCAAATTTTTTGTGTGTATTTATAACTTGAAACTTTAGTGCATGGATATATATTTTTCCAATTTTGATAAATATATATTTGTATATAAGTATTAAAATGTGCGTGAATAAAAATCAATTGTTTCCATCAGACATCAACATTCATATTAAATAGTTATCTAAAATGGAAAAAAAATTATACCATCTTGAAATAGATTCTTTTATCTAGTGCATCATATTTTTTTTCAATTTTTTTTAATAAGTTTTAGTATTTTTCCTTGGCATGGTAATCAACCTAATATTTTTTGCTCATAACCTACTTTTAGTATAAATATAAATAAAAATAATAATAATAATAAAACTATTAAAATAAATATATTTTTGAAAACTACACTTATGGATCTACAAAAGGGTATTTTTACATTTAAAAAAAAATGTTATTTACATGAGGAGTTATTAAAACTTCAAGTTTTTCAATTTATTTATTTTTTGGTAAATTGGACTCAAAGTGGTGCTCCATATATTTTTAGCCAACAATTTTAGTTGAATAAATTTTGGAAGTATCTAACTTAGCTAGAATGAATCTTACTAGGTCATATGTTTGACCAAACTTCATTTTTAGTTAGAAATACTTAAATTCAGTTGTGTTGATATGTTGGCTAAAAGTGTGACACAACTTTGTGCTTTTACCCCACATCGAAGTAAGGTTAACTTTGGTATCAACCAAGGAGACACGAATTATCAGGGGTTACATTCAAGCACCTGTATCCTAGCAAAATAACTCCTCAAAATAGGATATCGTTGGCACATCATGAAAACAACAATAACCATATTAGCACTAGCAACGTCTACATTAGCACCACCAGGTGGTTCAACATTTGAAAAAAATGGTCACCATGACGAAAACCTGGTAAACAAGCATCTTGTGTGACATCAAAAATCAATAAATAAAAAAATCAAGAGAAAATGTCAAGAGAAAAATCATCCTCTAGTAAAAAACACTATGGTGGTGCTTTGGACAAGTACCATGATGAAAACTTGGAAAATAGGCATCATGTGTAGAATAAAGAATCTACATGCACCATTTTAGGTGGAGGAATCTCAGCTTATCCATAATGAATCCAAGCCATTGTTTCCAAAATCCAACTTATCTTGATCTTGACAAATGTTTGAACATCATGACATGGGTCATTGTCATTGATCCTATCCTATCCAACATTATCTGATCCATGAGGCATTTTCCAAAGGGAATACTCTATCCAAAAAAATTATCCTATCACAAGATAATCCATCACCTACATTGTTAGAGACTAGGGGAAAATGCATGCATCTTTCTTCAAAATAAATTTTGATCTATGTCTTCTAGCTCACGTTGTGATCTAGGCATTCACCTTGAGAACAAGGTATACCTGCCAACACACTATTAGGGTAAAATTTGAAATAGTTCACCCTAAAAACAAGGTGTACCACCAATGCACAACCAAGGTAACCTTCAAAGATGATGACAACATGGATTATTCCTTTGCTCAAAAGAGCTAAGATACCAAATTTGCTTGAACCCCACAACTAGTTCAAGTAGAATTTTTTGCAACATATCCTCTAGAAAAAAGAAGTTAAGTATCAATATAAGTTTTCAACATCTTACACTCCAAGAAAGAGGGTAAATATCCACCAACAACAAGGTATACCTGCCACTGCACTATTAGGGTAACCTTTGAAACAGTTCACCCTAACAACAAGGTGTACCACCTATGCACTAATAAGGTAACCTTGAAGGATGAAGACAACATGGATTATTCATTCGCTCAAAAATTATAAGATACCAATAGTTGTTTGAGCCCCACAGCTAGTTCAAGTAATCTTTTCTACAACATGTCCTCTAGAAAAACAAAGTGAAGTATCAATCTAAGTTTTCAACATCTTACACCCAAAAAGGAGGGTAAAAATCCACCAACAACAAGGTATACCAGCCAATGCACTATTAGGGTAACCTTCAAAATAGTTCATCTTGACAACAAGGTGTACCACTAATGCACTACCAAGGTAACCTTCAAAAATGATGACAACATGGATTATTACTTCCCTAAAAAATTCTAAGATATCAATAGTTTCTTGAACCCGACAAGTACTTCAAGTAAGCTTTTCCACAACATATCCTCTAGAAAAACAAAGTGAAGTATCAATCTAAGTTTTCAACATCTTACACCCCAAGAAGGAGGGTAAAAATCCACCAACAACAAGGTATACCCACCAATGTACTATCAGGGTAACCTTCAAAATAGTTCACCTTGAAAACAAGGTGTACCACCAAAGCACTACCAAGGTAACCTTCAAAAGATGATGACAACATGGATTATTCCTTCGCTCAAAAATTATAAGATATCAATAGTTTCTTGAACCCCACAACTAGTTCAAGCAAGATTTTTTTTAACATATCGTCTAGAAAAACAAGGTGAAGTATCAATCCAAGTTTTCAACATCTTATACCCTAGGCAAAAGGATAAATATCCAAAAAAATAGAAAAAAAAGAGATAAAAAAATACAAAAAATCAAAAAGCAAGAAAAACAGTAAAGAGAAAGAAAATGTTCTTTGAGTGAAAACCACTTTGTGGCACTTCTTGAACATTTACCATAGTGAAAACATGGCAAACAAGCACTATGTGTGAATAAAACATGCATTATTATCTATCATCAAATTTTCATGACATCCACCCATCCATTTAATAAATCATGTATCCAACCATGGCTTGTCACTGATTAAGGTAAGTCATTTTATTGGGAGAAGCTTCCTAAAGTTGGTTAGGGATTAGATCTGGTCACATCTGATCATGGTCATAAAACAACAAAAGTCAAAAACACTAGAAAAGAACAAAAATAAAAAACATACGAAAAACATAAAAAATAAAGCAACATTGTTGGGTTATTCCTTCACTCAAATAGTCTAAGATATCAACATTTTCTTTAACCTCATAGATAGTTCAAGTAGATTTCCCACAACATATCCTCTAGACATATAAACCTTATATCAATCCAAGCTATCGATGTTGTTTACCCAAAAATAATTCATGTTTTGAGTCAAATGGTTGAACTACGTGGTCTCTGCATGTACAACATAGGCAAGGATTTTTAGCCCCTAAAACCCTTGGTTAGTCTCCTTAGGTTTTCAACATGCTTTATTTCAACTTAGTTAAAAAATATAAAACCCCAAAAATATATACAACATACAAAATCCAAAAACATTCACAAAAGAAAAAAAAGGGTCAAAAAGGACAAACCAAGCAAACTACGAGCCTATGTGTGTACAACATAGGCAAAGCTTGTCTTTGATGAGCCCCTGAGGCCCTAGGTTAGTCACCTAAAAGAAAAAAAAACATCATAAAAATATAGAAAAACAAAAAAAAGACACATCTCTTCATCCCATCATCAAAATACATCATGAACATTTCACACATAATAAATGAATCTTCACAATCATCCTTTGACAAAAAAACAAACTAAGAAAGAAAACATAAAAAGCTATAACTTTCGAGCAAAATAATCACTTAAGAGTTGATTATAAATAGAAAAAAAAATTCCAAAGTATCAATTACCTATCTTACTAACAAGTCCCAACAAAATCCTGAGATATTCATTAATGGATCCATTCCTATGATAGAAATGATGAAAAATGGATAATAGGCCCACCCTAAACAGATATGGCAAGTGATACCACAACTTTGTTTTTATCTTTTTGTAGTCTTACTTTTTGTGATCTATTTTATTAACTCATTCCTAGGATATCTCAAGGATGTCTATAAGGATTTAGAGAAGAATGAATGGGGGAAATTTAGTGTCATTTCAATTTATTGTTTGTACGATATTTTGGTAATATTACCATGGTGAATACTTGATTTATTAGGTATGGAAGTTGTATTCATAGAATTCATGAAGCAGATACATGTTAGGTGTTCTTTACCTCTTTATGTGACTGATCCAAAATGTTTTTCACACAACCCCCCCTATACTTTGATAAAAACTTTTTGTATGTCTAGTATGATCAAAGATACTCTTTGTTTGTAGAGAAAAGTCCACACAATGGATACAAGTCATGTTGGTAATTCATACCCTAGTGCATCATTTTTTTTTGCTACATCAAACAAGGTTTTTCAAACTGCGAAGTCTCTAAAGCGAAGAAAAATAAACTCATCAATCACTATCCATCATCAATATTTCTTATAATTATCATCAAATTTATATCCATCATCAATAGTTCTTCTAATTAACATCAAATTTATATCCATCATCATATTTATACTAACTAACAAATATCATATTTCTTCTAAATTAACATTATATCTCTATCTATCATCAATATTTATTATGATTAACATTCATCCTACATAAAACATCATCAGTACCATATCCATATTGCATGCACAAATGTTATCAATACATATCATGATGATAATAAGGAAATTAAAACATCATGTATCATGTATGGGGAATTCAATTATCCACACAAATCACATCATAAACGATACAAAGTATGATTCACTCCCCCACATCAAATTCATACATCAAAAAAGCACAAAAGCATATATAAACATACATCATCATATATGACCATCACATAAGCATAAAATGAGACTGAATTGAATAAATTGTATCTCATATATATGATCATCAAAAAGGGAATATGTCATAAGTACATCATCCACAGTGACACAAGTGTGATAGGATAATACAAAACCATAACATATATACGAGGTCTTGACTAGACCAATGAATATATATATAACACATATCTAAAAAATGCCTCTATGCCATGAAACAACATGAAGATCAAGTACTAAAAAGTAAAACCTTGACAAGAGGGACGAAACACTAGTAACCACCAAATTGATCTAGCTATCTCACATAATGATCACCTACACTTGCACCTACACCACCACTACCATCAATCACAACACTCGGCTCCCCAAACCATGGACATCGAGAAGCCCTAGGAATAGTAGAATCATATCAAGTCTGATAATAGGTGGATGTTTGTAGATATTGATCTTCCTCAGCTAACATACAATCACGCTCTTCCTAGAGAGTATCTCTCTTTGTTGTCAGTGACAATACTTGAGCCTCTGCATCATGTCATCAGTCAATCTCACTCTCTCTCTCAGCCCTCAAAGTGTCTACCAAAGACTTTGATGCCTTTTTCCATGCAATCTCTACATCTCTGGCCAAAGCCATATGAGCTAGCAATGTATCAACATCCCTAGCTAGTGGAGGAGGACCCAAAACCTATCCTTGACTCTATGCAGGAGGCACCTTCTCATCTTGAATACCTTGTGCCTCATCACATCAAGATTAATACAACCACTCTACGAGAACCTCAACATGTTGTCGCTCCCTAGAATAACCTATAATACCTGATCTTCCCACAATCAGCTCACCTCTAGGATCAATAATCCTCAAAGGCCTGCATTGTGCCCATCACTCATCATAATCATGAGTAGTATCTAGATCTGCCACACCAACCAGCCAACCCCAACCAACTAAGGCAAGTGCTATAAATTTAGAAATCATAGTATCTGCATCAACCTAGAGACCCCATACACAGACCTCCCAACTAGTCTAACCAAACCAAGCCTCATACACATCAGGAACCTACCCCTATCTCAAACTGAACTAGCGACAAACTCGATTCGGTAGATAATGCTCTATCATAGAGTACGAATGACCAATCAACCAATGGGTCTAATAGCATTACACAAGCTAATCAACATCCTCTAGCCAAACCTCATAGCTCATATAAGGTCTCTACATGAAACCAAGCATCTCATCAAACACACGTTACTAATAATGCAGGTCCCCAAGCAAGGTGTAATGCATAAAGTCTCCATAATGACAAGAGTAGGGATCATTCAAAGAAAGATCCTAAATCTCGTCTAGACAATTCACTGCAATATTCTCCTATGCACAAACATGTAAAATTGAAACATCTGCAGACATAGACTTCTTGCCCTGATACACCACCTCATGCATCTCTCGGTAAATATGAGCAAGCAAACTAGTACCCAAGGTGTATCTCATCCCATGCTCTAGCATTATCTTGATACATGTACCCCAACCCACAACAAGCTGATGAACTTTCCCATCAGGAATAACTAATCCTGATACTAGACCATAGAGGACAAGTACAATAGGATCTACATTGTTAGAAAACCTAGATAAATCAACCTCTGAATCATGAACATCCAAGTGTGCAACACCTAAAAAACATTGCATAGTGCAGGAACCTTGTCGAACCTGATACGTAATGATCTCAATATGAATAGGAAGATGAAGTATCCTCCAAACATCATCAAGAGTAATAGTAGCCTCCACTATATGCAAATAAAAGCAGGACGTCTCAGAGTGCCACCTCTCAACAAGAGCAGTCATCGTTATGATATGAGTCCTAATCAGAGCCATGTAACAAATATAATGTAATCCCATGGCATCAAGGAAGTCCCACTCCAACACAATAAAATGAGAAATCAGATCAAGCAAGTGGTGAGGACATCTCTCTCTCATCATAAGTGGCCTGAGACTTGCCTACAATCGTTATAAACTAGGATGTTAGGGTTTCAGTCTAAACATGTAAAGCAACACAAACATGACATAAGCATGATGACAAATGACATTTAGGATGCAAAATAGACACATGCTAGGGTTTATAAAAAATTCTAAAAGAAAACAATAGAAGGAGAAGTCAACTGCTAGGTTCTAGAGCACATGCTCAACAAATACCAGATATGAGCATTGGTTTCAAGTAACTATGCAGGTTTAGGTCAAAAGCATGAAACAGGGGCACTATTTTTTAAGCAACTACGTAGTTTTAGGTCAAGGCACAAAAACAAGGGTGCAAGTTTAGGTCAACTATGTAGTTCTAGGTCAATAGCACAGTTTTTAGACACCTGCATAGTTGTAGGTCAAAAGCATAAAACAACAACACAAATTTTAGGCAACTACGTAGTTTTCAAGCAAGTGCATAGTTTGACAGGGAAAAAGTGTAAAAAACAATGTAACTGCATAAGAATCTTAGAAACAATGGTATTGACTAATAGAGCTTTGTACACAACTCAAAATAATCTCATAATATCTTAGATCATCTCAGAATCATCCCTCAATGCCCCACATCACACCACATCAAAATGACATAAAAAATCCTAATTCCTTTATTAATTGAATAATACAACATTTTTTAATTAATTCACTTTTTCATCATTTCTAAAAAATTAAATAAATTTCATTTATTTAATAAAGTCCTAAAAACCCTAATTATGTTATTGATTAAATAAAAAAACATTATTTTATTAATTCACATTTCTTCATTTCGACCAATTAAATAAATCACATTTATTTAATAAAGTCTTGATCTCACTTTCATTTCATCCTGATTGATTAAATTATCCAAATTATTTAATTACATTAGTAAATCACCTTATTCCCCTTAGTGGATTAAATTATTAAATCAAAATAATCGACACTTTCCCTCCAAAATTTGAATAATTAAATCAAACTATTCAAATTAATTATCAAAAATCAAATCAAACTAATGCAACTTTGTTTGCAAAAGTCAAACTTGATTTGCACATTCAACTCCAAAAAGGAATTAATTAATTAAATCAATTAATTCATACTCCTCACCCACTTTTTGATTGTGTAAATTATTATTGTTGACTAAGTAATCTAATTTGTTAATTGATCAATCTAAATTTCTAACTGAGAAATCTAATATGTTAACTGATCAATCACATTCCTAACTAAGCCATAAAAATTGCTAACTGATCATTCTAATTTGTTAATTGATCAATCACATCCTTGACTAGCCAATCTATTTATCAATCACCCAAATTTTGCAATCAACTTTGCACAATTTCTCATATCTAAATCCTCTCAACACACTCCAACCATTGATCTGGATATTATTCAACATGATCCTAATAGTTCATTGCAAATCCCATTTTCTATATAAAAAACCCCTTTCCTCACAAATAAGGATCAGAAAATCAACATACATTGAGCAAAAAAGTTCTATTAAGAACACCATTGATAGAGCTTCACCATTTCTTCGATCAGCCAAACAAAACAGTCAGTCATCAAGATTTTCCACATGAACTTTGGAGGCTTCATGCTAATAAGAACAACCCAAAATTAGGCGAATACAATCTAGTACGAGATGGTAAGACTATTTTATTCTTGTACATTCATTTCTATAATCATAGATTCATTTATGCATGTTAAAACAACTTAGTTTCATTTCGTATGTGTAGGTTTAAATCTTAGATTAATATGTTTAATCTTAGTTTAGATGCTTGGATTTGACATGTTTTGATCCATCTTCTGGTCTAACGTTCTCCTCCTCACACATAAGTAATCAAACATGTCAAGAGGTGGTGTTGTAGGGGGATTTGGTTGTTTCATGGATGGATAGAAGGATGCATTATCTTTGAGGTTATCAAGACAATTATTTAGGAACTTATTTACGTTTTCATCATCTTCTCCAATGATGTCAACATCACGAGGATGACATGCATTAGCAGTTGATTGAGCATGAGTGAGTTCAATTTCATTAGGATCATTACCAAAGGCAAAATTTGAGACATCTACTAAGGATTTAGGGACACCCACAACTTTTTGAAGCACATATCCATGAGGAAAAATTAAGCAAATGCACTTGAAAATGAAAGAAAATATGATAACAATTTTGGAAACTGAAACAACAAACTAAAATCAACTCAGAGAAACACATAAAAGCAATTTTAGACCCTGAAAACTAGAGAGTCAAAGTCAAAAGGGACTAAGATGCCAGTAAGGGAATTTTAGTCCTCTTGATGAGATTTTGAAGTTCTAGAGGTTGAAATAGGTAGAAAACAGTAGAGAGATGATTCTGAGTATAAAAAACCTGAGAGGGACTAAAATGCCATGAAGGATGTTTTAGTGCTAGTGGAGATTTTTATAGAAAAAAATGTTGGCAAGAGACACTATGAATATCATTTGGTGTTATCATTGATGGAAACCCTAGTAAATGATTGGATCCATGCATCATCATCTGATCATACCAATAGTTAGATTGCAAATAGTTAAGGAAGAATAGAGCATCCAACATTTTTATGTTTATCGATTCACATGAAGATTTTCTATTAATATTTTGTGTTGCATATCTCAAGGAAGGTTAATCGATGTATTCTTTGTGTTATTCATGAATCTCAGTGCCTCGTATTGATCCATGTGTGAGTTGGAAGATCTGGTTGGTTAATTTCTTGTTTACCAGTGCATGGAGGCTGACTCAATTATCATAACATATTGTGGATATTCAAAGAGAAATTATTCAAGTGTTTTTGTGTTCAAGAATATTTTTTTGGGTCCTAACTAAGTTGTGGCCGACTGCTATGGATGTGCATTATACATTACTCATGTTTTGGGCTAACAATTGTAAATATTTTTGTGTTCTATTGATGTCGACATATGGGCGATTAAATTATTGGTTGTGAATATATATAAGAGACCGTTCCTATCATTTTGAGGTGTGTGTGTAGTGTGTTGATGCAAATTGAAAACCTGAGTAGAGCATAAGAGAAATAATACATAGTTTCACTTGTGCATAAATGATTTGTGTTGTGAGTTTGAGCAAAACAAAGCAGAAGTGTAGAATCAATCCGAAGGATAGAATATTGATTGTTGAGCCTAACCGGAACTGTAATCAAGCATATGTAGATGCTATTCTCTCAGTTCAAATTCTTAGATGTTTTTAATATGATTTTATTTATAATATAGTGAGTCTTCTTTGAGTAGTGAGCTCTAGGTAGTGCACCTAAATGCAAGTGCACTCCCCATATTGTAAACTTCATTTGAGTATACTCAGATCATATTGTGGATTGTCCATCCACCGTGGTTTTTCCCCTAATAGTTTTTCCACTTAAAAATTCATGTGTTATGGTGTTGTGGTTGTTTATTTTATGTTCATGCATATTTCCTTTGAATGTATGTTTTAAATGCTTGAAGGATAAGATCAATAAAAGTTTAGAAATTATAGAACACTGATTCACCCCCACTCTCAGTGTTGCTTGATTCCAACAATTGGTATCAGAGCTAGCTCCTTAGAAGAAGTATAACAGCTTGGAGAGATATTGGAAATTGCTTCAATGGATTCAAGCAGTCTTCAACAACAAATTTTGGTGGCCTTAGATGATCTTGACTAGTCAAAATCTGAGAACTAGAAATTGTAGGAAAGTCTCGAGAATGCTGAAAAATTCATTCAATCATTAAAACAAAAAATCAATAATTCCAAGGAGAAGAGAAAGGAGCTATGTGATCAAATTAATCAAAATGACAGTAAAAGCATTGATGGTGAGCAACTGAGTCAAGCCTTGAAGGAAAAAATAGAAGAATGTGAAAAGCTTACTAGAGATAATACAGTCCTAAAGCATGAAATAGAATCTATCTTGATGAGGATGACCAAGGAGATTGAAGACAAAAAGAAGAATGAAGAGAACCTAGCACAATCCTTGAAATAAAAAATTGAAGTATGCAACCAATTGGACAATGAACTAGAACAATCTAAAAACAATGAGGAAGTGCTGGAAAAATAGATTGGTGATCTCTGAGATGAACTTGCTACTAAAAATGAGTACAAGGAGAAGTTCAAAGTTAGCTCAGCCAATCTTGATGAACTAATTAAAATTCAAAGGATTGATGGTGACAAGAGAGGTCTTGGATTTGAGGAAGGAGAAATTTCAAAATCTGGACAAAGGAATTATGGACAAAGGAGATTCAGGCAAGGAAATTAGATGAACAATGCTGAAAGGCATCCAGTAAGGCAACCTAATGCTCAAAGATTCAATGGATGCTATTTCAATTGCAATAAATTTGGACACATTGCTACCCAATATAGAAGCAGGATGAATCCAAGTGGTCCATCATTCTCAGGTCAGTGTTTTAATTGCAATAAGTTTTTTCATAAGTCAAATGAATGTAGAAATGTGGTGAATAACTTTCATAGAGATGCCATATTTCATACATGCAATAGACTTGGCAATATTTCCAACCAGTGAAGATCAAGAGAAAAATAGTGGAACAACTGGTCTAGACAAAGAAATGTTGTGTGCTATAACTACAACAACTTTGGTCACATTGCTAGATTTTTTTGGAACAAAAAAGGTCCAGTAAATCAAAGGAGAAACATGTAGAAGGATGTTAAGGGAAAAGGAAAATCCACTATAGATGTGATCAGTAATAAAATGCATAAGAAATGGGTGAAGAAAAGTCCCTCTAGTGAAGGAAATGTGCCTATACCAGAATTTTCTCTTGGTAATTCCTTCAGGAATTAGTTTCAGGCCTTTGGCCTAGGGGGACTTGTCAAGAAAATCTCTTAATCCCCTACCGGTAAGTGACACTAGGATGTGGATAAGTTCAGTAAGTGCATTGATTCTCTATAGATGTTAAAACTATTGGAGAGACTACTATGTAGTATTGGAGGTCTGTAGAAGACTTATCTTTCATAGCACATGGAAACAGGGTAACTGGATGAGTTAGGGTAAAAGCATTTATTGTTTCAAAAAAGGGTTAAGTGTGCGAGTGATAAAAGGTCATTTCTATCCTTCATTTTTCACTTTGTATTTTAAAGAAAAGAAGTTTGGAGTGCTCTGAGGTGAACCTCAGTGAATTGAGGAAAAATTCAAGTGTGAAGAAGCTTTCAACAATCAAACTCTGATCCGACAAAAATGTATTTATCGAAAAAACCCTACGAATTTGTGAATTGGTGAAAATGGCTACTCCATTGGTAGTAGAAGTTAAGGACAAACCCCATCCCAAATTCAAATGGCATCCCTTCAAGTCTGTCTAGACCGACCTGTTAGGTGATTTTTCATCTGTTACATACGTCTTACACACTGAAGATATTAGGGCATATATTCATGCAAATATTGAAGAGATAGGAAGCTCACAACTACCAATTTTATATAACAATCACATTATAGGAGAATATTTCTATGTCAAGTTGGAATTTAAAACCTGAGAAGAAAATAAATTTACATAGGTTGTTAAATTCCTCGTGTTTGAAGAGAGTGAATGGGTCTATTACATCATGAGTCGATTTCATGATGAATTCATGTGGTTAAGTATACCCTTCAAGATTATAGAGGAGTCTATAAGTGACGTAACAAGTTTAAATTCTTTTGGTGGATTACCTATTTTAAAGTCCATAAAGAATCAAATGGTGACTAATGCAACATGTTCAAAATATGATCGAAGAGCCATGACAATCAAAGATATCATTGAAATGGATGTGAAATTTTCATTTATGATCATTGGTTACATGATATATCACTCAAGTTGGGAAAATTTTGTGTTTAGTACAACCATTTATATAGCTTAACAAATGGTAAAGGAGAATGTAGACTATGATCTTTGTGAATTTCTTAGAAGTCAACTGACGGAAAATCTTTGTAAGATCAAAAAGGACAAGAAAAATTCCTTTAAGTATGGTAACTTGTTATGTTTATTCTTCTATTTCATGAAGGAAGTTTTGGGTGTTGGAAAATTACATTGGCAAGGAAGTCAACCTATAGCTATTCAGATTAGACAAATGTTGTATGGAATTGGAAATAGTCAAACCAAAAGAATTAAAATCTAGGGATACTTCAAGAATTTTTAGAATATGATGCATGCTAGAGAAAGAATTCCTACCTCTATTATGGAGAAATAAAAGGATACTATATGTTTTATGGTAAATATTGATCAATGCATGATGGAAGATGTTGATCCTAGAATAGTCTATATCATGCCAATGGGTTATGAAGTTGAGGAGAAAATTCTAGAAATGTATACACAACATTTACTAAATAAACCTCTAGATCCGGTAGAAGAGATATTTGGTACTTATTCAAAAAGGAATATATACGTACACAATGAACTCAGAAAACTTGTGTTAGTTAGAAGAGTTAGAAAAGAGGTGGAATTCTTAGCAGAATGTATGGGCATACCTACAAAAAAATAAAAAAAGTCGAAAGGAAAAGAGAAGAAGCTGAAGCTGAAAAAGAGCTAGCAAAAACTAAATCTGCTAGTTCGAAAGCACCATCTATCCAAACTAGGTCAACAAGGAGCTCTGCATCCCTATTTGACCCTGCAACAAAGCCAATTTCTATGCAAACTCAAGTGAAGACATCTAGTAAGGAATGATAAAATAGAAAGAGTATATGTGACAGTCTTTGAAGATGAAGAAACTGAGTCAGATGAATATGTGAGAAATAAAACATATGGGCACCCAGGAAACAAAGGTTACTGGAAGCAAGCCCTATAGTGGAGATGACAAAGCAAAGAAAAAGGTAAAAGTTGACAAACCTAGTATGTCAGTAGAAGAAGTTGAGAAAGCTTTGGTTAAAGATGGAAATCTTAAACTACTTTGCAAATGGTATGAAACTTTTGATAAATCTAGTCAAATAACTTTTGAGGAGGAAACAATAAAGCATTTGAATATTTTCAATAAAGTTCTTATTGAAATAATGCCTAATTTACCTAAAAGCTTGTATGAGATTTTGGAAATGAGAAGAGTAAATGCTAGATACAAAGAATAGAAAATGAGAGAAAAAATTCTTGTTGAGTTATGTCCAATGATATCTATGGATGAAATGAAGGAAATATTGAATAAATCTAAAAGGGAATTCAAGAGCAAGACAAGAGTGAATAAGCTCATGATTGTTCAGACCAAGGAAGTTGTAGAAGAAACTGAACAAATTCTGAGAAAAGTTTTGTTAAACAACATAATTGATGTTGTCACTGAAGAAGTGAATGTTGAAGGTATTAGTGAAGGAAGAGGTAAATGATGATACAACTGAGGATACTCAAATTCCTCCTAATGTGGAAAATACATAAATGACTATGGAGATTGAAGTTCTTGAAACTATATTGGTTGAGAAAGTTGAGATTCCTAAAGATAAGAAAGAACTTGCAGCTCAGGAAACAGTGGTTGAAGAATAGAAAATTGATGTGAAGAAAATTCCAGTGGAAGCAAGAGACATTGTAGAGGTAGTGAAGAAATATTTGGTAGAACAAAAGGAAGAATTTGATCTTGAATTGGTTGAAGGTTCTATCAACCTATCCACTTTATCTCCAATTTAGAAAATGAAGGTTGCATATTTTTCCCAAGAAAAAACTAGAGAAGAACTCATGAAGTCTCACATTGAGGAAAATGAACTCTTAAATCTTGCATCTGGAGTTCTGGAGAGGATAATTCCTACTCATGTCAAAGATCCGACTAGTTCCTCCTCTGGTGAACTGAAGAAGCTCATAAACTCTATAAGTACTTATTTCAAGTCACTTGAGAAGTCAACCATGGTTAAATTTCAAAAGGAATTTGATGCCAAAATGTTAAATGGGTTACAAAGAATGATAGAAAAAGATAAAACTCCATTAGCCACCTATGTGAAGAATATTCAAAATTCTCTACCTGAAGGTGGAAAGATTTCTAAGTCATGTTTTCTTTGAAAATATTTAATGAGGTAAATGAGAAGAAGGTTAAGGATCTTGAAAAATAGTTATCTACTATTTCTGAAGCTTTTGATCCTTTAATTGATGGTTTTGAAAAGTTAGAAGGAGAGGTGATATCTTTGCTTGACAAGATAAGGATCTTGAAGCTTGAAGAATTGTGGAAAGAGAATGTGAACTTAGAGGCCTAATTGGTCTGAAGATAGAAATAATATCAAGTGCATTAAAGGAATTTTAAGATGCTAAGGCAGTTGGTGTTCCACTAAACCTTGAGTCTGTAGAGAGACAATCCTACTTGGTTTGTGGTCACATAACAATTTTGGAGATATTTTCAAGTTTATGTAAGTTGAAGAAGCCTGTTTGTACATAAGAAATTTGTTCATAACATTTTTGTTTGATTTTTGCTATGCAGATTCTTTCCTTTTCCATTGATATCAAAGGGGGAGAGTAGTAGAGTGAAAAATGTATAATTATCTCAGGGGGAGAGTTTTTTTTTTTTTTAAGTATGATAGTGTAATTGATGTTGGTACTGATACGAGACTTATTCATCTTTCACTAAGTGTTTCCATCAATTCCAAAGGGGGAGATTGTTGGAAAGAGACACTACAAATATCATTTGGTTTTTTCATTGATGGCAACCATAGTCGGTGATTCGATCTACACATTATCATCTGATCATACCGATAGTCAGATTGCAAATAGTTAAGGAAGAATAGAGCATCCGACAGTTTTGTGTTCATCGATTCACATGAATATTTTATGTTAATATTTTGTGTTGCATATCTCAGGGAAGGTTGATTGATGTATTCTTTGTGTTATCCATGAATCTCAATGCCTTGTATTGATCCATGTCCAAGTTAGAAGATTCAGCTGGTTAATTTCCTATTTACTAGTGCATGGAGGCCGACTCGATTATCATAACATATTGTGGATATTCAAAGAGTAATTATTCAAGTGGTTTTGTGTTCAAGAAATTTTGTTTGGGTCCTAACTAAGTTGTGGTCAACTGTTATGGATGTGCATTATACATTACTCATGTTTTGGGCTGACAGTTGTAAATATTTTTGTGTTCTATTGATGCAGACATATGGATGATTAAATTATTGGTCACAGATATACATAAGAGATCATTCATATCATTTTGAGGTGTGTGTGTAGTGTGTTGATGTGAATTGTAAACTAGAGCAAAGAAGAAGAGAAATAATGCATAGTTTCACTTGTGCATAAAGGATTTATGTTGCGATCCTGAGTAGAACAAAGAAAAAGTGTGGAATTAGTCTAAAGGATAGAAGATCGATTGTTGTGCCTAACCGAAACTATAATCAAGAATATGTAGATGCTATTCTCCCAGTTCAAATTTTTAGATGGTTTTAATCTGATTTTCCTTGTAAGATAGTGAGTCTACTTAGAGCAGTGAGCTCTAGGCAATGCACCTGAATGCAAGTGCATTCCCCATATTGTAAACTTCATTTGAGTATACTCAGATCATATTGTGGATTGGCCATCCACCATGGTTTTTCCTCTAATAGGGTTTCCATGTAAAAATTCTTGTGTTATGGTGTTGTAGTTGTTTGTTTTATGTTTATGCATATTTCCTTTGAATGTATGTTTTAAATGCTTGAAGGATAAGATAAATAAAATTTTAGAAGTTGTAGAGCACTGATTCACCCACCCCCTTTCAGTGTTGCTTGATTCCAACAAAAACAATAATTTTTTGTTTGATAACAAATTTCTAAGGTTTCCTACCTAGGGACCTAATGTTTAGAAACAAAAAATCATGCAAATAGATGCAAAGGAAACCAATGACTAACAAGCAATTCAATGCAAGATTGAAATGCAATTTTTGAATTTTCAATGCAATAACAATGCAATTCAGAGAATGAACAATGCACTTTTTAGTTTCTCAATGAATTGTAATGATGTCAGAAAGGAAAAATGCAACCCATATGCACTTTCACTAATGGAAAAATAGGAAACCCTAAATACAATATCACTATTGCAAGATGCAAGAAACCCTAGATGCACTTTCACTAATGCAAGCTCACCAAACTAGTCCATGTTAGGTACCCATGTACAAATGCAATGAAAACTAAACCAAACTGAGGTAAAGGAGAAAACCATATGGAAAAAAATCCTCCCCAAAAAATAGGATGCAAAACAAGTAAGTGATGAAAGATGGAGGACTCCATAAAACCCCCCAAGGACACCATCCATCACAAAGATACATGAAAGAACCCCCTAAAAGAGAGGAATAAAGAGACCACATATCCCCCTCATACTGAAGTAGCTCGAAAAATACTAAAGAAACCACATCTCTAGCAAGAAGTGAGAGGGAAGAAGCCTCATGAATTCAATCTCTAAAGGTGAATCAGGTGAAGCCCAATATGTCTCCACAAAAGTAGGTGTGACCTCAACCAATGAAGAAGTCAAAGTAGGTGAAGACTCAAGAAAAACCTCCAAAGATGAATGATCAACTAGGTCATGTTGCACTAAAATAGAAGAAACTACATCCTTAGCCATAGAAGTATTAGCAACTACAAAATTAGGTGGAGGAGATGGAATGGATGGCTCAAGAACTAGATCTGAAGTGAGAACACCAATGTTCAAGAAGCCAAATGTCCCCTCTCAATGATGATTCACACTAGAAGTATGGGGAACAGTTGGAGGAACAAAAGCACCATTAGAAGAAAAATATGTAAAGGAGTACAACCGAGATGAGTGATCCACCACCCCAATAGCAATAACTGCTCTACTCTCCAAGTCTCAGATGATAACTGAATTAGGTGTGAACTCCATATATTTCCCATTGCCTCCATGTGTGATCTGATATATGGAAAGAAGGTTGTTCATCAAATGAGGAACACCTAAAAAGTGTTGTCCCCAAAACTAATAGACCCCTTCCCTATAACACTCATGTATGTATTGTTTCACATCAAAATAAGAGACATAGTACAAGGATCAAAGGAAGTGAACATAGACTATGAATATTCCATATGATGAGATGCTCTTGAATCTATAAGTCATCTCCCTTATCCATGACCTTAATAAGAACAAAGATCATGTCCCTGCATATCTGATTAAGTATGCAAACCAGTTGTGCCCTTGTCAGACTATTGTGAAGAATAAGAATGAGGGGAAGGAGATGAGGTAGACATCCTAGAAGGAAAGTCAATCTAATGTTTTTGAAGAAGATTCTTCAGCTCATCAACATCCTTCTTATAGAAAATATGTTCTCCATGTCCTTCCCTCTTGCAATATGCACATGTAACCTTCTCCTTCTTAAATGAGTTCCCCTTTGAAGAGGAGGATGAATCTAAGGACTCCTTTTGTTGCTCATGAGATTTGGAATCCTTTTTTTTTATTTCTTTCCCTTTCCACTAGAAGCCTTATGATTTGTGTGCCTCGGAGATGCAATAAGTGCCTATGATGTAGAAGGTTTCAAATTTCCCATGCTATCCAAATTAGCTTTCTCTTGAGTGAGAGACAGAGAAAAATCATCAAGAAATGGCATAGTAAACCAAGTACCAAGAACATCCCTAGTGGCATAAAAGGTAGATACAAAAACTGAATAATCTGGTCGAAGCTTAGAAAGAATGGACAATAACAACTGAGAATCCTGCTTCTAAATAATACACTATGTTAACTACAATCTAAGAGACTTGAGTTTTTTTAAGAACTCTTGGATGTTGTCAAATTCCCTAGGATTTAAACCAATAAGCTCATTCTCCAACTGGAATCCTCTCATAGTATACTGCTTCCCAAACAAAGACCCTAAAGTAGTCCAAATCTTATGGGGTGTTGTGCAAGACTCAACATGAAAAAGAAGATCAGGAGAAATTAATAAACATAATGTACCAAAAGCTTCATCACACCTATTAAACCACTTTCTCTTTTCAGCAGCACCTGTAGGTTCAACTTTAGTACCCATGGTCATGTTGTACAACCCTTTGTGCATCAAATGAATCTCCATTTATTTTTTCCAACTAAAGTAGTTGAATGGAGTAAGGGATTCAATATAATGTGAATCCATGATAAAACTAGTAGTATATACTCTCAAAAAAAATCTCTTTGATCTCAATGAAATAGCTTGAATTGCATGTTTCCCAAGAAAATAACCAAGAAAGAAAAAGCTGAAATCTGACAAAAAAATCAGATACCTAGTAAAAAATTTGGGAATATCAGGTGTGAGATCTATGAAGAGGATTTAAGCAACTTTCTAATGCCACAAGAATCACGGAAAAATGACACCCAAGTCAAAAGTTATGCCTCCCGGACTGAAAACAACTACTTCTAACTTCAGAGGCTTGCAAAATAAAATTGGAGAAAAATATGGAAAACCAGCTATTGTATTGGAATGGGCTTGGAACTAGATTTCCAACAATATCTCATTTGTGGAAAATGGACATCGTATGCAAAAGTTACGCTTGATTTCATGAAAGTGCTCCAAATTGGCCAATAAGGCCTACAGGCAGCCCTAGGGGCTAATAAAATAGGCCCTTGGTCACTTTGGTGGACCAAAGGGCTAGCGACTAGGAGTTGGGGTAGAGCCCTTCGTCACCCATGTGACCATGTGGGAGTTGGAGCTGCCACTTGGGGGCTGGGTGCTTAGTGCCTGGTCCTTCAAAGGACCAATGACTGGTGTAGGGAGGGCAGCGACAGTGGAGAGCTGGGCACCGTTGCTCAAAACGCCGCTCCACCAACTAGATTGGGTGGTGCTTTGGTGTTGAGGTTCTTTTAAACTAGTCACACCTTTAAAGTTCTTGTTTTTATATATATATTCTTCTTTCTTTCCATTAAATTTTTACCTCGGAGTGCATGATGGGGACACTATACAACTTCCCTGGCAAAATATTTTTTCCTTTTTTTCAACTACTCCAAAATCGACCAAACGATAGGTGTTCATAGGGTTTTTGGTTGCTATGAACATGATGGTGACCTCCATTTTTTCCCAAAATGCTTAGAAAAAATTTCTACCCCCAAATGTTGCACAAAAAACACCAAACTTGAAACCCTTATTGATCTAGCAAATTGTGATGAAAATCAATGAAACAAAAAGCCAATCCTGACTTTTTCCAGCACTCTAAATCCAATGGAGATGCTCGATTTGATCCAAAACACTCCATAAATAAGCTCAAGGTATGAAACCCTTGAGGATCCCCGAACTTGCTTTGTACTAAATTTCTCCAAAACCTAAGAAGGGTCTACAAATCAAGGCTCTGATACCATATTAGAAACCAAGATCAGACATGCAAACCAAAGAAAACCTTCCACAAGAGAAAAATTGAAAAAGCAAAGCAATTTGCATTAAGATGTGCAAATGAATTGTATACAGGAATTAAGAAATTACGAAAGTTGAATTGCTTTATAAAAGCAAAGTATGCAAAACCCTAAAGGTAAAACCTAATTTTGACTTAAAATTAGCTCAGCTAAATAAAGCTTACTTATTAATTAAGTAAAATAATTATTACCTAAGTAAACTTAATAAAGTGTAATTAAATAATAATTACACCAACAAAACAGATTGCTAAAATATGCCTTGGAGGACTAAGATGCCCAAGATGTCATTTTAGTCCTACTATTGTTTGGTATGTACCTAGGGTATGATATTATAATGTATTTATATGGATTGAGATGCTGACATGTGGCACACATCCCTCAAGTTAGTTATATTAATTCATGTGAATAACTTGTAATTATTTATATCAAGAGTTGAGTAGACCTTCAATTAATATTACCCTTGCATTGGTTGAATAGCTTGATTAGGATTTTCTTCTTCTTTCACTTCATTGACTTTTTCTTTTTCTTTTATTTCATCATCATCTTCATCTTCTACTTCTTCTTCTTCTTCTTCTCCTTCTTCTTCTTCTCCTTCTTCTTCTACTTCTTCTTCTTCTACTTCTACTTCTTCTTCTTCTTTTGGTTCTTCTTCTTCTTCTTCTTCTTCTTTTTCTTTTTCTTTTTCTTTTGCTTCTTTGTCTTCTTCTTTTGCTTCTTCTTCTTCTTTTACTTCTTGGTTTCTTGAGAGCTCCCTTCTTGGTCCATTCATAAAGGTGCTTAACACGCTTCGTATATCTGAGATATCTCCTCTTATGTCACATGCATCTTTATTGAGGAAATTTCTTCCTTGACCTTACTAATTCCGTCATTAGGATTAATATCCTCTATTGTTACCCAATCCTTATCAGGAGTCTTTCCCGGTGTGACAACATTCTTTTTGCCCCTTGTTGCAGGCCTCATCATGATGGGAACCAATAATTTTGAAATAAATCACACAAATGAGATATAAAATATTTGAAATTTTTATTGTATTGTACTAGGGCCAAAATACCTCTCACCTAGAAAAATCTCCAAGAAATAAGTAGATTTGCAGCCTTGAGAGTGATATTTTTGGAAACCATAATTTTTCAATAACTCTTATTTTTTATCCAATTTCTCGAAATTTTGGACTATATGCTCCTGCAGTATTCCTCAAAAAACCCACTAAAAATTAGGCTCCAATTCAAGAGGATTTGAGTGATATGTAGATTCCAAATAAATTGTGTAGAATTCCTAATTCTACAATAATTCACTCAATTCTGCTCCAATTCTTCTAAAATCTGGACTATAGCTTCTTTAATATTTTCTTCAAAAACCCTTTAAAAATCAGATTTTTTTTTTGATATGAAAGATATGCTCTTCGAATAATCGCCTTCAATATTGAGAAAAAACCTTTCCCCTACGATGCTAAGATCATGCTCCGATACCACTTGATATGATCCAAACATATAATAATAGAAATGATATATTTCAAAAAACAGATATCACACAACACAAGATATGTTTGTGGGCCAATATTCCCTAATATCCAATATATGCCAAAATAGAGTAAACCCTTAAGGTAGGGTAACACCAAACAATACTCCTTATGGAAAAAGCCACTCCACGCTTTATCTCCAAGACATACTAAATACAATATTATACCTTACACATATCTTACAATGATAATAACCTCCTTTATATATACCACCTCCTAATAATATAATGGAAGGGTAATCCTAATTTAAGGCCTACTCAACTCAAGATATAAATAGTTACACATTATTCACATGACTTAATATAACTACCTTGAGGGATGTGTGCCACATGTCAGCATCTCCATACATGATCTCAAAAAGAAGAGGATATATGTGCCACATGTAGGGATGTGTGCCACATGTCGACATCATTCAAACTTTCATGCTTTGGATATGGATGGGTTGGATATTGTTCTTGGTTACCCTTGGTTAGAATCTTTGGGAACAATAAATATCAATGTGCAAAAGAAGTTCATGAAGCTTTGGTATAGAAGAAAAAAATTCACATTACAAGATATTAAGCATAAAGAAGTCCAAAGGAAAGTCAAGGCAGAGAAAATTCAAGAATCTCATGAATACTGTAAAAATGAGTTAGAGGAAAAGAAAGAGGACCAAGATGTTGATAAAAATGAATTGATAAATAATTCTACCACAAAATCACAAACAAATGTAGAAATAAAATGGTAAAGAATCAAAGAAGGTTTCGATAATGGAAAATGATGTAATTTATAGGCATCCGCATCATTGTGAGAGGAAAAAATCATGGGGGAAACCATCATGGATGCATGATAGTATATGGAATCGATAAGGAAATTACTATGTGCCTATAGGGAATCAAAGAAATAATTGTACCAGTCAGTGGTATGTAGAAGTAATGGCTACTCAAGGAAGTAAATAAAGACTTACTATGATAAGGAATGGAATTGGAGGGATACAAAAGAGAACAACTCATTGATGAGATCTAATAAATTTCAAGAAAGAGGAAGAAAAAACAACTATGGATGGTTAGATGATTCTTCATGGAATCATATCTATAATAACTTGTGACAGTCATACTATTTAGTTTCTTCTGATGTTTCAAGGAGGAATGGCATGTTATGTACCTAGGTCTATGATATTATAATGTATTTATATGGATGGATATTCTGAAATGTGGCACACGTCCCTCAATTTAGTTATATTAAGTCATGTGAATAACTTGTAATTATTTATATTAGGAGTTGAGTAGGCCTTCAATTAAGATTACCCTTCCATTAAATTATTAGGAGGTGGTATATATAAAGAGGTTATTGTCATTGTAAGAGAGGTGTAAGGTATAATATTGTATTTGGGATCTCTTGGAGATATTGCATGGAGTGGCTTCTTCTATAAATAGTATTGTATGGTATTACCCTACCTTAAGGGTTTACTCTATTTTGGAATATATTGGATATTAGGGCATATTGGCCCACAAACATATCTTGTGTTGTGTGATATCTATTTTTTGAAATATATTATTTCTATTATTATATGTTTGGATCATATCACTATTTTTTGGGGAAAACACAAAATATTTGGATGCCAGAACAAAATCTCGAAGAATCTCTAAAAAATATGTTATGGAGCACTAAGACACCCAAGATGGTGTTTTAGTACCGCACTGAATTTCTAAAAAGTATGAATGTGGTCCTAAGCTTCTAGATCTTCACTTTCTTCTTCTCAGATCTCAACTTCTGAAACAACCGGATCTAACCTGTAGGCGAGTTTCTGTGAAGATGAAAACTTTACAATGCAACTTTGCGACTTTGAAAAAATTTCACTCCAAGTGATCTTCAAGTCTTCAACCTAGATCAAATCCTTGTAGAGGTTGAAAACTTATGTGAAATGGCTACAATGGATATGGATCTTGAAATGCTTGATAGATCTTGAATTTCTTGCTTGCTTATATCCAAACCCTACATCACGAATATTAGCACAACACACATGATGTAAGAATAGCCTTTAACATGATGCCTGAATCTTGATGATGGCTCCAAATTCTTGATGAATTTCCCTTGAATTCTCTTGTTCTCATAAATTTTCCTTAGGATGAAAATGAATGAATGAACCTTGTATTTATACTTGTCTATGCTTAATATCCCAAAATTGTATCACACCAAGCTGACATATGAATTTATTAAATGAAGGAGGTTAAGTCTCACCAAAATTTGAAATTAAATCTTGACAAATGACTCAAGGAGGATGAAGATGTTGTAGGTGGTGTCTTATTACCAAGTGATGAAACTTGGGGCACAAACACCAAAAAGGGGCCCAAATAAGATACCTCAAAATTAGGGTCTCGAGACCTTGGGGACAAAGATGCCCTTAGTGGAATTTTAGTCCCGACCAGAAATCAGGGACACACCAATCAAAATCATTTGGGGATCACTTATGCATTGGAGAATTTTGAGATTAACTAGAAAAATATACCATTCATAGGGCTTGTGGACACAAAATAGGACCAATTAAGTGATAAAGAAGGATAAATAAAGCAAGGCAGTCCTAAACAAATGTGAAAATGCAAGGGTATTCATTTTACTATAGTTCAAAATTTATATGTGACTACGATTGGAGAAGACCCATAATGAAATTCATCTTTGAAAGAGCTTCATATTTTTTGAATTTTAGTCCTCTGTGAAAATGATTCAGGAGCATTCAGAAGTTCATAAATTGAGGTTGTTGACAGTGAAGTGGCAAGTTTTGCAATGATGCAATGAAGCTCTGTATGTTGGCTAGAGCCATATGTTAAGGATGAGAAGTTGTGGATTAAGGGGTTTGTTGATAATTACATCTAGTTTATCCACTGGAAGTTTCAGAGGTGCGCATGGAGATTTGATCGAGTTATGGATGTTTGTGTTCAGATAGTTGTTTAGTTGTTCTAGTTGATGTTCTTGAAGGAAGAGGATGTGATTCTGATGGCTTGAGATGTTGTGAACGATTCTAAGGTGATTCATGATGATCATGAATGTTTATAGAATATGTGTTAGTGGTCCACATCGATCGTGGTGCTTGTGATTGGTGAAATTATTTTGTGAGCTCATAGTTTCCATGTTGTGGATCTTTGAGGATTAATTTTTGAAGGTGTTGCATGTTCGAGGATGTTGATTTGGGTCCTTTATTTATTGTGGCCAATGTTAGTTGGTGTGCATTACAATTTTTAATTGTTTGTGGCCGACCTATTTGGGTATGCACATTATGTTATTAGCCATTTTAATTGGGCTAACTGTTTAAGAGTTAAATGATGCACAAATGATATAATAGAAGAGAGAGGATTTTTTATGACTTATAGAAAAGGGATGAATCAATAAGGAGATCAAAGGTGCGAAGGATGAAGCATGGTGATGAAGTATTCTGATCTAAAAGGATCTCAGAGAAGAGAAGGAATGTGGAGCAAGAAATGGACTTGATGACAGATTGTTGTGAAGATTGTCATTATTTGAGTTAATTGTAATTTTTGGGCTGCGACCTAGCATCTGTAAAGCCTAAGTGGAATCTGTAATGTGTTTTGAGATTTAATATATTGAGTGATGAGCTTTGAAGGCTGGGTTTTTCCCTGCTAGGGTTTTCCCAAGATAAATCTAGTGTCTGGTGTTCATGAATGCATTTGATCATTCTATAGATTAGTTGTTAATTTTCATTACATATTTGTTGTGAACATGGAGTTGGTAAGTTAGGCTGAAAGGTTGGATAGTCCTTAATTGGATCCTCCTACCTTGACTGCATTATAAAAGAGTTGGTGACTCTATCAAAAGAACTTGATGAAATTGTGAAGAATATTTTAGATGAACAAAAAAAATTAGTTAGGAAATAAAATTTGCAGCAGCTACAACATATCTAGGTATTTTTTATATTTTTGTTTTTATGAAGCATAATCATATGTACAAAAACATGTTTGAAAGTCCTAAAAAAACATTTGTTCCCTTATTCGGTGAGTGTTAGCACTAGAGAAGGGGAGATTAGAAAGTTCAGAGTTAATGGTTCTAAGTAGGAAAGAAATGAGCACATAAAAAATTTGTGTAAGGATTATTATTATGACTTCCTTTCTACATTTTTAAATCTTACAATGCAACAACAACCATAGTTCCATCTATGTCCTTAGTGAAGGAATTTCTTTGTGTAAATATATAGACCATTAAATTTTAATGGTATTCAGGGTTTCTCAAACCCTATTCCTAATGAAGTCAAGGAACACTTGCCAAAGTTCAAAGAGAAACACTCATAATCAACATCTTAGCATCTGCAAGTATTTTCTGATTTGATGGGTGATTATGAGATCAGCCATGAAGATGTTTTCATGAAGTTCTTTATTCAATTTTGAAGTAATATTCCAAAGATTGGTTTTTGTATTTTCTAGTATGTTCTATATCTTCATGGAATGGGTTCATGGAACATCAATGAAACAAAAATTTATGGAGATTCAAATAGATGAAGAAGAGTTGGTCCCAACTTTCAACTTAATATTTTCAAAGAAAATAAGGGGTATTCTAGAAAATCTAAGACCAAATGATGCATTGTGTTTGTTTTTTTACCTTGGTGCATTTGATGAAGAAATGAGCTATCTATTAAGAGATAAAGATCTTGCAACA
This sequence comes from Sequoiadendron giganteum, assembly GCA_007115665.2. Classification (NCBI taxonomy): domain Eukaryota; kingdom Viridiplantae; phylum Streptophyta; class Pinopsida; order Cupressales; family Cupressaceae; genus Sequoiadendron; species Sequoiadendron giganteum. Next base: position 441,651,423 of record CM021103.1, on the reverse strand, counting down.
CTTCATCATGCATATCAAATTTCCATGGATATTGAAAATGACTTAAAATATTCAATGATGAAGGGATACATGGTTGCAAGTGTTGGTTATCCTAGCACACCTAATGTAAATGGAATTCATGAATCAGACAATAGAAATGATTGTCAAGATGATGTTTTTTTTGTTTCAATTTTTCCATCACCACAACATGCAACTAATGATGAAATCCAAGTTGAACATCAACAAAGTTTGATCAATGTTGATTAGATGTATTTTATTCAAGAATTATCTGACATGAAGAGACACAAGGGAGAAGCACCATATGATTTGTTTGCAATGTTTTTGGATGCCTTGTTGGAGGTCCCAAAAAAAATTATACTTGAGGATTCAATGTGCATTGATTTGTTTTGTGAATTCTACGAGCCAAGGCCGAGTACCTTGCCAAAATAATTGAAGCCTCATAGTTTGATCAAGTACTTAATTGGATGAAGATTGTTGAAGGAGCCCAATGTGATTATGCACAAAATATGACATCTCAAAATTTTGATACTTGTTGGAATATTGTTAAATGTGAGAAAAATTAGAACACAATGCACACACGTGAAAAAGGTATATCAAAATATGAACATCCATATTGTTGTATGGATGATAATAATTATAATAAACTGACAAGAAATATATATGTAGATCCATATATTAGTGATGAAGAAAAAGATACACTTGCAAGTGCTAAAGAGATCTCATTACAAATTAGTGGTCAAGATATTGAAGATGAAAATTTATACATTCGTTCTAAAAATTTTGAGCATAATTTATGCATTGATAGATTTTCTTGTGATGAGGATCATGATGACAATGAACCTGATTTCTTTTATGAGGATTATGAATGCTCTTACGAGGATGATCTAGAGGCATTTTCTTCACATGAAGGATGTAATGATATGAATTTTCATGAATTCACTTTATCACAAGTGAATGAACAAATTTCACTTGATGAATTCTCGGAATGTAGTTTGGGTTTTCCATCAACAAAGCATACTAACTCTATGAATGATGATGAATTTGAAGATAAGAATGTATGTCTTTAGTATCCTAATCCTAAGCACAGTGTTAGAAATGATTAAAATCTTGATGATGTTAATTATGACGCTAACAAACATGATTATGATGTTCCTACTGCTAGTGATAACTTATGTGAAATAGAGATGGAAATGTCAGCTATACCTAAAGAGGATTATGATGTGCACAAAGATGGAAGTAACAATGGATTTCATGTTAGAGAATGTGAAATTGAATATTGTTGTTTCTTTGTTGATGTTTCTTTCCTTCACAGTATGAATATGGACATGTTTGTTTTGAATGAGGAGTGCATTAATGTGAAATAGAATGAAGGTTCTTGTTCTATTGCTAATGAAAAAAATTCAGATAACAATGAATCTCTAGCACATAGGTCAACATACCTATCAACTAACAGTGCACATGAAGTTACTAGTACACATGAAAGTATTTTTGATAACCTTGTTAATTCTAAAAATGTTAGCATTGAAAATGATCTAGGTATTCATATTGACATTGCGGAGGGAAATATTGAACATGTTATGAAAATCAATGTGAAATTTTTGGCTCAGGGTTAAATTTTGGATTATTTGAGGCTTGAGCCTTTATTTGAAACATTTCATATGAAATTTCATAATGATCTAAAGAATGAATTTGACATCATGTATGAACCGAAGATGGAGGTATTTTTTGATGCATGTGATGTTTTTAGTAATGATGTTTGTTATGATAACCTTGATTTGAATGTGGGCAAGGATACTGTGGATTTTGATAAACCCTATTACTAAAGTAGTATAGCATGTAACACTATAACTGACTTGCTATGCTCAGGTGAGCATGAGAATTAGTTTGAGGATATTCCTATATATGAAAATTTGTGTTCATCACACAAAATGGATGCTTTTTTGGCATGGGACTAAAATAAGAGGATGACTCTAAGGTTTTACTTGATTCTTTCATTCAATCTGATTTCTCAAAATTGGAGCTACAATTTTACTTCAACTAATCAAGGCATGTGCTTCTAGATGGGACTATAGAACAAGCTTTTTATGGTAGTTTCAAGCTTGATATGAAAAATAAATATGATATCAACATGCATGATGTTGACTACCAAATGGACTATGAACACTTTCAATTTTTAGTTTAGTTGGATGAGAATTTAATGGAATATGATAATGAACTAGATATGGTAAAATGTCACAATGACTATGGATATCAGGTAGTGTCTGATTTCCAATATCACATTAACAAAATTGATGATGGCATTGGAAAGCATAGTAATGTGGATAAGCATGCCAATGATGATATTGGTTTTCAGTTTTTAAGTGGTAGTGTGTTCAGATGTGGCCTACTATAGACAATAGAGAATAGAGTGTTTGATAGGGGTAAATATTGGTACTTCATTTTTGGGGGCCTGGGCCCACCAAATGCAGTTTAAAAAATGGTTTCAATTATGCAACATAAAGGAGAAGTTTTGAAGGCACCCAATGGATTTGGCACTTGGTATACTCCCCAAAGATTTTAAATCTCATCATTCCCACAAGGGGAATGCATCCTCAAACTTGAGCCATTGATGGAACTTTCAAATTTTGCAAATTTGAAGTGCCTATGCCCTTTTAGTTTGATGACAAAGGCTAGGTTTGCATCTTACTAAATATGCCTTGGAGGCCCTCTTTTTCATTTAATTTTTCTCAACTCAGAGGTCATCTTGAAAATACTTTTGGTAGAATTATTTTTGGTACATATGGTAACATGCCTACTCAGTTTTGTACCCCTAGGATGAGTTTTGGTATGCCTTTTAATCATTTTTGAACTACGATAGGGCTAGATTTGGTGTTACAAAAATTTTCAAATTTCATTATTTTGAAGGCAACCCACTTCTTTTTTGGTATAAAACATATCCATTTCTAAATTAATTAAAAATGGAGGCCATATGATGAATTCTTTTGATGCTTTTAAGTTGTGACAAACACATATGGTGAGCCAATTTACAAAGGAGGTAAGTGAATTTTGATGGTTGAGAAAAATCTGATTTAAAACCTATTTTTTTAAACAATTGATTATGTTCACACACAAAAAATCTATTCTCCAAGGGTTTTTGTTTGCATGCAATGAAATTTCTCCATTTAGCCTATAGGCGAAATCAAAATTTGTAATTTTTCTAATCTTTCAAATGCTAATGTTTAAAATATTTTGTAAAGGGTGAAAATGCATTTAGGAAAAATATAAATACACTTTCAAATTTTTTTGAGGAAAATCAAGTTTAATTCTTGCTTTTGGTTGTTCGAGGCATGACAAGTTCATTTCCTATTGCCAGTTTGAAGTGGAAAGGGAGACTCAATTAAATGATGAATTGTCTTATGCGATGGTATTTCATTTGGTAGGTTCATTAAATTTTCATTGGTAGGGTAAGCTTTAACACACTTTTTACAATCCATCACCCATCACCAGTGTGAAGTGGAGGAATGGAATCCAATCAAAGATAGCCTCTATGTAGTGATGAGTTCTAGGGAATAAATAAAATATTGACAAATGTTTTATTGATGGTGGTTTTAATTCTCAAATTCTATTGGCTGAAGAACTATGTGGGAGTCTCATGGCAATCTCACAACAATTTTTTTAACTCCATCGCCTGTCATAGATTTGAAGAGGTTGCACATATACAAATCAACGATGGCTCAAATCCCATCACCTATCATTGATTGAGACTCCATTCAACTTCAGAAGGAAGCAATAATATAAATTAAATGATGGTTGTAGAAAAACATCAAAGGGAAATATATTAAATGCAATTTCAAAAAAAAAAAATTGCTGAGCTAGGTTTAATTCTTCTTTCCCATTGGTCGGTGCACTTATGAAAAACTTTGAAAAACTTCAAATCTTTCATGGAAGTGCTCATTGCCAGTTTGAAGTGACAAAATAATTTCAAAATAATGATGCAAGGGAAGGTAGTGATGAGAATTTTAGGGCAAATGTAACTAGTATTTTTTGGAAAAAGAGTTTTAATTGTTATATTATATTGGCCAAAGGAATAAGTGTGAGGTTTTGAAGTTTGAAGAGTTTCTCAGCCATCGCCTAGTGCAATTTGAAATGGGCAAATCAAGTTGCAATCAGTGATGTCTAGTGAAATCTCATTGGTGTTTTGAAGAGGTTGCATTCAAATATTTCCATGTGCATATTTTCAAACACAAAAATTTCTACCTTCATAATTTTTATCGCTCATCGCCAATTTTGGATGGTTGAGCAAATACAAAGTAGTGATGGTCTTCCTCCTTGCGATGGTTTTCATTTGGAGGAATGTGAGAAATCTGAAGGGCAGAGTTTAATATTTTTTTCTTAATTTATTAAAGGGGATCATTAAATGTTCTCACCACAATGCATTCTTTGAAGGGGCATTTTAAATGGACTTCACTATGTATGGCTGCAAACTAGAGGATGTAATCATGGTTTTTGTCTTTGGGCTGATTTATAAATGAATCTGTAAGTTGAAAAATGCTCTTTCATGCTCCAAAAAGGTGCCTCAAACTTTTCTATCGCCTAGGAAATAATTTTAACAACATTTCATGCATTTTTGGTTGCCTATGAGCCAAAAAATGTCCTGTAAATGCATTTCACTATTTTCTATTTTGAGTTTCCATTGTTAGGGCTATTCGGTCTTATTTTTAACCTACAAGTAAAATTTCATACCTAATGCAATGTAAATTAAAATATCTAAAGGTTAAATTACAACTTTTAAAAGCATTTTTGACAGTTGAATATATGGGTTTTGACCCAGAGTGAAATATTTTTCACTGTTAAGTGAAATGGAGCTAGAAAATAGTTCTTACATGTAGGGAAATTTTATGCATGGTATTTTCAAGTGAAGGAAGATTGATTAGAGAGGGAAAATGAAAAGTAAAGTGGCATTCTCTTAATGTTATTTTGTTGTTAATTAGTGGATTTCAAATGTGCCATGTGTCATCATGGATTTATTTCTAGGACTTCTCTATTGTTTTCTCGTTTCTCTTAAAATAAGAAACTATTTAAATTGTAAGGGGTTCTAATTTCTAGGAAGGATCTTAGATTTATTTTGTGGTAATGAAAGAGGCTATGTACTAGGATTGTTAAATGCTAAGGGTAAAGGTCCATATGCTATAAATACATATATAGTAAAGCTTTTGTAAGTTTAATGCATACATTTGAGTGCATACTATCATGTAATTGTCTCCATGTTTGGTCTACAACATATTTGGAAATGAAATAGAAAATTTATTGAGGTTCTTCAAACACATTTGTTGTTTGAGTTGTATGTTTGTTTCCTTTCCATTCAAGGAGTTGTGTAAATGCTTGCGAGTAGGTAAAAACTTGGTGTTGTATTTTCATGTGGATTGCTAATTAGAATTTCAGGATAGGCTTAAAGGAGACCTTTCTATCATAATTTGATGGAAGTTTATTGGTCGTCAAGATTATGTTATAGTATTATGGTATGTGTAGTCACCTAAAATTGACCAAATCTTGTAACATTCACTTTTGAAATCTTACAACACATTTTATTCTAAACCTCACATAACCCCTTTCAACATCCCTATTATTTAATCTCTATCCAATTAATTAAATAAATTATATTTATTTAATTAATCTTTTTATCCTTTAACTAATTAATTAAATAAATTGTATTTATTTAATTAATCCACATTCCCCAAATAATTTAAATTAATCCTTATCCTCTCACATCTCTTATAATTTAAATAATTCTAAATTATTTAAATTATTTCCCTAAATGACTTGATTCATTTTCTAAATCATCTCTAAAGATGACTTCATCATTTTCCAAATCATCTCATAAGTTAACTCGATCCCCTTTCCATTCTCCTCTTTAGTTAACTTGATCCACCTTCAATTTCTTCTCCCAAGTTGCACAATCAAATTTCTAATTCCACTACTACTGACAAAAGGGAAATTTTAATCCCTTCATCCTCCCATTTTCACCTAGAAATTAACCCGCAACTAATCCATTTGCATCATGGATGAGCTTTCAAGTACCCTTACTTTATTGAATTATCTCTATAATCTTTCATCATCTTTCATATAGCATCCTCCACTATATCATTATGCTATTGAAGTGAGAAACCAACATTCCTCCATCAATAATCCTTCAAAATATTGCATTCTCATGTGAGGTTGAGAAGAGAAATGGAGATAAATTGAGTTTAGTGTGGATTGGGGTTTGCATTTGCCTATTATTTTGATTTTCATGCTTGCTCATACTCTATTGTGCTAGTTAGGATCTAATATATTGCTATTTTAGTTTTATATTTTATTTTCCCCTAATTATAGTATGAGGTGTGATATGTGACTCTTTAGCCCAAGGCAAGAAATGGTCTTGCACAATTGTCTTTCCCCATTCTTAGAAATAATATTTAAAATCAAACAATTCTTAAATTCTTTTTGTTCCATGTTTTTCTTTTGAAAGTGCAATACACATCCATTTTCTCATGCTTTGAATGTTAAGTGTTGTGAAGGATTAGCCATCCTTTTAAAATATTTCATTTATTGAGCACTTACATGAGAATTCATCTATTATTTATAATATACATGGTCATTTGGTTGCATAAATTCATAGAAACATTGTGTAGGATTACCCTCTGATGTTTTGTAGCACCTAAAGTGTGGGGGAGAAAAGTGTAGAATCCATATCCTGTTCATTCGCCACTAATTTTGAAGTTTTTAATCATAAGGATTGGATATACTTTAGAGGGTTTTCATGGTTTATCTAGTAAAAAAACCAATAGAGGGTTGAGGGTTGAAGTTTTATGATTGAGGGTTTAAGGGTTGAGGGTTGAGGGTTGATTTTTTAAAGGTTGAGGTTGAGGGATTAAGGTTTGATGGTTTAAGTGTTGAGGTTTGAGGTAAGAGGGTTGAAGGGTGTAGGGTTGAGGGATCATAGTTTAAGGGTTGAGGGTTTAAAGGTTTAGGGTTGAGGGATTAGGTTTTAAGGGTTGAGGGTTGAGGGTTGAGATATTAGGGTTGAGGGTTGAGGATTGAGGTTTTAAGGTTTGAGGGTTGAGGAATTAAGGATATAGATTTTAAGGGTTGAGGGTTGAGGGATAAGGGATTAAGGATTGAGGGTTGAGGGATTATGGTTTAAGGTTGAGGGTTTAATGGTTGAGGGTTGAGGGATTAGGGTCTAAGGTATATAGTTGAGGGATTAGGGTTTAAAGGTTGTGGGTTTAAGGGTTTAATTGTTTAAAGTTTAAGGGTTGAGGGTTGAAGGATGAGGGTTTAAGGTTTGATGATTCAACTTTGAGGTTTGAAGTTTGAGGGTTATAGGATTGAGGGATTAGGGTTTAAGGGTTGATGGTTGAGGTATTAGGGTTTAATGGTTGAGGGTTGAGGGTTGAGGGATTGGGGTCAAAGGTATAGAGTTGAGGTATTAGGGTTGAGGCTTGAGGCTCAATGGTTTAAGGGTTTAAGATTTTATGGGTAGTGTTGAGGCTTGAGGGATTATGATTGAGGATATAGGTATAAGGATCAGGGTTTAAGGGTTGAGGGTTGAGGTTGAAGGGTGGAGAATTAAAGGGATGAGGGTTGAAGTTAAAGGGTTGAATGTTGAGGGTTATAGGATTGAGGGATTACGGTTTAAATATTTATGGATTAAGGGTTTAAGGGTTTAAGGGTTTAAGGGTTGAGGGTTGAGGGTTTAGGGTTGAGGGTTGAGGGTTGAGGGTTGAGGGTTGAGAGTTGAGGGTTGAGGGTTGAGGCTTGAGGCTTGAGGCTTGAGGCTTGAGGCTTGAGGGTTTAAGGGTTTATGAGTTTAGGGGTAGAAGCTTGAGGCTTGAGGATATAGGTATAAGGATTAGGGTTTAAGGGTTGAGGGTTTGGTGCAGGAGCACCATGGAAACTTCATGCTTCCATAGAGGAATCTTGGAGTTTGATTCAATTTTTATGTCTCAACATTGTAATAAGGTCATAAAGGCCATTTTTCATGTGTTAGGGTCATTAAGATGATCATCTGAGTTTATTATTTCAAATTTTGTAAAGGTGTAAAAGTTGTCCAAAAAGATGCAAAAATGCAACATGGGGAAGGTGAAAGGTCATTTTTCTCTAGGTAATTAGAAAGCACTTGGAAGTTGATAAGACATATTTTTAATAGCTTTAAAATGCCTCATGTACGTTTGGGAATGTGTGGGTGATTGAAATCTTGAATTTGAATAATAAAGGGCACTATTTTTGGCGTTTTCTTTAGAAATCTATTACTTTCTTGCTTTGTACGACCTTGTACGGGAAATAATTAATCTTAATTTTATTGTAACTAATAGTTCTTTTAGTAACCTTCCTAAAAAAATTGGTTTCATGCAATTTGGTGAGATTTAGAGAAAGATATGGTGATTTTTCAAAAAATTGTCAAAACCTTGTTCTAGAATAAACAATAGCAAATAAAACTATGTTTCTCTCATTTTGGCTAATGAAAAGATCTATTTTTTGGTGAAATTTTTCCTTTTGGTGTATATTTATATATTCTAAATTTTTAGACCAGAAGACCAAGATTAGCATGTGGATAGTCGATGCCCTAGGATTGTGATCTTGTGTAAAATATTTGAAAAACAAAGTTTAGGGAGAAAAGCACTTAGGATTTGTGAAAATACTTGTGAAAATGGGATTTTTGTGTTTTGGATAGCATGAGTAGGTTCAATATAACTTTTTTCAAGCATTGATAAGGTGAGTTTGAGTCAGGAGATATCAAAACCAATAAGGCCTTGTGTACATCATGTTTAATTAGGCCTAAATTGGAACGTGGCAGTCCTATTTTGAGCACTTCTTTTCAAAGGAACCTATATTGATATTTGGATATGTTTTAAAAAAATTTAATGTGTGTTTGGAATGTCCATCAAAGTTAGGAGTTATGTTCTATAGTAGGAGTTATGTCTGACAGTTTATAGTTGGATGGTTACTAGGAATTTTCACACTCAGTGTAAGAATGGTCAAGAAATGAAAGGGAAATATTTTGTGAGTGTTTGTACTGATTTAGTTAGAGTTATTGAAGGGTAATAAATACTTGAGTGGTCTGGTTTGAGACCGAGAAGGTGGAAAACTAAATTTGTGCTTGAGGGGGGTCATTTCCTTAAGAGGATTTGTTGTGAAATTTGAAGAGTTACCTTGGTGAAACCCATTGTTGTGAAATATGTATCCATGAAGTTGAATTGTGAATCCTTAGTACTTCATCAGTTGGTATTAGAGGTCAGAAAGGTCTGGGTAGAGAGCTTGTGGTTTTGGTGGTTTTGTGTTGTGGTTTGTGCAGGTTAAGAAGAACTTGGTTGCTGCCAAGAGACTAGGTTAAGAAAAAGAGGAAAGGACCTAGGTGAGGTAGAGAAAGTTGAGAGAAAGTGGAAGCAAGAAGAATCTTTCTTGAAGAGAAAAGTTGGAAGTGTTGAGAAGACATTTGTAGGTAGAGGAAGAAAGGAAAAAGAGAAAGAGGCAAGAGAAGTTTGAAAAATAGATAGATGAGCTGAAGCAGACTGTGAGAAGGTTGGATGCAGAGTTCCTGGAGTTCATGATGACGATAGAACAAAGGATTAAGCATATGAAAAGTTGGTAGTTGAAGATCAAGAAGAGACTTGCATGACCCTTTAGGAGAATTATTCAAAAAACAAAGAGACAAGTAAAGATTGTAGCTAACAGGAAATAAGAAGAAGAGATGCATATGAATTTGCAAGAAGATGAGAGGCTGAGGCTTGAGACATATCAAATGAAGAATGAACTCCTTGAGGGAGAAAATAATCTGATAAAGAACATGAAGATTAAAGGTGAAGAAGCCATTGGTACATGGAAAAAGTAGAGAGTTAAAAAGGTAACCTATCATTTCATTGTTATGATGATAGTCTAAATGGGATACAAGCCAAGGTATAGAGTAAAGGGAGGAGAAAAAAGTACTAAGATGAAGTGGAAATGCATCAAAACATAGAGAATTTGATTCCAAGTGGAAAGATGAGGAGGAGATTGATTTGCATGGACAAAATGAAACCAAAGGTGAAAATTAAGAAAAATAGGAGTTGTTTCAAGGTGGAAAAGAGGAAGAGCTTACATGAAATCAAAGAGGAAGAAGACTTTTTAATACAAGAGGGCTTGGAATTTGTTTGGTAGGGAGTATGGTGCAGGAGCACCATGGCAACTTCATGCTTCCATGGAGAAATCTCAGAGTTTGGTTCTATTTTTATGTCTCAACATTTTAATAAGGTCATAAAGGTAATTTTTCATGTGTTAGGGTCATTAGGATGGTCATTTGAGTTTATTATGCAAAATTTTGTAAAAGTGTAAAAGTTATCCAAAAAGATGCAAAATTATAAAGTTGCAAAAATGCAACATGGGGAAGGTGAAAGGTCATTTTTCTGTAGGTTGTTAGAAATCACTTGGAAGTTGATAAGACATTTTTTTAATTCCTTTAAAAGGCCTCATGTACATTTGGGAATGTGTGTGTGATTGAAATCTTGAATTTGAATAATAAAGGGAACTATTTTCTGGCATTTTCTTCAGAAATATGTGACTTTATTGCTCTGTATGGCCCTGTACAGGAAGAAATTCATCTTAATCTGATTGTAACTGATATTTATTTCAATCACCTACCTAAAAAAATTAGTTTCATGCAATTTGGTGAGATTTAGAGAAAGATATGGTGATTTTTTAGAAAATTGTCAAAACGCTATTCTAGGGTAAACAATGGCAAACAAAATTGTGTTTCTCTCATTTTGGTTGACGAAAAGATATAGTTTTTGGTGAAATGTTTCCTTTTGGTGTATATTTACATATTCTAAAGTTTTAGGCTAGAAGAATGATATTAACATGTGGATAGTTGGTGCCCCAGGACTGTAATTTTGTGTAAAAGACTTAAAAACAAAGTTTAGGGAGCAAAGCACTTAGGGTTTGTGAAAATACTTGTGAAAATTGAATTTTTGTGTTTTGTATAGCATGAGAAGGTCCATTCTAACTTTTTTCAAGCATTTTGAAGGTGATTTTGAGTTAGGAGATATCAAAACCAATAAGCCCTTGTGTACATCATGCGTAATTAGGCCTAAATTGGAACGAGACAGTCCTATTTTGAGCACTTCTTCTCAAAGGAACCTATATTTATTTTTGGATATGTTTTAAAAACATTTAATGGGTGCCTAAAATTTCTATCACAATTAGGAGTTAAGGTCTGCAACAAGAGTTATTTTTGATAATTTATAGTTGGATGGTTACTAGGAATTTTGGCACTTAATGTAAGAATGGTCAAGAGATGAAAGGGTAGGATTTTGTGAGAATTTGTATTTGATTGAGTTAGAATTCTTGAAGGGTAAGAAATAATTGAGTGGTCTAGTTTCAGACTGAGAAGGTGGAAACCTAAATTTGTGCTTAATGGGGGTCATTTCCTTAAGAGGATTTGTTTTTAAATTTGAAGAGTCGGCTTGGTGAAACCCATTGTTGTGAAATATGTATCCATGAAGTTGAATTGTGAATCCTTAGTATTGCATCAAGGTTGAGGGATTAGAGTTGAGGATTGAGATTTTAAGCCTGGTTGAGGGTTAATGGTTGAGGAATTAATGGTATATGTTTTAAGGGATGAGGGTTGAGGGATGAGGGTTAGATGATTGAGGGATTAGGGTTTAAGGGTTGAGGGTTGAGGTTAAAGGATTGAGGGTTGAAGGGTTGAGGGTTGAAGATTTAGGGTTATAAGATTGAGGGATTAGGGTTTAAGGATTTAGGGATGAAGGGTTTAAGGGTTGAGGGTTTATGGATTAGGGTTTAAGGGTTGTGGATTGAGGGTTGAGGGTTGGGGGATTATGGTCTAAGCTATAGATTTGAGGGATTAGGGTTGAGGTTTGAGGGTTAATGGTTTAAGGGTTTAAGAGTAGAGATTCGAGGGTTGAGGGATTAGGGATGATGGTATAGGTATGAGGATTAGGGTTTAAAATGGTTTAGGGTTGAGGGTTGAGGTTTGAGGGTCAAGGTTTTAAGGGTTGAGAGTTGTGGAATTAAGGGTATATGGTTTAAGGGTTGAGGGATGAGGGTTAAAGTTTGACGGTTATAGGATTGAGGGATTATGGTTTAAGGGTTTAGGGATTAATGGTTTAAAGGTTGAGGTTTTAGGGTTCTTTGATGAGGGTTTAAGGATTGAGGATTGAGGGATTAGGGTTTAGGGTTTAGGGTTGAAGTTTGAGGGTTATAGGATTAATTGATTAGGATTTTAAGGGTTGAAGGTTGAGATATTAGTGTCTAAGGTATAGGTTTTAAGGTTTTAGGATTGAGGATTGAGGATTGAGGATTAGTGTCTAAGGTGATAGAGAGATGTGATGTAGAAAGAAGTAGAGAGGGAAGGAGAGAGTGACAAAGAAATAAGGGAGAGAGAGAGAGAGAGGGAGAGAGTGGGAGAGAAGTAGAGAGGGAAGGAGAGAGTGAGAGAGAGAGTGAGAGAGAGGGGGGAGGGAGGGAGATGTGAGATAGAGAGAGTAGAGAGGGAGAGTGGTGAGATAGAGAGAAGTAGAGAGGTAAGGAGAGAATGAGAAAGAGAGAGTATGAGAGAGCGATTGGAAAGAGGGAGAGTTAAAAAGGGATAGGTAAGATAGAGAGGGAAGGAGGGAAAGTGGGAGAGAGAATGGTGAGATAGAGAGGTGTAATGTCCCTATCTAATTTTGATGTAAATTTTTAGTTTCTACACTTTGACATTCTATCAAATGGTTGTCTTGAAAAGTGTTGTCGGTTGCTATAATTGAATTTCTACTTGAATTCTCTTATTTTAGGTTTGTATGATGATTCAAAATACCTCAATGATTCTAATTGAAATACACTTAATGATTGAAATGGGAAAATTCTAATCTTTTTGGGTTTCAATACAATTATGGTGTCTAATGTGCATCTATAGCCAATGAGCATTTATGAAACACTTGGTATGCAATCTAAATGACTGAACTAAAGTACATATATGAAGTTACAATAACTAGCATTTTGTTAAATAGATCCCATGTAACATCACATCTTTAAATCATACATGAAATATGAGTACCATACAAGTGACTTCTGATCTTTGATGATAGACAACTCATATAATGTTCAGTGCAACCATGAAGCATTCAATTAAATATTTATCATGTGTCCTCTACACTTTCTCATGTCTATAGTGTTGCCAAAGATGAATGTCTTCTATAGTGTAAGCTAAATCAATAAAATGTATTTTATGAGATGCAATTACAATCTATTGAGATTAGACAACTATTCCAAATGACATAAAATTCAGACCTATTTCGGTGCCTGGGTGTAGCACTACCATGATGCAATGATGTCTAATGAAAATACAAACTGATCTAGAATTGACAATATTAAAGAGCCTAGTTTATTGAAGAAGAAGTGATGACCCTAGCTCCCAAAAAGATGCCAAATCTATCTCCAATAGAAAAATTTATCCTTCCTTCATAAATGAATGACAAATAGTCAACATGAGTTGTTCTTTGGCTACCTCCCAAGTGATGGAAGATAGTCTCCTCTTCATGAACATTCAGGAGAACATAGTCTGCCAAACAAGGTCTTATCAACCCTTTTTCCTTTTTGATCTACGAGATCCCAATCTTCTTGCTTCATGGTTGTAGGTTTCATTCTAGACACAACAATCCAAAGATCACGATCCACCAACAAGTCTTCCATTTTATGTTTCCACAACTCAAAATTGTTGGTGTTGAATTTCTCAATTTCAATCCTTCCAGATGTACTTGTCATTACCATCTTAATATGTAATTAGACAAATTCAAGACTTCTACAAAAATCGCACTAAAAATAAATTGACACAAAAAACCAATCTACCCACAAGGATAACACAACTTTCTAGGCTTTGATACCACTTGTTAGGAAAAATTCAATAGCACAACAAATTTTCCTAATGCCAAGTCTTAGAGGAGAAGAGAGATATACCTTTTAAATTTTACAATTATAGTTCATTAAGACACACATGAAAGAAAAAATAAAATTGAGAAATAAACACATAACACAATTGACACTAGATTTAAGTGGAAAAACCCTTACAAGAGAAAAACCCACCACAACAAAGAAAGATCACTTGTATTATAGTAATCAAATTACATACAAGTTATAGTCTCTTCTTCTCAGATGCCAATTCTATATCAACAACATTTCCTTGATCAACCTCATATCTAATTACACTGTTACAATTCATTCATTCAACATACAATGGAATTCACTCACTGATCATTCGACTAACCAACACAACCAGACCAGACCCTTGATCGAACTATTCATACATTGCTCAAGTTGTCTATTCATTTACCACAAGAAAATGGTCACAACAAATCAACTTCCCAATTAGTTTGCATTCTGCATCGCTGATTGGTCTAAGATAGAACACGTAGGACAAACGCTTGGTCAATCGATTTCAACTCTATCGCTCATCAGTGAGACAACATAATGTGTCGAACCAATGTCAGACTATTCATAGACTATCACACATGACACCAGCTCCTATCACTCAGACTTTAGGTGAAGACTCCATGATCTCAAGACCATCGACAAGACAATCACTATCGCTAATACACTGGGAAGTCACACCGAACATTCATGTCTCCCCAATGACCCAACGAACACTAAGACCGCGCATATTGGAAAGAGTCACACCGATCGTTCACTAGGAGTAGATATATTAGCGATAGAAACACCATTGATAGGAGATTAGGAGGTCACACCAATAGCACAAGTCTCCCCAATTCTTTCATCACCAAGACTCTCCCTGATGATCTTTGTCACCCAAACATCTGCCATCAGAGTGAGCTGGAGATGTCACCCCGATTGTTCTAGTCACACTGATATGATCGAGACAACCACTAGGTCATGATGACGTCACCAATACTTCTTCTGTCAGAGTGAGTTTGGAAAGTCACTTTGATAGATCATGTCACCCTAATGGCTCTCATCACCAAGACAGATCTAGGGTCACAATGATCTGATCAGCTACTCATCGACAAGATATTCCAAAGGTCTCACCGATATTGCTCTTTCAGGAGTTCAATGTCAGTAAGCATTGAGGCACTTTTTCCAACATTTAATCTTCAATTATCATTATCCATTTGTCTTATGTGAGACTCATCTGATGCTTTACTAAGGACAATGAAAGCTCACATCTTGAGAGGAATCAAAACTTTGTCTTATCTACTTGAACCTTATGATGACACAATAAGTTGTAATAATCCTTTTGAAAGGACTTTGATTCCTCTCTTATAGTCTTTGGGCAGCCATGAGGTGAGATTTGTGTCTTCTCATCATACCTCTTGGTCTATCCAAATATATTTTAATCTTTCTATCATAAAGTTATTTCTATTTATATAGATTATAGTGTTATTTTTTATTTATTTTTATTCAATATGATTTCATGAATTACAATATTTATATTATAATATTTGTTATTTCTATAATCATTATTATTATAATTACAATGATATATATAATTTTTTTAATTATAATATTCTTCTATATATACTTCTATATATATTATTATAATTATAATAATATTATTTTATATTTTCTCTGACTATTATAATTATAATATTATCAATGACATTTTAAATTAACTTCTTCTAAATGTGTATATTATTAACATGTTATTGTATATCTAAAAATATATATTAAGTGTATACTTATCTGAGATGCCCCTTTGTGATGGGGACATCACAAGAGGATAAAGTGAGAGGGAGGGAGAGATAATTGTGGGATAGAGAGGAGAAAGTGATCTTATGCCCTAACAATGTATCACATTTACTTATACCCAACTGTAGGTAAATGGTACATTCTTTGTTTTGATTTTTATTTTGGAATGCTAGTTAGCATGATCACTTTGTAGGTAAATTGTGAGAAAGAGCATGCTCACATGTATAAAAAGACAATTGATGATAATTTCTCACTCTTGGTGATCTTTGGGGAAAATTTAATTATAAAAAACTCCTCTCAGCTTCTTCATCCTTCTCTATTTATGTATCCCTCCTAAAACAGTCTTACACTCTTCTTTTCCTCTTAATCCCACTCTTGTGTCTCCCCTTTGTAGGTCTTCATTTATGGTCAAGGCTTACACAATGACAAATTTTCTATACAAAACATTTGGTGCTCACCAAAGTACAAAGTGTTGGAACACAACATTTGCCACTCACCAAAATAGAATGGTCTTTTGTATCACATTTGGTGCTCACCAAATTTGGTGAGTGCCAAATGTTTTTTTTTGCAAAATATGGTAAAAAAGGAAATGACCCATGATTCAATCCCACAATTCTCTGTATTTTTCTAGTTTTGCACTTTGTCTGACTCAAAAACACCTTTTAATATAGTTGACTTGTTGTAGTACCTTATTATGCTTGATCCGTCACCTTTTTAGAACCAATTTTCATGCAAGACAATGTAGAAGAAAATAATTTGAATTTTCTACATCATATTTGATTATATCAGGTAATATATTCATTTTGTAGAATTGAAATATTTGTATTTAGTATTTTGTTTAGTTTTGACAATATAGATCATTCCTTTCACCATTTTCTTAATCATAATAGTTTTACATACAATTCAACTTTGAATTATATGGAAGTTGCATAAACATGACATAATTTAGATGAATTAATGTAAACTTATATAGAGGATTTCAACTTACACAAACTTTCTTATGAATTCCATTTTCATTGCTTATAGTAGTCCATTTCCATCATGGCTAGTGGAATTCACTTTTTTTCATTTTAGCTAGATTCTTATATTGAGTATTTTTGTATATTTTTGATAATATTCATTGTTATACATGGAATTCAAAATTGAATTAAATGGAAGTTGCATTAAAAATTTTAATTTTTATAATTTTGAGGAAAAGAATTGAAAAAAATGACATAATAGATGAGTTCATGTAAACTTATATAGAGTATTTGAAAAGAAAAACCTCAAGGAAATGCCTCAAATAAATGTGGTCTCGTGGAATGCAATGGCAAGAAAATGAAATTGGTAGTTGCTTCTAGTTATTATTTATGCAATGTGAAGTAATTGCATAATAGTTACACTTAGGTTGAATTTCAAAAAAAATATATTTTAATTGAAGTTTTGTTATCCATCAGCATCAAGGTATTAGTTATGCAATGTGAATTAATGCTTTGATTTTGAAAGGTTTGCAATGCAATTCAATCAATGATATGTCATGGCTAGCATAATTCTTTTCCAAACATCCATAGCTTTTCGAAAGCACATGTGTTAGGATTTTAGCCATAACAACAAGGTAGTGATTTGTTTGTTAAAATGCTTTGGTAGACATGTATGATTTTCACAAGTGTCCTCATACCTATCATGATGAACACAACTGGTGAAATGTAAGACATTCTATAGAAAATGATAATGGGGGTTTCAAGAAAATGAGTGAATCTATCTGTGACAAGCCTCAGGATGACTATTTTAATCCAAAAAGATATCAAGGCTCACATTCAAATGTCTATTCTCATAGGCACAAGTAGGCTCCTCAGCTTTGTGGTCCAATAAATAGTCAAAGATTCTAGGACCAAAGAAAACCCCCTAGGAATTCATTGCATGATAATATTTATGAAGATAATAGGTCTATTGACAAACATAATAAGGAAAACCCTAAACCAAATCAACAGATTTTTAGGGTCAGAAGTGCTCTTCAAAATGATGGAAATCATAGAAATGGTGCTCCCATCAAGAACCCTCCAAAGGTTTTTAATAATACTGATCATCATGTTACTCATTGGAATTGTACTCCCTTCAATCCAAGAAAGCCATTTACACATAATAGGTTTTCAGTTTTGCAGGTGCCAAACCAAAATAAACATGCAAATCTAGGTAATGTTTCTTTTTCCTAAAAATAAAATTGTGCTAGGGTTTCAAAGGATGAGAAGGTTGAAATTGCATCAAAAAAAGAGTCTCATGAGAAGATATCTATACATGTAAATTCATTAGCATATTTTTAAAGGAAAAAGGGTAGTGACTGAATACAAGAAAAGAAACATGCAAATATAGGCTTTCAAAAAACTGCAAATACTCCAAGAAGAGAGCAACATACAAAGATTTTTGGACATGCAAAGGATTTGGAGTATAATAAAAGGAAAAATGATAATGAGAAAATAAAAGGAGGGAAACATTCAAGTGTGGTTTTTCAAAAATCGAATTCCAAGTCTCATCAATGGAGATGTAAGAAGAAGAAGGGGAAAATTGTGGAAAAGGAATCATTATTAAAGAAAGATAAAGGAAGGAAGATGCAATGGAGGTGGGTAGAAGATGTTAAGAAAACATGTATTATAGATAATGTTGGTAAATATGGAAAGGATGAGCTACCTTCAAAAGGGAATGTAGAGAAGTTGACAGAGAACACAACCTTCAAAGGTGACTGTATCGATTACTTTGACCAAAAATCAGTTAGACACCCACATCACGGATCTTCATTAGTGTGCCTTAATTTGCAACTTCTGGTGTTTAAATCATAATATAGAAATTCTCAAAGATCATATTTTTGATGAATGGAAGGGCCTATTAATTTTTTCTACTTAGATCAAGAGAAGGGCATATTTGTAGTACTTTTTAAATTTAAGGTGCAAAGAGAGGCAGTGCATAGAGTTAAATCTTGGGTTTTTCAAGGTTTAGGATTGTATATGTAGCCCCGGTCCCTTAATTTTAAATCTAATGATTTTGTGGTAAGATTTACCCCTTTCTAGATTCAATTTCCCTACCTATCATTGGAGTACAGGAAGCTCAATTAGATTGAGATTTTTTCAAATCAAATAGGCATTTTCCTCAAGCATGATTTTCTTTCTTTTAGAAATCCATCCAAGTCTATTAGATTCTATGCCCTCTTGGATGCTACTAAGAAGTTTCCAGAGAAAATACAAATTAAATCTAAATATGCTCAGTGGTATTAGGATATCCTTCTTGAAATTTTAGAGACTATTTGTTATAAGTGTCATAATGTGGGTTATTCAGGGAGTGTGTTCTCAGACAAGGGAAATTATTTTTCTACTAACATGGTGGAAAGTCATAAAAAGTTGAATCAAACCAAACAAAATGAATCTTTGGTTGAGGAATTCCATGGCAGGAAGAGTGTTGCACTGAAGGTACATCGAGAGAATAGTTTAGAATTAAGACCAAGGGTGGGAAAGGAAGTTACTTCTATGCAATTAGTAAATTTATTTTCTTGCAAAAATAAGAAAATATCAATAAGTGTACCTAAGTTTATACAGCAGTATCAAACAATTTTTTGTCATACTCCTTCCTTCTCTTATGTTACAGTTAAGAAGATGGATAGCATAGTGAAAATATCATGTTTGATAAGAGTTTGGTTCTTCATAATTAGAAGGATTAGCTTCATAAATTGTGCATTGGTTTTCAATTGGATGGTGGGAAGGATACCGGGTCTTTAGGAGACTTTGAAGATGAAGATCTGGATAAAAGGACTTTTGATAGTTTGTTTTGTGAAGATAGACATGAAGAGTTGGCAGATTTTTTTTTATCTTCTAAAGGCTCTAAAATTATTTATTAGAGTGCAGATGAAGTGCTTAGGGAAGAGTCAGATTCAGGTTTGAAGCCTTCTAAGTGGCATGTAATGTCTTCTACAAAGAATGTAGAACTACCTTTCGAACTATATGTAGAAAGTGAGGAAGATCTCTTGTCCTCCATGGATTTTGTTAGAAAATTGTGACGGAGGAAAAGAAGTTTGATCTAGAAGATAAAAAAGAGGGAGATTTTAATTATTCTCAAACATTGGAAATTTCACAAACTCCAAGCAGTCAATTGGTTATTATTAAGACCCTAGGGAATAGGGGTAGGAAATTGCATATGAAAAAACTCAAAGAAGAAGTAGCAACAAGAGTACAATCAACTTTCAATAATGCTATGACTTTTTTTGTAAATAAACATTTAAGGAGAACATGTTGTTCTCCTTGGTATCAATGAAGTTATTATCATGGAATTTCAGGGGCATTAATGCACCTAACAAGAGAGCTCTAATCAAGCAACAAGTAGAAGCTTGTGGAGCGGATATTATAATTTTGTAAGAAATAAAAAACTTCAAATAAGACCTTTAAGACATCAGTTTGGAAATGGAAGAAATGGAAATCTTATCATACTCCTACGTAGGGTGCACCAAGTGGTATCATTGCCTTATGGGATCCTTAAAAAGTGGTGGTGGAGGTATTAGACAATGATAAAAATTGGCAACTCCTAAAAATCTCTCAATTTGATCTACAATTTTGGCTTCTAAATGTTTATGGCCCTATGACCACAACTGGGAGAAAGAAATTATGGGTTGATCTGACAAAATAATTGGATGGTTTAAGGAATGATAAAGTGATTGTTGCAAGTTATTTTAATTCTATAACCAGCTTGCATGAAAAGAAAGGATGGATTTCCCACCTCAGAAAGTAATTGATGATTTTGTAGCCTTTATTTTTGATAATGCTTTACTTGTTATTTTACATGTTAAAGGTTAGTTTACTTGGATAAATCAGAGAAAAGACTTCTTACAAATTGCAGAAAGATTAGATAGGTTTCTTGTCTCATCAAATTGGTGTGGAGATATGAAAAGGCTATTATCTGAAATATTTCCACTATCACATTCTAATCATTATGTGATTTCTCTGACCATCAAAAAAACCAAACAAGTAAGGAAGCATGTTTTGACTTTTAAATTTGAAAATATGTGGTTTCATCACCCACTATTATTTCCTTTGTTGAAGCAATGGTGGGTGGCTTCTCCTTATGTCATAGTTTCAAGAATATATTAGATGGATCATAAGCTGAAGCATATTAAATAGCAGATTAAAATTTGGAATTTGTATGTGTTTAAAAATGTTTTTGAGTAAAAAGAAAGAATTCTCAAGGAAATATTAGGCATAAATGATAGAATAATAAGTTAGGGTTCAGATGCCAATATCTATGAGATTCAAATGAAAATACAAGAATATTGGGCAAAGTTAGTTGCAAGGGAAAAAATCTATTGGAGATATAAATCTAGGGAATTGTGGCTGAAATAGGGTGATAGGAATACAAATGTTTTCATGCATATGAATATATTAAGAATTCACATAATTCCATATTTAGAATTCAAAGTTCTCTAATAGAAAATCAGTTAATGAAGGAAGAAGATATACAAGAAGAAGTTGTAAGGTTTTCATCAACTCTCTTGATGACTCCAATTAATAAGTCTCCATCTTCTCTTAGTGATGCTGAAGAATTGTTAGATTCTATTCGAGATGTGATTACAAAAGAAGACAATGATTATATTTTGAAACCTTTTTCTTTGGAGGAAGTTAAGAGTGTGGTTTTTTCTATGCATCCAGATGAAGCCCTTGGGCCAAATGGTTTTAGAGAATTATTTTTTCAGAAATGTTGGGACTTTATAAGATATGATGTTTTTTTGGCTTTAGAAGGATCAAGGAGGATGAGGATTGTGCTCAATAAGTTTAACACAACCCACATTTATATCATCCTAAAAATAAAAGATCCTAAAACATTTGTAGATTTCAATCCAATTTCTTTATGCAATATAATTTATAACTTTTTTACTAAAGTCATTTATTTGAGAATCCAGAAACTCATATCCAGAATAGTGTCACAAGAACAAGGTGGTTCTTTTCCTAGAATGGAGACTTCAGAAGGTGCTAGAGTTTCTCATCAAGTATTCTATACTATCATAACATGAAACATTTTGTCTTTCAACATTAAGCTTGATATGGTGAAATAGTATGACAGAGTGTGTTGGGATTTTTTGATTCAGGTGCTTAAGAAATTTAGATTCTGTAATAAATGGTGCAAGTGGGTTCTTTCAAGTCTCTAAGGAGAAATTTTTTTGGTTCTTCTAAATGGATCTACTGTGGGTTTTTTTGGATCTTCCCAAGGAGTTAGGAAAGGAGATCCTTTATCTCCTTTGTTATTCATCCTCATGGCAAAAGAATTAAGTAGGTCAATTCAAAAGGCTCATTTGCAAGGCTTATGGGAAGGGATTTCAACTCCCAATACAAGCATTTTAGTAACACACTCACTTTTTTGTTGATGATTAATTATTGTTTGGTAAAGAATCATTGATAGAAGTGACTCAGGTCAGGTCAGTGTTGGAGAAATACTCTTCAGTTTTAGGTCAGAAAATTAATGCATCCAAATCTAAGTTATATGTTTTTAATATGAAAGGAACTATAGTAAGAAAACTAGTAGCTTTGTTGGGTTTTCAAAAGTCAGAACTTCCTTGCTCATATTTGGGCATTCCTTTTTCTATGGGCTCTAACAAATTTTTGTTTTGGAACAAAGTATTAGAGAGAATTAAAGCCAAAATTCTAGCTTGGAAAGCTAGATGGTTAATGTTGTCTAGAAGAATTATTTTTGTTAAATCGATCCTTACTTCCACACCAAACTATTTTTTGGTTGTTTTACAAGCTCCAAAGAGTGTTATTCATCAAATTGAAAGACTCATAAAAGAATTTTTATGGAAAGGAGTTTTAGATGATAAAAGGAAAATTCCTTTAATCTCTATGGAAAATATGTGTTTTGATAAAACCAGTGGTGGAGTGGGGATGAAAAATTTAAATGTAAGGAACATGGTTTTAGGGGATAAGTTGGTATGGAAAATGTACGTGAGACCAGAACTAAAATGGTGTAGGTTAATGCAGAGTAAGTGTTGAGGTTTAAAATAGCAACCCAGCTAGACTTTGAAATTTTCTAAGAGGTAGCCAACCCCTATCAAGGATAACTACAAAGACTAGTGGCCAACTGACAAGATTTAGTCAAAGACTGATATCTCCTACACTTCTGACTCTGTAGGACCAAGGTGGGTAAATCTATACAATGTTTAAAACTTAATTCAACCATACACACTGACATTGCTTTTTATAGTAGATAATTTCCAATGCAAATACACTAAGGGAAGCATTGACTACCTTAAATTTGGCTAAATTCTCAGCAACCCAACCCTCTCTCAGCCATTGGAAAGCAGAACACATAATAACATAGTAATATTCAAAATGATTTTGCAATTAATATTGTTTCTGACATGCACAAAATTGCATAAAAAGATCAGTGCCTCTTCTGGGTCATAGAGTCAAACACATAAAATAAATTCTCCAGCAAACAGTCTTCAACCAGTGGATTAAACTTGTTGATGCTTTGCATCATTTTTTAGTGCCTTACACCAACAATCCCTCTCTTGATATCAATTAGATATTCATTAGTAAATCCCATTTGCACACCTGAAATCACAATCACCTACTCAAAGTATTCTAACCATTTCTTTGAAACAGAATAGTGAATAGACAAAACAATCTCATAGAATTTGAGATGATAAATTCAAAGACACTTTGTATTATTGAATTTAGATGACTAAAAGTGTACAAATGTGGAGACAATCTAATGACATTCATGAATGTGAAAGCACTTCATGATGTTAATTACATAAACTGGTTGTATTCACTCTTGAATTCATGAAATTGCACCTTACAGACTCAAACATTGACTCAGAAAATACCAATTACTATCTACACAGTTCAATACAAAGACTCATAACCCTTTTACAATGAGAGAATGAAAGAAGATATAGAAGAATGAAGAAAATAGAAGAAGCCCCAAATTTGATCAGCAATTGCCATCTGGAATCTTCAGTGATCAATAATTTTGGAAACTATCTTCTCCTCCTCCTTGCCGCAACAAACATTCTCTCAAAAAACATCTACTCATGATTTCCCAGCAACAAAAAATCTGCCCATGTGGAGATTCTCCAAATTTCATACAGCTACTCAAAATATCTCTCGTGCACAAATTGCTTCCATTTTTTGTTCTTTATTTGCTGCAGCAATACTTTGGCAAATAATGAATTTTTGCCTCCAAAGTGAATAAATTCACTTTATAAGTTCTCCATTTTAAAATTTAATCATGGGGCCAATTATAATTCCAATGTTTTATCATTTAAAATAAAACCACATTTTAAAATATTTGACCATTACTCAATGTTTTAAATTTTCTATTTTCAAACATTTACCCCCCCTGAGTAAAATAATATTTACCATTTTATCAGTGAATAAATTTATTCACTTCTTGCAACATAAAATGATTAATAAAATCATTTTCTAGTGAATATTATTTACCCAGCTACACTATGGAGTAAACAATTAAATTTTACCCATGGTCCTTTTACATTTCCCGTGGGCCCCACCGTCATTTTTAAACAATGCAAAAATTAAAAATTTAAATTTTAAAATTTCGAGCTCCTCCCATGATTGCACACCCTGCATATTTTTTGGTTATGTCATTGGCATTCTCACGAGGTTCATGAGAATGTCGTAATGCCTTCGTTTGTCCTTGGGTGAGCACTCTACAAGTGCTTGGCATGCTCGAGCATCTTTCTGGTTCGTGCCTGGTTCCTATCAACCCTCTTTATTTCTTCCTCAGGCCGCACCTCCCTCTCATGCTTGCTGTAGGCCGAGATCTTCTCCTTACCTGCGCGGGCCTCTTCACTTGCTCATGTTGCTTCTTGTGCCCTCCATTGGCTATGTGAGCCTTCTCCTTTGTTGACTGGCGCATGGTCTCTCCCCAATGGTTGCGTACCTTCTCTCATCTCCAGGCCATGAGCTGTATGTGGTTCCTCCTCTGCAGTGTTTATACACGGGAGTCTCCATGCTACGTGAGCCTCCTCCTCTAGTCTTGGTTGCACTCCCTTGACTGGCCCGTGCCATCTTCCTCACCTCCTTCACTTGGCTGCATCCTTCCCCATCAGATGCAGGTTGTGTCTTCACTGTTGGCCACGCCTCACTGCTTTATTCTTGGTGCAAGCTACATCCTAAGTTCTTTTCTAGTTGCATGGGCATTCTCCCATTCCCTGTTTGCTGGTTGGAAGATGGAAATACAGATTACAAAGAGTACAACACATAGAACATAACTCATTCTTCTACTCCTTACACCAATCAATGTACTGATAGGAGCTTTGATTCATTGTGTGGTAATTAGATCCTCAATAAGGTGATCAAAGAGTCCATCAACAATCTTCCATGGCTCAACCATAACTAACCTCCAAATACGCCCCTCAATCCACCGTGATCCATTAAGAAATTGCAACCAAAATTAAAACCATACTGAATTTATCCTTTCCAAATAGGAGCCAAAATTGGCTGCAAATATATGTGTACCCACATAATCAAAAAAATTTGAACAAATTAGCCTGTATAGAGTGATTTTCCTCTTTAGTGTCATGGACACCTTTGAAGTCAATGACTTATCTCGAGACCCATCAAATACTCTAGGCATAGAAGGTTGTCAAATATATCATGCTTGCAAGATTTTGAATGTCTAATCCACTTAATCTATCACAAAGCACATTGCATCCCTGTTGGTTGATGCCCACCATTACTGGCATGGGTCTCCACAAGGCTTAATGCCTTAATGGATGCATTTTACCTTGCTCCTGATTGCTCCTGATTGATCTCATTTTATTTGCTATTATTATCTTTAGGAAATATTAAACAAGAAATTCATTAACAGTACTATTCTCACAATCTTGACTGCAATATTCCATTTGAAGAACGCCACAACAATGCAAAGCATGTCAGGCCCCAAGTGGCCGGACTAAATTTTTTTTCGTTTTGAAACAAACTTCACCCTCAAACGTTCTGATACTACCTTTTTAATTCTTCAAAAGTTGAAAACTGAATTGGGTCGCCATTAAAAATTGCTTTGTCACTTTTGAAAAATGGTCAAAACTGGCCAAGTTGCTTCAGGAATCGATCTGGAAAGTTGGGCAAATGACCTCATGAAACCATAAAAACTTGCAAGCACATAGTCATTTTATCCAAAAGTATAATTCAAAAGATAGTTCAGAGAAATAGATCACGAGGAACCAGATATTAATTGGCAAAGTTGCTCGATTAAACTTTCTGAAACAAAAGTTGTCCTGCACCAATTAAAAGTGATCCAACTGCCCATTTGAAAAAATAGCAAATCAACTCCTGGTGATCTATCGTCAGATATAGTGGAACATTAAGATACCCTGAGCATGTGTGCAAAAGGAATTTCTTTGAAACATCACTGATCAAAATATATTAATGATCGAAATTGACCACTCAGAAAGGCTGTCAAGAAATCAGCAGCAAAATAGGACAAACTGCATTTCGTTTTGATCTGCTAAAAATAGCAAATCAGATCGTGAAGCTCTAAAAAATGACACCTAGGATAATTTTGATATGAGGAATATGGAACAACATTCATTCTGACATGACAGTGAACTGGTTGTGAAAACCAAGCTCAAACAAAAAGCTGTTTCGCAAAACAAACAGTCTGCAAATAGCAAAACAATGCAAAAAACCTTCCAGCTTCACTTTTTGAAATGTTGTTAGAACTCATCATGAGAAGCTCAAATTTGACATGCGTGCTCACATAGGTCACTTGACTATGTCTGCAAATGGGTTTTGTACGACAATCATCAGGCTTTAAATTATAAGCCTCCAAAGTGGGTTAGTTAGGATTGATTCTTCAAGTGCACTTGTGAAAGTGCAGAAGCAAAATTTTTAGATAGGCATCTCAAATTTGCAAAATTTGAGAGTGCCATCAGTGGCTCCAACTGGGGATGTATGCCCCCTATGGGCATAGCAAGATTCCAGATCTTTGGGGAGAGTAGACCAAATATTGAATCCATCAGGTGTCCCCAAACTACTCCCCTTTATTTAACCTTATTTTTTTAACTTCATTTGATGACCCTAGGTCACCAAATGAAAAATGGGAATCAACATCTACCTCTGTAAAACACAATTCTGTAGAAGGAGCTGATCTCCCTCAACATATGCTTGCCTTTATCAAACCACACCAACATAGGTGACTGTATCTTTGCAAACAACAATACCAAACTGCCCTTGTGCAAATGTGAACTTGTTCTCTATTCCACTCTGTCACCAAGTGTCAACAAAATCAGATATAACACATCACTGTTACCTTCTTCCTTCTCTGATTTAGTATTAAGTGGCAATATTTGAAAATGGGGATCAAGACCATTTGAAAGCATAACTTGATCACAACCATCTGCCTGATAAAACATATTGGTATCTCCTAACAGACAATTATTCACAACATCATCAACATGTTCACAATCCTTATGCATCTGAAAGTAAGGCATACTTTCAAAATGCTGATTATCATGTGGAAAAAACTAATTATATTCATCATTTAAATCATTCTCAAGCTGAAAATAGCTTGCCTCAGTGTTGTTCACATTGCCACATTCTATGAAAACCTCTTCCAGCTGACAAAAATAGCACTCACATTCTGCTTTGTGGCTAGAACTGTTAAACTCCAACTGATTACTAGTTTGCATATCAAACTTAAAATTATCACAAGAACTTACCAAAAGATCTTGCTCATCATGCAAACCGTCTCCAAGTGTATGCAAACAAATACACTCATGTATTAGCACACTTTGTAACTGTTCTTCATCATGTTGGTATTGAGAGCCATTAGATATTTTTGACTCATCATCATCTGTAATCATATAATCATCCTCTGAACATAAGGTATCAACCTCTTCAATATCGCAAGCTTGCTCAACAAGCAATTCTGGTTCAGAAGAATAATTTGATTTCTTATTGAAGTCAACATTAACATCTACATGAAAAAACTCATGTCTAGGCTCATTACTCGGCTCATTCAAGTCATCAAAAAAAGACTTATTCAAATTTGCATTACAATCTTCAAGATTTGATTAATTGGATATGTAAAACTCATGGTTATTTGTTGTTTCAAGCTGATCAAAAGAGATTTATGAACTTGTATCAGTGTCCATATCTTCATACTCATCATACAGTGCATCATCACAATCAGTTTGTTCATCATTGGAAAGAGAATTAGATTCACTTGCATCATACCTTGCATCTTGAAGGTCATCACTACAATCAAAGTCAATAGGGGCCACACACAACAACTGAGAGTTGTCCTCATGTGCACATTTCTGATATCCTGTGGTCAACAGATCTAAAATTTATTCACAACTCAATAGATCACTGTTTTGATCTATTGTTTCAACCACTTCCTCTTCTTTACCTTCACTTGAATTGGATGCAATGTCAAATTGCAAATTAGGGCATATCAAAGTATCATCATCTTCAAACTCGGAGAACTCAATGGGCTGATCATAAACTGGATCTCCCCAATCATAGGAATCAGAATTGCTAACAACATTATCAAAAGAATGGTCATAACTAGTCATAGTAAATAAACTGTCCACTTCTCCTTTCTTACTTTTTTCTAAGTTGTCACAACAGCAATCCACATCACTTTGTATTTCAACATCAGATTGGGTATCATCACTGAACTTTTCATTTGCATCCTCTTGAGGATAATCATAAACATCTTCACTATCAAACTGAAAACCAAAAACGGTTTCCTGATTGCAACTGCTTGTGGTTTGTCTTTCAAACTGAAATTCATCACACACTCTGTCACTTGCAGCTGACACACTGTTGTTCTCAAGAGTATTCTTTGAATTAGAAAACTCTCTTATCTTACTATGCAGACTTTCATCATTGCTACACTCAACATATGTAGGCTTGATTTGATCAGTTGTATCACAACATTGCTGATCACATATCTCTTCTTCAAAGAGTAAATCCAACTTATAGTCTTCTTCAGGTTCTTGGCATGGAAGACTCAACTGTTGCTTTGCAGTTGGGTACATTTCTCCTATAAGTTGTCCATTAACAACATCCTCATCATCTGATGATGCATTCTTCTCATCTTTTACTTTCTCAAGTATGCACTTGTCTGGAAACATCTGATCATTTTCATTCACACCACTACTGCTTTCATCAACAGGTTTTCCCATAACTGAAGGCAACACACTTTGAACATACTCATTCCTTTGTTTCTCCAATTTATCCAAAACTGTGTAAGCCATCTGCATGCTCAGTATTTCAAAATATTTTAACAGTGCACTAGATCCTTTTTCATAAGCTTCAAAGTACATATGGATACAATCAGAAGTACTAGGTCTAAAAATTTCTGGGATTAGTCACAAGGCAACAACAAATCTATGACTGAAATCAACACTTGACTCTTCTTCTTGCTTTCTAATTTCTTTTAATACTGTGACCAAATCAGAAGGATCTCTTGCAAATTCTTTTCTATAAGCAGCCACTAATTCATCCCAGCAAGGAAATGACTTCTCAGGAAAACTTAGATACTAATCTCGAGCTCGTGCTTCAAGAGATCTGACAAAAAATCTCATCCGTATATCTTGATCTCTGAATGAATGTTTCTCCATGAAGCTAGAAAAACTTTGAACATGTGCATCTCCTTCACATACGGTATACCCATCAAATCTAGGCATCTCATAAAATTGAGCTGACATACTTTCAGTTTCATAATCAACCCATGACAAATCTAACTGAGCATACAATGCATCAAAGGAATTGACAACAAGTGCAATGACCTCACAAGTAGACACAGCTTGATGGTCTTAATCGGGCTTGTTGAAATAGCTATTGTCTTTCATCCATTTCTTTAAGTCCTCTTTCAAATACATCATTCCATTTTGGACTAAACCTAGGCTTATTAATTCTTGGGTTCTTACACTTTGGGGTATTAGATGCTTGAAGATTATTGTACTTTTGACACTTCTTGACAAGCTAAATCAAAGTATTCACTAGTATAGCTACTTTACGTTGGTGATCCATAGATATTACAAATTAAGGCTCACTAATTGTGCATAATTATGAGCCAAATGGATGGAAACCCCTAAGATACACAAATGCATTCTAACCATCCAAACTAGCAGATATTTGAGCACTAAACATAATCTTTCAATGGAACTACAATTAATTTCAACAGATCCAACAAATAAAAGTGTGCAAACTTCAATTTATTGTTCTTTCCCTTGGTCAGTGCTAACTCACTCAATAGGGAAACAAAGTTTCTTCTAAGAAGTTCAAATATGGTTTTCATACACAAGTTCTTGAAAACCAAAAGTGAAGAATACCTGGAAACTTTTAAACTGCTGCAAATTGTCTTCTTGACTAGTAAGATTTGTAGATCTAGAACTTTCTTTAAATTTTTAACAGGTTCAATCAACAGAGTTGCCACCTCTTCTTACAAAGGACTGAACTTCAAGCAGTATGAAGTTCTTTCACATGTAAATTTCTTTCTGAGTTCCTTTCCACCAACAGAGCACCATAAATTACAAAACTATTTAGGTTCACTACAACACTTTCTCCAAGCTTGAAATCCTTCTCTTCTTGAACAAATTCAAAATGACAAATAATTTGACTCTATGACCATCTGCAATTGGAGATTCAGAACCTTCCCCAGCAGATTCGCCATTCTGTTGGTGACTCAGATGGGAAAATAATTCAATAATTTCTAACCTCTAGTTACAGAAACAATTCACAACTTTAATGACTCTATAACAGCACCATTTGCAACCAAAACTTCTAAGTTCATCCCAAGCTGAGTCACCATTTTGTTGGTGTTTAAAATAGCAACCCAGCTAGAATTTGAAATTCTCTAAGAGGTATCCAACCTCTATCAAGGATAACTACAAAGACTAGTGGCCAACTGACAAGATTCAGTCAAAGACTGATATCTCCTACACTTCTGGCTCTATAGGACCAAGGTGGATAAACCTGTACAATGTTTAAAACTTAATTCAACCACACATTGACATTACTTTTTATAGAAGATATTTTCCAATGCAAATACACTAAGGGAAGCATTGACTACCTTAAATTTGGCTAAATTCTCAGCAACCCAACCCTCTCTCAGCCATTGGAAAGCAGGACACATAATAACACAGTAATATTCAAAATGATTTTGCAATTAATATTGTTTTTGACATGCACAAAATTGCATAAAAAGATCAGTGCCTCTTCTGGGTCATGGAGTCAAACAAAAAATAAATTCTCCAGCAAACAGTCTTCAACCAGTGGATTAAACTTGCTGATGCTTTGCATCAACTATTAGTGCCTTACACCAACAATCCCTCTCTTGATATCAATCAAATTCTCATTATTAAATCGCATCTGCACACCTGAAATCACAATCACCTGCTCAAAGTATTCTAACCATTTCTTTGAAATAGAACAGTGAATCGACAAAACAATCTCATAGAACTTGAGATGATAAATTCAAAGACACTTTGTATTATTGAATTTACATGGCTGAAAGAGTACAAATATGGAGAGAATCTGATGACATTCATGAATGTGAAAGCACTTCATGATGTTAATTACATAAACTGGTTGTATTCACTCTTGAATTCATGAAATTGCAGCTTATAGACTCAAACATTGACTCAGAAAATACCAATTACTATCTACACAGTTCAATACAAAGACTCAAAACCATTTTACAATGAGAGAATGAAAGAAGATATAGAAGAATGAAGAAAATAGAAGAAGCCCCAAATTTGATCAGCAATCGCCATCTAGAATCTTCATTCATCGTTGATCAATAATTCTGGAAAATATATTCTCCTCCTCCTTGCAGCAACAAACATTCTCTTAAACAACATCTGCTCATGATTGCCCAACAACAAAAAATCTGCCCATGTGGAGATTCTCCAAATTTCATCCAGCTGCGCAAAATATCTCTCGCGCACAAATTGCTTCCATTTTCTGTTTTTTATTTGCTGCAGCAATACTTTGGCAAATAATGAATTTTTGCCTCCAAAGTGAATAAATTCACTTTATAAGTTCTCCATTTTAAAATTCAATCATGGGGGCAATTATAATTCCAATGTTTTATCATTTAAAATAAAACCACATTGGATATTTTTAAATATTTGACCATTACTCAATGTTTTAAATTTTCTATTTTAAAACATTTACCCCCCCTGAGTAAAATAATATTTTCCATTTTATCAGTGAATAAATTTCTTCACTTCTTGCAACATAAAATGATTAATAAAATCATTTTCCAGTGAATATTATTTACCCAACTACACTATGGAGTAAACAATTAAATTTTACCCATGCCCCTTTTACATTTCCCGTGGGCCCCACCATCGTTTTTAAACAATGCAAAAATTAAAATTTTAAATTTTAAAATTTCGGGCTCCTCTTGTGATCGCACACCCCACACATTTTTTGGTTACATCATTGGAATTCTTGCGAGGTCCACGAGAATTCCCTAATACCTTCATTTGTCCTTGGGCAAGCACTCTACAAGTGCTTGGCATGCTTAGGCATCTTTCTAGTTTGTGCCTAGTTCCCTATCACCCCTCTTTATTTCTTCCTCAGGCCACACCTCCCTCTCATGCTTGTTGCAGGCCGAGATCTTCTCCTTACCTGCACGGGCCTCTTCAGTTGCTCCTGTTGCTTCTCGCGCCCTCCACTGGCTGCATGAGCCTTCTCCTTTGTTGACTGGCGTGTGGTCTCTCCCTAATGGCTACGTACCTTCTCTCATCTCCAAGCCGCTAGCTGTATGTGGTTCCTCCTCTCTAGTGTTTATATGCGAGAGTCTCCATGCTATGTGAGCCTCCTCCTCTAGTCTTGGTCGCACTCCCTTGACTGGCCCATGCCATCTTCTTCACCTCCTTCACTTGCCCACATCCTTCCCCACCAGATGCAGGTTGTGTCTTCACTACTGGCCACACCTCACTACTTTATTCTTGGTGCGAGCTGCATCCTAAGTTCTTTTCTAGTTGCATGGGCAGTCTCCCATTCCCTGTTTGCTGGTTGGAAGATGGAAATGCAGATTACAAAGAGTACAACACATAGAACATAACTCATTCTTCTACTCCTTATGCCAATCAATGTACTGACATGATATTTGATTCATTGTGTGGTAATTAGATCTTCAATAAGGTGATCAAAGAGTCCATCAACAATCTTCCATGGCTCAACCATAACTAACCTCCAGATACGCCCCTCTATCCACCATGATCCATTAAGAAATTGCAACCAAAATTAAAACCATACTGAATTTATCCTTTCCAAATAGGAGCCAAAACTGGCTGCAAATATATGTGTACCCACATAATCAGAAAAATTTGAACAAATTAGCCTATATAGAGTGATTTTCCTCTTTAGTGTCATGGACACCTTTGAAGTCAACGACTTATCTCGAGACCCATCAAATACTCTAGGCATAGAAGCCTGTCAAATATATCATGCTTGCAAGATTTTGAATGTCTAATCCACTTAATCTATCACAAAGCACATTGCATCCCTTTTGGTTGATGCCCACCATTACTGGGGCGGGTCTCCTCAAGGCTTAATGCCTTAATGGATGCATTTTACCTTGCTCCTGATTGCTCCCGATTGATCTCTTTTTATTTGCTATTATTATCTTTAGGAAATATTAAACAAGCAATTCATCAACAGTACTGTTCTCACAATCTTGACTACAATATTCGATTTGAAGAACGCCACAACAATGCAAAGCATGTCGGGCCCCAAGTGGCCGGACTAAATTTTTTTTCGTTTTGAAACAAACTTCACCCTCAAATGGTCTGATACTACCTTTTTAATTCTTTAGAAGTTGAAAAATGAACTGGGTCGCCATTAAAAATTGCTTTCTGTCACTTTTGAAAAATAGTCAAAATAGGCCAAGTTGCTTTAGGAATCGATCTGGAAAGTTGGGCAAACGACCTCGTGAAACCATAAAAACTTGCAAACACATAGTCATTTGATCCAAAAGTATAATTCAAAAGATATTTCAGAGAAACAGATCATGAGGAACTAGATATTAATCGACAAAGTTGCCCGACTAAACTTTTCTGAAACAATAGTTGTCCTGCACCAATTAAAACTGATCCAACTGCCAATTTGAAAAAATAGCAAATCAACTCCTAGCGATCTACTGTCAGACACAGTGGAACATTAAGATACCCTTAGCACGTGTGAAAAAGGAATTGCTTTGAAACATCACCGATCGAAAGATATTAATGATCAAAATTGACCACTCAGAAAGGCTGTTAGGAAAGCAGCAGCAAAATAGAACAAACTGCATTTCGTTTCGATCTGCTAAAAATAGCAAATCAGATTGTGAAGCTCTAAAAACTGACACCTAGGATCATGTTGATACGAGGAATATGGAACAACATTCATTCTGACATGACAGTGAACTAGTTGCGAAAACCAAGCTCAAATATAAAGCTATTTAACAAAACAAACAGTCTGCAAACATCAGAACAATGCAAAAAACCTTCCAGCTTCACTTTTCAAAATGTTGTCAGAACTCATCATGAAAGCTCAAATTTGACATGCCTGCTCACATAGGTCACTTGAGTATGTGTGCAAATGGGTTTTTCATGACAATCATCAAGCTTTAAATTATAAGCCTCCAAAGTGGGTTAGTCAGGACTGATTCTTCAAGTGCACTTGTGAAAGTGCAGAAGCAAAATTTTTAAATAGGCATCTCAAATTTACAAAATTTGAGAGTGCCATCAATAAGTATTTGGATTATGATATTCATTTTAAAATATTTACAATATCTAATCCAATAGGAAGTTCAATTATGTGGAACTTCATTCTAACTTGCAGAGATATTATTTCATATCTTTCATGGGAAGTAAGTAATGGTGAACATGCCATTTTTTGGAAGGATTCATGGAATGGTTTGCTACCTCTTAGCTCCATTCAGGATCTACAATTGGAAGGGAGGTATTGTTAGAAATTAGGGGGACAACTTTAAAGGATTATGTTCTTTCCTCGGATCCTCTCATAGGTTTGGTTAAGTGGAAGGAATTTTCATCTACCTCCCTCTCAAACAATCAGAAAATAATTTTGTCAAACACTTTGAATAGTAGGATTGTTTATCTTTCTGATAAACTAGATAAGTTGATTTGGGTGCCTTTGAGGAAATAGTTATACTATTAAGTAGGGGTATAAGTCAATCATATTTCATGCTTGTCAACCCCAATCTCAGAGAGGTTATACATTTTGTTGGAATTCAATGCTATTGCCAGAAGTTGATAGTTTTTCCTAGCTATATCTAAGGAATCAGATTTTGACTAGAGTGACAGGTTGGTAAAGTTTGGGATAGCAAAATCATTCAAATGTGTCTTATGTAATAAGGAATATGAAGTGGTGGATCACCTTTTTGTTTCATGTCTAGTGGCTCAAGAATTATGGTCTTTTATAATGGGGAAATTGAATATTTCTTTTCCATTACCTAATTCCTTATGGGAATTTCTCACTAGTTGGCCAATCTTATCTAAATCCTCTCTTTGCATGTATTTGGTTAGTTACTCCTACAATGGTTATATGGTCATTTTGGTTGGAAAGAAATAGATGTATTTTTAGAGGTCAAACTATTTCAATTCAAGGACTTAAGGAAAATATAGAGAAATAAATTTTAGAAGTTTCAAATTCTTATGTGCATAATTTTAAGAAAATTTCCTCCTTTTTACCAATTGGGATAATTTTATTCTAAATAATTGGAAGCATATCATATTACCCCTTTTAGGAGGTTGCTATCAGCCTAAATGTTTCAAAATAGATAGAAGAAAAGTCAAGTGGATACCCCCTGATTCTTCCTTTGATAAAATCAAATTTGATGGTGCTTCTAGGGGAAACCCTACTGTGTTAGGATTAAGATGATTTATTCAGAACTAGAAGGGGATGTTACTTGTATATAAAGCAGTGCATTTTCATAGTTGTACAAATAACATGGTAGAAGCTCAAGCTCTTTTTTCTAGTCTAACTTTGACAAAGGTTCTAAACATTCAGAAGGTTCACATAAAGTGAGAATCTTTACTAATTATCAATGCATGTAAGGAGAAGAGGATTAGAAATTGGAAGTTACAATACATCCTTGAGAAGATCTGGGCACTTATCTCCAGTTTTGTAGATATTCAAATTTCTCATATGTATCATGAGGGTAAAAAAATAGTATATAATCTGGCTAATTTGGGATGTGATCAACAAGAACTGGAAGTCTTTGAAGGGGATAGGGGCATTGAAAAATTTCATTGTCTTCAAGAAAGAATTTTACTAGACTAGAATTCTATATCTTAGCAAGTCTTCCTTGATTATTGTTTGATGATTTCTAAGTTCTAAACTCTCATATGAAGTGATATGATAATAAAAGTGGATCAATTCTTCTCTAATGACAAAATTTGGGCTTCGAGGTTGCTTATATGAGGGAAACAGATGTAGGATAGGATTTGGCTAGAAGATTTGTATAGTAATGATTATATGTGACACCATATAAGGTACTTCACACTAGTTGATCTTACATCACCTTTGTCCTCAAATCAGTGTGGGAAACAATGGATTCAGTAGAATATTTGCTAACTACAACGGCACCCAAATTTGTACATGTGTTAATTAAAACAGATTTTATTTAATGTTTATTGTTTTTGTAGGTACATGAAGTGATAATGTTTTGTAGTGCAAGAAAAATAGTATGCTTGGAAAGCTAGGTTCACACAAGTTTGCACAAGGATTGATTGTAGGGAATTAATGGGCATATCTTCTCATGATGATAAATTATAACTTTAAATCATGAAGGTAGATTTCCATGTGCTTTCATTAGCTTTAAAGGGAGGTATTTGAAGTTGTGGTAGCTATATATGTTTTAATGCTTTCACTCAATTGTGTGTGGCACTTGGTTAAAGTGGTGAATGTTGTGAAAAGTGGAGATGCTGAGTAGTAAGATGGTGTTTTGACTGTGGAATTTTTGAGTTAATATGTTGATTGAACCATGGAGCAGCCTTTTGAGGACTACCTTTTGTATGATTGTTTAGAAATGATCTTCAATCTAGAATGCCCTAGGGTTGAGGATTCCATTAGAACTGTGCTTGGCATGGAGGTGACGAGCCCGCGTGTAAGAAGGATAATCTTCCCATCATAGGTGCTTTCTAATTTTTTTCAAACATCATAGATTTGTTGCAATCCCTAAGGGAATTGGAGCTATTGTTAGGAAATTTTGTGAAACCCTAGTAGCTACTAAACAATGTTGTTTTAACTACTGTTCAAGGGTATCATATTTTTAGTGGGGATGGCTATATTGGTGGTGATCTTTTTGTTAAAATGATTTGGTAGACATCTATGAAAAATATGGTATCATATACATGGCAGTGAGTTGTTTGAAAAAATGCCTCAAAGAAATGTGGTCTAATGGAATGCATGACAAGAAAAGGTAATTGGAAAATTCTCCTAGTTCATCGAGAAGGTATGTGGAGTAATTGCATAACTGTAGTTAATAGGTGTAATTTTAAAAAAAATTACAATTAAAATTTTCTCATTTATTAGCATCTAGTTATTAGTTATGCAATGTGATTTAATTCTTTGGGTTTGAAAGATGTGTAATTCAATGTAATCAGTGATATGAATATATATGTTTGATAAAATTATTTGGTAGACATGTATGAAAAATGTGGTAGCATAGACATGGAAATGAGTTTGAAAAAATGCCTCAAAGAAATGTAGTCTCATGTTGATGCATGCAAAGAAAATGCAAAATGTAGTAGCATAGACAAGGCAATGGGCAGTTTGAAAATATGCCTCAAAGAAATGTGGTCTCATGGAATGCATGAGTTTGAATAAAATTAGATTGCAATTGAAAAAATTTCATAGATATCTGCATTTCATTATTAGTTATGTAACATGAAGTAATGCTTTGAGTTTGAAAGATGTTGAATGTAATGTAATCAACAATATAAATATATATGTTTCATAGAATTATTTGGTAGATATGTATGGAAAATGTGGTAGCATAGACATGGTAGTGAGTTGTTTGAAAAAAATGCCTCAAAGAAATGTGGTCTCATGGAATGCATACGTTTGAATAAAATTAGATTGCAATTGAATTTTTTTCATAGTTATCAACATCTAGTTATTAGTTATGCAACATGAAGTAATGATTTCAGTTTGAAAGATGTCCAATGAAATGTAATCAACGATATGAATATATATGTTTCATAGAATGATTTGGTAGGAATGTATGGAAAATATGGTAGCATAGACATGGTAGTGAGTTGTTTGAAAAAATTCCTCAAAGAAATATGGTCTCATGGTTTACATGACAAGAAAATGCAGCATGTAATATCTAGTAACAAATGCACGACCTATTTTAATAAATTCCTAGTAATTGCATGTGGTGTCTAGTACAAGATTTTTGTTCCTATGGTTATGAAGGTATTTATGGCTATGGTTAGTAATCATTACTTACTTTTTTTCTTTGTGTGTTTTTGAATATGTAGCATTCAACATCATGCTAATGAAAAGAGAAAAGCCTCTAACACCGAATGAACATGAAGCTAAAAATGGAAGGAGAAGAGAAACAAAAAGGAAAATTCATGAAGAAAAGAAATTGTAGCCCATAAAAGAATAAATTCCTATGCACTCTAAGAGATATGTAAAATTCGTAACATAAAGGGAATGGATGCAAAAAATCCATGCAAGGAGAGAAATGAATCTTGAAGTTGGGGGCACATCATCAACCATACGTGAATTTAAATGCACACCATCTACAATATGTCATGTTCAAAGTACATCAAAAATCACATCTCTAGTTGAAGACATACCATCAACAACATGTTATTTTAAAAGTACATTAGAAAACACATATTTACTTGAAGACACTCCACATACCACATCTGAAGTTGGAGGCACAACATCATTTACATGTCAATCTCAAGGTACATCATCGATTTCATCTCCAATTGAAGGTATGCTATCTATCCCTGATGTTGTTGACATTCCTAATATTGACACAACTTTACCTTTGAGAACTCCACCTAGATTTTTGCATAGAAAACCTAAATATTTGATTGATATTGATGCCAATGTTTTGAAACCAATTCCTAATAAGAGTCCAAAATGTACATGTCAAAGATATACGAAGAGGATATGTATTTTATTTTTTAAGAAGATAAGTGAGGTTAGAAGATGTCAACTATTTGTTGAAATGATGAGGCAGCTCAATTTTAGGCCAACCATGAAGATTCTTTGGCTAAGAACACTAGGTGACTCGAGTGACAAATCCATTGCAAAGAATCTAATGAGTGCATATGAGAGCATGTGTTCTACCTCATGCATGAAAGATAGTTGTGCCACACGAAATGTGATGATAACAACATTGTTAAGAATTCAAACCAAGAATAAGATGGACCTTTCAAAAATGAGTAAATCTTTGAAAATAATTAGATCTCTAATGAGATCCAAAAGAAGCCACAAAAGTGTAAGATCCAGATAGAAATAATTTATGGGCGTTCTCGGGTAGACTACCATAGAAAGATAAATAAATATTTCAAGCCTTAAGATCTCTAATACAATATTTTTAGAAGAATAACACAAGGGTCTCTCCCAATCAAAGAGATGTTGTACGAAGGATAATTGTTAGTCAAATATGTGAGCCACATCCAAATAATTTTTTGGATACCACTCAATCCCAATTTTTTTGCTAAATTTGTAGAGATGTATCCTTAAGTTAAAATATGTTAAAGGTTTTTTGAAATTCTAAAGTATTTTTATTTCAAAATAAATCACACATGCACTACTTATTGTTGTAGATTACATATTAATTTTTCTAACCATTATGATGTTTATCAACATATATGTATAGATATGCATATTAACAATGTATTGTAGGAGTTGAACATAAGGCCTCCACCTAGATCTTCAAGGGATCTATTATCTACCATTTTATGTGAAAGAGTGGATGGTCAATTTTTTTACAAGAAATCATATTTAGATGGAACATGTGATCTTTTTGGTGGCATGAAATTTTTTCCAATTTTCCAACACATGGTGATTCCACATGCAGTTGGAAGAAAATTTGTGGAATTTGGAAAATACAAGACAATTCCCTACAATCTAAAAGATAGGTGTGAATATATATTTCCCCAAGCTCCCTTTGGGCGATTTTTATTTTTGCTAAGTACCGGCCCACACCCCATTTACTGGAAATCATCGGGCTCTTTTTGAAAAAGCTTCATCTGATTGCTGCCACGTGTCTACCAGATGTTCTTTGCAGGAATTTTTCCTTCACTCTTCGAATGGCTCCCGCCATTCCTCCACATGTCATCATCACACACACTTCAAGGCTTCTTCCCTTTGCTTCCCTATTGATCCCCGACCGCTTTCCACATAGCATCGGTTCACATACACTTCTTGGCGGCCCCCACCAGTAGCGTTGTTTGAAAGGAATACCTCCACATGTCTTCACTGCACAAGCTTTCATCGTAGAGAAGGAAGAATGAACCATAGGCCTTGACCTATTACCATGTGGATCTTTTGAGGAATCCATCATGCAAAAGTATTGAACAAGCAATGACCTCACCATGACTGCCATGATTCTAACTATCATTGTGAGTGATTGACACATGTTGACACTCTATTCTATTGGGACCACTACCATCATTCATAGGCAATGCATCTGGCTCGAGGGTGACTATGTTCATGGATCAAATATTTTTTGTTGCAATAGCCTAAGGGAAATCATTGATGTGGGCATTAATGATTATGATCAAGGATCTTTTATGTTACTAGGTTGCTAGGCAGTGGGATTTCTACCTATATATACTACTTCTTCTTAAGAAAAAAGGTTTTGGAAATTATAGAGAAATTTGTGGAAAGACACCAGGCCTCTTGTATTGTTTTAATTTATTGTATAAGATTCGTAGACTGTGCCATTGTGTGGTCTTTCTATTTCTTGACTATTTGATAAAGCTTTATAGTTTGCCATCATTGTATTGAGTAATTTATTCATAGAATTCTATGATTTCAATATAAGCTTACTGATTCAGACCATTTCTTTGAATCTTCTTTTCAGTAAATATATGGAGGTTATTTTATGTCATTGATTGAGTTATTCAATTTTCCATTCTGATTTCTATGATTTTGGGACATAGCAGATTGTTGAACGACCCTTAAATAATATCTAAAAGATAGGTTTATTGTGCCCATATCTACTTCTTGGCACATCACCTTAGATTGGATTTAATTTTATATTCATTTCCTTTTACCCTTTTTAACCCCCCAATTATAGAAGAAGTCAAATTCTTTAAATACCTAGAGGTCACTTAGTTTAACGCAATAGGTCCCTCCTTTAACTGAGTTTCCCATAAAGGGTTGTTACTTTGTCAAATTTTGGCATCTACAGTTTTCTTTTTTTTGGCATGCCCAGTGGGATAGCTCAAATGTACCTAATTCAAAAGAGGGTGTATGAGCCATTAGCCTGTTACTAGGTCTCAAACAACAAACAACCCTAGCTTGTTAGTGCTTCCTCTAGTAACAACACATACCTGAACTCGTCCAGTAAATATTTTGATCCCTCCACCAACCATGTTGCAAGTTGAAAACAAAAATTATGTGGTTGGGATGTTGGAAGCCCCCTTGTAGCTCTAATTTTACCTACCATTTGGGTCCCTATCCTGGTCTCTTCTCTAAAAGCTATACCTAAATTTACCAGAGATGGTTCAAAAATGCCATCCAAACATCTGCAAGATGTGACAGACATGTGTTTGGTGCACGAAGTTACAAATTAGAATATATCACTAAGGTTGCTCGTAGCCTCTCTCAGAGGGAAAGCATTAGACTGGTACCACACTTTGTTAGCTAACACCATCGGTACCTGAGATTAGCTCAGAGATCCTTTCTATGAAAGATTCTCGAATGATGGAGATAGGTCCTCACTATACCATTAGTTGGCAACTATAAAGTGAGCTCCTCATGAAGCCATGACTGACTTCAACACCATATTCTATACCACTTGGAAGAGGATCTAGATTACTATCCATCCACCAACTGAGTCGGCATTCATGTTTTACTTGAAATCCATCAACGTCGATATCTCAATGATGATCCTATCTCTTGGTGAGACCACTCTACCAGATGCATACAACATAGCAATCAAGGTGGAGAATAATCTGATCGATGTCAAGAAGTTTCCACCTTAGCCCGTCATGCTTATATTTCCAAAAGTGTCAGTTCCCTCCTAGAAGATTCCATCTACCAGTGTGCCCACTCCTCCCCAATCTATGTACACATATTCAAGTGTACCCCATAATGATGCGTCTACATCCGGTTCTTCAAAGGATGAGATGAGTGACATAAAAGAATTGTTGTGGAACCTAGAAAATGAAGTAGCTACTATTAAGCGCAACCAGGTTGCTCCTCCAAGACCAGCCTACCAAAATTATCAAGGCAGAAGGCCTTCGTACCAATAGAGCCAATATCAAGGAGGCACGCACACAAATCTTCAGGGTCAAG
This sequence comes from Sequoiadendron giganteum, assembly GCA_007115665.2. Lineage (NCBI taxonomy): Eukaryota > Viridiplantae > Streptophyta > Pinopsida > Cupressales > Cupressaceae > Sequoiadendron > Sequoiadendron giganteum. Next base: position 441,609,232 of record CM021103.1, on the reverse strand, counting down.
CAACTAATCAAATAGTGCTAGTACCTACTCCATTAGGAGAAGTTCATCCAAGTACATGCATATAGATGACCACAAGGAAGAACAACCTCGCTGAAGATATTAATCCCTAGTGCTTCCCCTGTGGTGATGCACATATGCCTCAAAATTGTATGTGGAAATTTATAGTAGAAGGTTGCAGAACAACACAACCAAGGTGTGGTGTCAAGTTCAAGAGGTTAAAAATATGTCTCTCCACAAATGGAGAATGTGGTACTCACTGATCAAATGCAAGGAATGTCCTTGGAGTAGTAAAATAACATAGCTCCTGATAGCATGCTCTTCTCATGGATAGAACGAGAGGAAGTGGTGTTCACATTCAAGGAATCCACATTGAACACCCTACAAGTGTAGTATGACTACAACACTCGATCAAAAAGGAGAGTCATAGGTGAACCAGTCACTCTACAACCTAGAAGTGTCCCTGACCAATCCCTTAGTCCTCCCATAATTTCTCAGCAACCACAGTTGTGCAAGGAGATTTTTATAACCAAGGCCAAAGAATAGAAGCCCTCAAATCCACCACCATTCAATGTGGTGTAAAAATTTAAGAAATCTTCCGCTAACGTATCCCTTTGGGATATCTTAGTTATTCTGGAGAAAATTCAATATTACAGAAGGCCCTTTGTGAAGATGCGGTTGAAAACTCTATTGAACCATCACTTCTAGCCAAAGTTCTTGCAAATACTGTAGAGGAGACCTCTACTAAGCTCAAAGAAGAGAAGCCAAAAATCAAGCCCTTTTTCTTAACTCTCATTGTGGGAAAGAAAATTCTACATAATTCCATGATTGATTTAGGTGCTAGCACCACAATCATGCCTAAGAAGATAGCAGAATCCTTAGGAATTTGCTATGAACCCTTAAAGAGGGGGGTTATGTAGCTGGATGGGAAGAAATTCAAAACTATAGGTATCATCAAAGACCTCCCCTTGAATTTATTCTCCTGCCCTAGCATCATAGTTCTGCAAGATACTGTAATCATAGATGTTCATCCCATGTTTGGCCTTTTCCTATCTCAGGAATTCACTTTGAAGATAGGTAGGTTCCTTTCTTTAGATTGGTCGCACCTAATCCTCAGAACCAAGAACAAAGATAAAATAAAGATAATATTAGAACCTCTACATTTGGAACATGTAACTGAAGCCATGATCAACTTTGAAGCTTCTCATACCTCTTTCACCAAGGAAGAAACTTATGGTATCAAGCCACTTGAGGATGAGAAGGTAACTGGAGACAGGATCGACAAATAAGAGGTCCTCTTGAGTGAATACATAGATGTTCATCCTTTCAAAAACTATCATGCTACTGGGTTAGGCACCTATGTCATCTATAATGAGGATCAATATATCTCAAAGGTAGTAAAGGACCACATGGTTGATCAAACCTCAAAGCTATGGAAATTTCACTTTGATGGTGCAAGGTGCAAGATTGATGCTGGTGTCAAGATATGCTTAACATCTCCAACCAATGAAGATATTCTCAGTTATTTCCACTTCCAGTTCACTTTCTCGAACAATGAAGTTGAATATGAAGGCCTTGTGTAGGGTCTAAGCCTCAAAGAGCGTATGGGTTTCAAGAAAATAATGATGTTCATGGAATCCAAAATTATAATTAATCAAGTCTAAAACATCTCTTCTACAAAGAATGGTTTCATGTGGTCTTATAGACACAAGGTTTGGGACCTCATTAAAGGTTTTGATGCCTTTAACATTCAGGTGGGGCCTAGAGAGAAAAATTCAACTACATATCGCATGGTGACAATAGGATCTTAGTTTGATCCTACCTTTGACTTGATTAATAACATACAATCTATGTGATTGATTTTCTGGACCTTTATTCTAGATAACAATTAGAGCTATAAAGTGTTTAAAAGTGATGAACACATTGCCTCGTTCATCCAACAATCGAGGGAATTTTTTGATCAACTTCAACTAAAGATTGAAGAAGCATATGAAGGGTAGATCCTTCACCTAAGGTCCAAAAAACTTCCAAAGGGTCTGGTCACTCTTAAGAATCTATTTGACTATGATGATGTGAGGAATGATAGGAGAAAATTTGTGCCAAAAAAGGAGGACTATGCCAATCTTGAGGTCGGAGATGGAAGAAAACTAAAAGTTGGAAAAGAAGTTTTGTAGCATGACAAGGATAGACTCATGCACTTTTGTGAAAATATGAAGTATTCATGGCCTGGTCTTATGATGAACTTTGAGGATATGATCCTGAAATCATCCAACACACTATAAAACTAAGAGAAGGTGCTAAACCCATCCAAAAAAACTAGAGGCCCATAAATCCAAAGATTGAAGCCCTGATGGTGCAAGAGCTAAGAAAATTGGTCCAGTCTAAGATTGTGTTTCCAATCAAGCACAGGACATGGGTTTCTAACCTTTTTCTATTCTAAAAGAAGAATGGAGAAATTATTCTCTATGTCTAGTTCCATGACCTAAGCAAAGCATCACTAAAGGATCGTTACCCACTACCTTCCATGGAATCAATCTTACAAATTGTGGTAGGCTCAAAGATGTTTTCTTTGTTAGATGGATTTTTAGGTTACAATCAGATCCGAGTCAAAGAGGAGGATCAACACAAGAAAATATTCACCACCAAGTGGGGAACGCTTGCATATGCTAAAATTCCTTTCACCCTCTCAAATGCGAGAGCCACTTTCCAATGGGTGATGGATATCGCTTTCAATAAATTGATCAATAAAATTATCCTCATCTATTTAGATGATATGACTATATTCTCCAAGTCTAAAGATAGATCATTTTGATCATCTAGAGGTGGTTTTCAAAAATATTCCAGGAGTTCGGGTATCCTTGAACCCAAAAAATTGTCTTTGGAATATCGCAAGGCAAATTATTGGGACATGTAGTGTCCAAAGAGGGAATCATAATTGATCTTGAAAGGGTAAAAGAAATCAAGGAAATTCCCCTGCCAGTCAATAAAAAGGGAGTTCAATCTTTTATGGGGAAGGTTAACTTTGTAAGAAAATTTATTTTTGATTTTGCAAGAATAATTAAATCAATCACCCTGATGCTGAAAAATGATCAATTATTCAAATGGATGAAAGAAGCCAAAGAAGCCTTCAAGGAGGTTAAGGATGTTATTTCTTCAGCTCCTATACTAGTAAAACTAGACTTCTTGAAGGACTTCATAATGTATGTATTTAGTAGCAAGACAAGCATCACTATTGTTATGATTCAAAAGGACAATGAAGGAAAGGGAGAACATTCGATAGCATTTCACTCTCGAACCTTAAACCAATATGAGATGAAATACAACTTTGCTGAGAGGAAAGTGTTCACAATTATAAAGGGACTCAAGAAGTTATGACATATTATATCTTGTAATAAGGTGATTGTTTATGTCACACATTCCAGTGTGCACGAATACATCATGGAAGGAGAAATCATCAAAAAAGGGCCAATTGGATCACTAAGATCCTTGAATAGGACATTGAGATCAAGCCTACCAAGATCATCTGAGGATGAGGGGTGTTAGAATATTTAGCACACGATGGAGAGATGGTGGCTGAAGAAGAGCAATCAGAGCTGGTTCTAACAAATGAGTCTGAGCCCAAAAATTGTTGGCTAGTGAATAGAGTAATATCTATACACACTGGAAAATATCTGTCGGGACTTCCTTCACAAAAGAGAAGATTCTTTTGGCTGCAAAATAATGGATACTCACTTATTGAAGGGGTCAAGACTCTTCAAAAGGAATTTCAATGGAATTTTGCTATGGTATGTGACCATAGAGCAAGCGAAGAGAATTCTTAACACCTTCCACAATAGTCTTGAAGGCGGACACTTCTCCGTGAAGACCACCACCATCAAATTCCTATGTGTTGGGTACTTCTAGCCTACGCTATTCAATGACTCATACAACATAATAAAATCCTACAAAGAATGCCATGCCAATTCTTTGTAGGAAGAAGGAAAAATTCTGCAATGCCTCGCAATAGGATAGTAGTGGATGAACCATTCATGCAATAGGGGCTAGATTTCATCAGAATGATGAATCCCACCTCCAATGCAATAAATAAATGGATCCTAATAGCAACAAACTACTTCACTAGATGGACTGAAGCCATGCCCCTGAAGAATGCAATAGAGAAAGATATTGTGGACTTTCTTGAAGGGCTAGTAACAAGATTTGGCCTGCCAAAGACTATCATTTCAGAAAATGCCAAGGCTTTCCTAGGTTTGAAGGTATTCCAATTCACACTTGCACATGGAATGTTCTTGGAAAAATCATTGAAGTACTACTCATAGGGGAGAAACCTAGCCGAGTCGACAAAATTTTTTTTAGTCGGACTCATTAAAAGGATTGGATTAGATCATGAGGAGTGCAACAAGAACCTCTAGACAATGATTTGGGCAGATTGCATAACTCCCAAGAAAGCCTTGAAAACTTTTCCGTATGAGCTAGTGTATGGAAAGGAAGCATTATTATCTATCTCGTTTGAGATACCAATATTACGGTTACTGAAGTCCTTGAAAATTGAAGAAAATGGAGCGATGGAGGTTCAGTTTGCCAATTTACTAGAAGTGCAAGAAAAAAGGGAAAAATCTCTGATACCTATGTCCAACTGCCACTAGGTGGTTAAAATAAGGTTTGACAAGAAAGCCTCAGACCAGGGTCTAAAGTGTGGGGACCTGGTATTGAAATTTAGTGAAAGAGCTGCAAATCCTAGCCAGCATGGAAAGTTTGACAACCTATGTGAGGGTCTTTTCTAAATAATTCAGTGCAAAAAACACAATTCATTTGAATTGGAGAACATGCAACTTGAATTTTTGGGTATTCCAATTAATGGAATTCACCTAAAATTGTTTAATTAAGCTTCAATTATTCTGGCAATGTAAATGTGTGAATATTGTAATTTTTCCCTTCATGTTTTGTCAGTCGATATTTCAATAAATTCCATAGTGTGGGAAGAAGAAATTGATGGAATCCATCATCGCAAAGAGCAGAGAAAGGTAAAAGCTACCCATGATACAAAAAATAGACTCATGTACGAAGAATTAAAGTAAACTCATATTGCAAAAATACATGAATTTGAGGGAGGAAGTTTAGTAAGCAAGTATATTCATTATATATATACTTTGATAGATACATTTTCAAAATGGATCTGATGCCATACATTCAAAACTATTTCTATATATATGTATGAAGAGCCTTTTTCAGGCATATATATACAAAAAGGGAAAAAAAGTGTTTGAAACTTTAATTGTTCAAAGCAGGAGAATTATCATCAACAGTAGGAATATTATTGTCACCAAAAGGAAGGTTTTCATTAGAAGCAATGAGGCTAGGGATAGCAACATCAACAACAAGAACAAGTGGTGGTAGGAACACAAGGTTCCTTAAATCCATGTACTAGTCCACGTTGTAACATAACACCACATTGTAGTAGCACAATAGGAAGTGACATGCACAGGTGGCCCTCTCACGATGTTCAGTTTATGAAAGAAGCCAAAAAATACTCTAAAATGGCACCCATGGTACAACGATATCCTCTTCAATATACTTTTGCGGGTCACTTGCAACAAGAAGGCCCAAGACATAAACTGTATTGGTCACTACCTCTCCAAGGCCACCAAGGTATTTCTTCGAGAAAATTTGTAGTGTCAGACACAGGATCATAGTTTTGGGGACTTGTATGTTAAGAAAATATGCAACAAAGTGAGATCATATGTCCATGTTGACTCTTTACTTATCTTCGTATTCAATATAGTCTCTCCTTAGAACCCATTTCATAGCTTTGATCGTGAGAGAATGCTTAGTTTTGGTCATATGCTTGAGGTGCCTATTTAAAATCTCACCTTAAAAAGTTATTTGGGACTTGTTACAAACTAGCCTAATTGGGGTGTTCATGGTACCAGACTCTGCTCAGCTACCTAATCCTAGCTCTATGCAAACACAAACTCTACTCAACCACCTAACGATAATCCTAGCTAAATCACCTAATACCAATTTTGCTAATCCCTAAGTGTGTTTTTTCTACTATGATAAGGCCTATTTATAGAAATATATGAGGTAGCTGCATACCATAAGCATGATGCTAATCGAGTGTTAACTTGAAAATCCCAGCAAAGGGCCAGCTCGAAGTTCTCGCCCAGTTGCATCTGTAGGTATGAATTATTGCATGCAATATTAACAAGTGGTAATTAATTAATGCAAGTTGCTTATAGTCCTAAGAAATTTATCAGACAAATGGGTGTTGAGGTGTCATGTTGTAGGAAATTTCAAGCTCCAAGGCTTAATGCAAATATTTTCTAAGCACTCATTACATCTTTGGCTTAATTATTCCTTTTGGGATATTAATTTCCAAAGCATACGAAAGGATAACAACCTTTCAACCAACCGATTGATTTCCAAAGAAATTCACACCAAAGGATGTGATCACTAATGTAATTATGAATTCTTGTCTTTTCAAAAGGGCAAGTAATTCATTTTGCATGGGCAAGAGAGCTGGCGGTACATGCCAGATTTAACATGAAAAGGCAACCGTTGTCTACCGGTTTAAAGAAAAAAAATAAAAGGAAAGAAAAGCTAAGTATTTCATACAAAAGCTAAACAAAGCATAAAGTTTTCTAAGTATGCAAAAGGATTTTGAGTGTAGAACTATTGAGAAAACCAAAGTGCAATGCAGGATAACGACAAAACAACTAGGTGTAGAGAAATAGCTATAGGAGATTCATTGCTCCAGTGTGGATTGAACCAAAAGCAAGAGGCAATAATTCTTCCAGGTTTGTGTTCAGAGCCTTCCATAGTGTTTTTGGTTCCATTCATACCGCACTAGTGTGATATTTGAGAAAAATCTTGCAAAGGATGGAGGCATCCCAAAGTTCTCAAATATAAATGCAAGGAAAAGAAACACAAGGTTTATATAATGTCATGTGTGCAACACCAACCACCTATGTCTCCAAAAAAGTCTCTTACACTTCACCTAGTATACCAGAGAAGCCAGTGTGGGTAAATACAAAAGTTGTAGAAAAGAAGCCCCACAAAGGCCAGAGTTGAATTAAGGAGGAGTGGGATAATATTCATGATCCCATCCTCAAGAAGAACCCTAAGAATCTTAGGGAGGTGGCCTACATGAGGATGAGGAAAAAAAATCACCTAGTTTCCTTGGCGCAAAAGCGTTGGTGCAATGAGCTTCCACAGTATATGGTCTCGTTTGTGCACTATTTCCTGAAATCGGTCGACAAATCCATCAAGCATTTCAAACCAGTTACTAACACCATTAAGCACTGAGAGTTAAGAGTTAATATCTACAAGGAGTCTATCTGGGACATGTGTATCCCATAACGAAGATCCAAAGTGGACAAGATGGAGTCATTCACTCCAATAAAGGGAGAGAGCATATGGAAAACCAAAATTTTTTCTCTGGATTTTTATAAAAAATAAGCCCAAAGTCCCAAAGAAGCTCATAAAAAGAAACCATAGATGCCGCCAACACATAAAAATTTGAAAGAAGACATGGAGTACACCTTCTCAATGATGGCATTTTTTTGCGGCCTGGACACTGACAAGTATGTTCAGGAATTTCAACCAGGCTTTGGGTTCTAGTTATGTAGGAAACATTCCCTTTTCTAGTATGACTTTGTAGAGTTCCTCATCGAAGAGATGATAAGCCAAATAGTGGAATAACAAACACAATAGAGGTTAGGGTTTCCTTCCTTCCTCACCCACATGTTTTTGCACTAGAACCCTAACTTCTTTAAAAGATATATGGGGTTGGTCATATTTGATGAAAAGAAGAGGAGAAAGATAGTATCTGTATGGAATCCTTGATGAGTGTGTAGAATATTTCATTATTTTTACCCTATAATTTCCTCTTTACCTCTATCTTTGTCCATATTCCTGTCACCATTTGCTGAGGGAACCTTAATATTTAATAAAATATGGAAAATAAATTAGGATTAATAAATTACTAAAAATCATGATAATTTTGATTGTTTCGTGTCCAAATGGCAGGAGATAGTTAGAGAGGAAGTTGAAGTTTCTACAAGCATGAGGACCTCGGTAGATCAGTGGAATGAAATTAGCAAGACTTTGTTAGTGACCGATCACCTTTTTTTAGGATGCTTTGTTTTAACATTATAAGTGGCTTGCGGCCCTTTGTCATTTTTCATAAAATCTTGTTTGTGATTGACTGATAGGCCAAATGAACAAAAAAATTATTTACTTACTGATAATATGATCAATATATATATATATATATATATTTGTGTGCATGATGAAACTCAGATATATATGGAGATAATAGAAATCACATATTGATGTTAAATCTGTGTTTATAATTTGTTGTTGCGATTCGAAGGAATGATAAGTAGTGTGGAATAATTCTCTGATTGTGAGCTTCTAATCACTCAATAGATGATGAAGGTAGGGCCCACTTCTCCAATTGTTGGTGATATTTTCATTTCTGTGTGTGGTAATTTATGTTGCTTCATAATTATTCAATTTTTTTCATATTGTTTATTATGTTATCGGATCCTTATTAGTTTACTTAATGAATGTATTCAATCTCTATTGGTTTGTTCAATACTTATTAGTTTGTATAATCTATTAACTATAATTGAAGAATCAAATAGTTAGTTGAGATTGAAAGCATATACATGTTTAATAGCATAACTCATAGAGAATTTATTTTTGTTTATTGTATAGTTAATTTTTTTATTTTATTACCAAAAAGGTTTCCGTTCTGTTAGAGATTTTCAATTCTATTTTGTTGTGTGCCAGTGATCGGTTCTTTACTGCAGGGTCATTTCTTCATAGGCTCCTATCACATATGTGACAAGAATTATGCAAACCATATTTCTTCTCAAAAATAGATTACATTGGTTTGCATCAATAAAACCTTATTTTATCGATTGCAACCCTCTGACATACTACCACAACACAGTTCGAAAGCCTACATTCCTAGATTGACACTTTAGGGTGAATTGAGGAAGATATTTCTAAGAATTACTTCATAACCATTACCAGAACAATCTAAGACCATAGTTTAATCCAATAATTCCTTCATGAATTCCCACATTCTGATGTTCCTAAGGTTCATAAACCATCATAGGGTAGCATCCTTTAATATAGTTAGAAATAGTTTGAGTTTTTGTGCATCACTTTGATAATCATAGTTGTGGTACAACACATCAAATTCAAACAAAAAAATGTCAGGATCCTCAATTGAAAGACCACAGAAAATAGGAAAAGCAAAATGAGGAATTTTCATAGGAGCATCTTGTTCAGGATGTGTGATTGGAAACTCAAAGGTAATCAAATTATTGTTGGCCAGTGCCCTATTATGATTATTGTTGTTGTTGTTGTCATTATTGGTTTTTCGTTATTGTTGTTGGGATCCATGAATTCTAATGCCCAAGGGGTAAAATAGGTTTTAAATGGCTCTTGGGTTTCTAAAAAATGGACCAACTTTAGTCCCATAAGACCCTTGGAATATTTTTTGACCTTTTTGCATAATATCTCGGATGAGGTTGAATGAGTACCTGTAGGTGTCTCAACAATAGTGGTCTCAATAGCACACTTCTCGAGATTAGGTTCGAGTAATTCTAATGATTGCAACTTAGTTTCCAATTTTTCCTGAGTTGAGCTACTTCCTTCAACGAATGGTTTTGACTTATTTTGTAATTCTTGTGTTTCCTCAATGGATGTTTTTTATTTTTTTAAGGCTTTTCAGGTTGTAAACTACTTCCATTTTCTTTTCTAATGAATCTTCCTCTACTATCCATACTACGATTCATGCACCTAAATGACTTATGAAAAATAAAATTAAGGGTAGTTATCCAAATGAGGCCGACTATCACATGGAATTTCTCCTTAGTGCAATGCTCCTAGCTTAGTTTACTAGAAATGCAGACCTTTAACACCATTCCCTGGAAATGATGCCAAAATGATTGGATGGAGAGAGATGTGGTGGTATGGAAGATGGATGCTTCCAATTGGTTGACTAGGAGATGTCGGTATTAGGATAGATACGCAGCACATCCATCGATAAAAGAAGATAACCAATGAGGGTCGGCCATTTAGCGATCAACCATGTGAAGAAAATTTGTCAAGGCTATCAAAGTTATATGAATGGACCGTGGGACCAGCCACAGGGAATAAAAGTGAACACCTCATAGCAGACACAAAAAGGCTTATGGTAAAGAGAAGATAGGAACGTGAGCTAGAAGATATGTGCAATAGTGCTTGTTACAAAAAATGATAGGAAGGCAAAGAAACCCTGGTAATGGTTGTTTTTGGTATGGTGACGGTTTTGGCGATTGTGGCCTCCATGCCTATTTTCATGGCTATAATGTATATTGATATTTTGGCATGCATTGAGGGTATGTGGGTTGTTGCCAACCCCCTTACCATCTCGGTTGATAAGAATTGGGTTGGCTAGTGGTGCAAGAGCACCTAGGCCTTGACCTTGAAATGATAACAAACTGGACCTTGAAGGTTCATCAAGTGATTTGAAGATCTTTTATGTTATATGCAACGAAGAAGTTGCAAAATATATAGAAATAGGTTGCAATGCCATGAGTTGTCCATGTAATGTCATGGTGTCAATAAGGTCTAGGTGATAGAATAGCTCGAGTTGAGTGTTTGAATTAAGAATAAGGTCTTCATGACCATTTGTGATATTTTGAAAAGGCTTAGTGGATCAATTAAGAGGGGTTTATAAACTCAAGTTGTAAAGGGGTGTTGTATAGGAGAAAAATTGGCAAAATTGTCATTTTAGAGTCTAACTAAAGTTTGTTAAAGTAGGTTGTTGGTTCTAAAAGGTAGTTGGATGTTGAAACATTCCAAAATACAATGTAATCCCTTGTGAAAATGATGATGATTCAGTTTGGAAGAATATTTTTGACTGTTGGAAACGTTGATCTCTACAATTTTTGTGTTTTTCCAGAACTTTTCTTCATGGTATAAGCCTGTACATAACTTATATGTCTTGAGAATATGGTTACCTTTAAATACATGTGTTTAAATTTATCTGCATTTTCTTTGGGGGTCTAGAATCATCATTTTGTGTGTAGGGCAATCAAACTTCAAGAACTGCTCTATTTTTCCTAAACCAAGGGTTTGAGAGGAGTTAAAATAATGATCTAAGCCTTCCACCCACTGTGAAGACCCGTGAATTAGTGGACATGATTATATAGGCTCATTAGACATTTTAGTACCTTCATTTGTACATGGAAGATGACTGTCTTGACTTTGGCGTGTTTGTAGGGTGGAAACCATTGGAAGAGTGTGTGATTTGGTGAGGACAATCTTGAATATGGTCAAGAAAAGATAGGAGTGGTTAGTATTATGATTTGAAAAGCTTGAGGGGGTCAAACTGAGTTTTCCTGAGTAGTTGGTGTGCCTTGGGATAGGTTGGAACATGCACTTCCAATAAGGGTGTCCTAAAACCCTATGTTTCTAGGCTCATGAGAGGGTTTTGGAGTTGGGGGTTAATTTGAACCATTAGGGACCTATGGATTGGAGAATCCTAAGTTTTGAGAAAATTTCTAAGACTATTTTAGGTTACCTTTGTTTGGGGGTGAATTTGAGAGGGGGTTCCTTTGGAATTTTTGCCTAATTGTGAAGCCTAGAATCGGGTGGGTGTGCTGAAAGTCCTCATTGGTCCAAAAGAGTGACCCTTACTTTTCATGTACGTTGTGTAACCCTAAAAATGGTATCTTAATCCATATTGCAATTGGCAGGTGTTTTGGAAAGACTAAGTGAAAATTGGTCTAAACCAGTTTTGGAGTGCTGCAAGGGCAAGGTGATGTGTAGGTTGCTAAATGGAGGACCTTGTGGAATTGAGAACTAAGATTGTGTAGAAACCTCTAATTTTGAATAGGAAGGAAGGTCACCAGCTTACCTCTACATCATAGTGGTATCAAAGTGAGGGAGTAGGTCTTTGTTAAGATCAAGATTGAAGTTTGTGTGTAGGAAGAAGAAGGTAGTTGGAGGGAACAAAATGCCTCCTAAAAACAATGACATTGTAAGGAATCTTTATAATCATGATAAGGATATAGATACATTGAAATGGGAGATGGCTGCAATGAAGGCTAAGGCTAGGACCCTTTTGGAGGAAAGTGATTCTGAAGAGGAAGAGACCTCTGGTGATGAAGAGGAGATGGATCTAGATGATGTGAGAACAATGAAGTTTCTGAAAGCTGTGAAGAAGGATGGAAATGGAAAAATGGATGTGCCTATGTATGGAGCAAAAATTGATAGCGAAGAGCTCTTGGATTGGATAGGGGCTTTGGAGAATTAATTTGATAGTAAAGATGTTGATGAAGGACATAAGGTGAAGAGAGAAAAAACAAAACTGATAGGACATGCTTTGGTGTGGTGGAATTTTGTGCAAGAAGATAGGGAGAGAAAGGGAAAAAGAAAAATCATGTCTTTGGAGAAGATGAAAGCAAAGATAAAACATAAATTTATTCCTATTTATTACAATATTCAATTGTTTAAGAAATTGCAAAATCTTAGACAAAAGGAGTTAGATGTACAAGCATATACTAAAGAGTTATATAGGTTAAGTATAAGGGCTAAACATGAAGAAGATGAGGAAGAGATGACTGCTAGGTACTTGAATGGTTTAAGATTTAACATTCAAGATGAAATCAGCTTGATGGCACCAAAATCAGTAGAGCAATGCTTTCAAATGGAAATGAGGGAAAAAGAAAAGTTAAAGAGGAGACAAGAGAAGGTAGCAAGAGGAAGAGGCAACACTTCTAAAGGAAAGGGATTCAATCCTAGTTCAAGGAAAAACAAGGAGAGTCAAGGAGATGACAAGAAGGACCAAGAAAAATTTGATTCAAGAGGTAGATTTAGTGGAGGAAGAGGTTCCTATCAGTTCTCAGGAAGATGCTACACTTGCAACCAGCCTAGATATCTAGCCTTTAAGTGCCCTGAAAAGCAAGGCTCAAGCTCTCATGGTGGATAAAGGAGGAACCAACTAGTGCATGAAGATGAAGAGAGTGTGGCTTCACCTATACTAAACCTTACATCAGAAGAAGGAGAGGCACTCATGATAAGAAGAAATGTGTTGCAAGCATCCAAGGAGGAAGATTTGAGTCAAAGAAGGAGCCTATTCAAAACTACATGCAAATGCAAAGGTAAAGTGTGTCAAGTTGTCATTGATTCTAGTTCTCAAGATAATCTAGTATCTAGGGAAATGGTGGACAAGTTGAGTATGGAAAAATTACCTCATGAAGCACCTTATAGAGTTTCTTGGGTCAACGATAATGAAACTTTGGTGGTAAAAGAGCAAGCATACGTTGATTTTCAGATTGGAGAGTACAAGGATAGGGTTCTATGTGATATTTTGCCAATGGATTGTTGTCATGTGCTCTTAGGGAGGAATTGGAAATTTGATAGAAGGTCCATATATGATGGCTGGGAGAACACATACACCATCAAGAAGGAGGACAAATTTTTTAAGTTGCTTCCCTTGAAAACAAGTGTAAGGGATAAGGGTAAGGCTAAAGTAGTGTTTTTTAGCAAGAAGGAGCCTTTAAGGCCTGAGGACAGTAGGTCTGATGTGGTTGCAGGTATAGAGCAGGTTGGTGGAGTTGTGACAGTGAAGAGAACACCCAAAAATGGTGTTAAGATAGAAGGAAGTCAATTTTTGCATGGGGTAGAGAGAGAACTCAGACCTCAGTTTGATTTGACCAAGGTAAATGTTGAGAGGATAGTAGGGAACTTGGTTGTGAAAAGTATGGAGAAGGGACTTATGTTTGAGTTTGATGTAAACACAGTGGGGAATGGTAAGTGTGCAAGGGAGTATCAAGGATAGGGTGGAATAGATGTTGGGACCATGGTGTGTCCTATCACTATGAAAGTTGCTGCAAGGCAGGTGGATTTTGGTGGAATGAGGAAGGAAAAAGTTGTTAGTGCAGGGGCACATATGCATGGTGATATGGAGGGTTTAGGGACATCACAGGAAGAGGAGATTCAACATAAGCATTCAAGTTTGATCTCAGAGTTAGCAAGGCAAAATGTGCAAGGAATGGTGAGGAACTACCCATGTATGGGTGGAGCAAGGAGGAAAGTAGGTTTATGTGTTTCTAATGTTTGTTTGTTTATAGGTTTAGGACGTGGAACAACACCAAATTTTGATCTAGGACTAAAAAGACCAGTACCTAGTCTGCAAATGATGCTTGAAGAGCAAAGTGGGTCAAAGAACAAGGTTTTAACTCTTGGGACAAGAGTTTCTCTATGGGTGGGTGTATGGTGCAAGAGCACCTAGGCCCTGACCTTGAAGGTTCATCAAGTGATTTGAAGATATTTTATGTTATATGCAATGAGAAAGTTGCAAAATATATAGAAATAGGTTGCAATGCCATGAGTTGTCCATGTAATGTCATGGTGTCAATAAGGTCTAGTTGATAGAATAGCTGGGGTTGAATGTTTGAATTAAGAATAAGGTATCCATGACCATTTGTGATATTTTGAAAAGGCTTAGTGGATCAGTTAAGAGGGGTTTATAAACTCAAGTTGTAAAGGGATTTTGTTTAGGAGAAAAATTGGCAAAATTGCCATTTTAGAGTCTAACTAAATATGGTTAAAGTAGGTTTTTGGTCCTAAGAGGTAGTTGGATGTTGAAACATTCAAAAATACAATGTAATCCCTTGTGAAAATGATGATGATTCAGTTTGGAAGAAAAATTTTGATTGTTGGAAACATCAATCTCTGCAATTTTTGTGTTTTTCCTGAACTTTTCTTCATGGTATAAGCCCGTACATAACGTATATGTCTTGAGACTATGGTTACCTTTAAATAAATGTGTTTACATTCATCTGCATTTGCTTTGGGGGTCTAGAATCATCGTTTTGTGTGCAGGGTAATCAAACTTCAAGAACTACTCTATTTTTCCTAAACCAAGGGTTTGAGAGGAGTTAAAATAATGATCTAAGCCTTCCACCCACTGTGAAGGCCTATGAATTGGTGGAAATGATTATATAGGCTCATTAGACATTTTAGTACCTTCATTTGTATAGGGAAGATGACTATCCTAACTTTGGGGTGTTTGTAGGGTGGAAACCATTGGAAGAGTGTGTGATTTGGTGAGGATAGTCTTGAATATGGTCAAGAAAAGATAGGAGTGGTTAGTATTATGATTTGAAAATCTTGATGGGGTCAAACTAAGTTTTCTTGACCAGTTGGTGTGGCTTGGGATAGGTTGGAACATGCACTTCCAATAAGGGTGTCCTAAAACCCTATGTTTCTAGGCTCATGAGAGGGTTTTGGAGTTGGGGGTTAATTTGAACCCTTAGGGACCTATGAATTGGAGAATCCTAAGTTTTGAGAATATTCCTAAGACTATTTTGGGTTATCTTGGTTTGGGAGTGAATTCAAGAGAGGGTTCCTTTGGAATTTTTGCCTAATTGTGAAGCCTAAAACTGGGTGGGTGTGTTGAAAGTCCTCATTGGTCCAAAAGAGTGACCCTTTCTTTTCATGTACGTTGTGTAACCTTGAAAAGGGTATCTTAATACATATTTTAATTGGAAGGTGTTTTGGAAAGACTAAGTGAAAATTGGTCTAAACCGGTTCTGGAGTGTTGCAAGGGCAGGGTGATGTGTATGTAGCTAATTGGAGGACCTTGTGGAACTGATAACTGAGATTGTGTAGAAACCTCTATTTTGGCATAGGAAGGAAGGTCACCACCTTACCTCTGCATCAACTAGGTCTAGGGGCAATATAATCATTCATCATGCTAGCAATAATTAATCGAGGTGGAAAAGGTCACCTAGGGGCCACGTAATAGACAGGTTCCTCAGAATATTCCATTTCAGGCACACCTATAGGAAGAGGCCTCAAGTTAGAAATCCTAATGACTTCTTCTAGGGATGAGATGTTTGTCCTACAGTATGGGAAATCCTCACTACCATATCTCTTGTGACACATTGGACAAAACACGTCCAAGGCCTTTTCACCTTCCTCTTTCTTCCTATGGGTATAAAGCGTGTCTATCTATTTACCCATATGACTCAAAAAATATGTTTTAAGATCCTCAAGTAAATTACCTATTTCATGCTTAGTTATACTTGTCGTATTGCCTATGGAATAAGGTGTTGGCATATGGATTCTAGTTTTTTCATAGATGGAAAGCTAAAGTCACTCATTTGGTCGACAATTTAGTATTGGTTCATACTGGTAGACAGAATGAAGAACAAGGTATTCGATTAAAGGTAAATATGTCGATCTGTATATTTCCCCAGACTATTATTTTGAGTTGTGCATCTTAGAGAATATCATTGGGTATCTGGAATAACTTACTCTCGAGTTTCGTGCCTACACATTTAGTGGTGTAAAATCTAGGAGATCTGGTGCACTAATTTTCTGATTATCTCTGCTAGAAGGCCGACTTGGAAAAAATAGTCATTGCAGATGTTTAAGAAGTAATTTGTTAAATGTTTCTATGTTAAAATATTTTTATTTGGGTCCTCACTATTCTTTGAATAACTATGGGTGGTGCGCATAAAGAATTAGTTGTGGATTTAGCCGACAGTTGGAAAGTATTTTATGTTTTATGAAAGCCGACATATGAATGATCAAATCTTTGGTAGTGAATATATATCTGAGATCGGTTGTATCATTTTGGAGTAGTGAATTTGTGTGATGTTAATTATATTAGTTTGTGGTGAGAAATTCAATAGGATAGTGGTGTGAATTCATCTGTGCATGAATTTGTGATGTGAATAGTAGAGAAAAGCAGAGCAAAGAGAACAATCAAATAGAAGGTCCAAAATCTGATCTCTGAGCCTAACTGAAACTATAACCTAGCATAAGTAGATGGTACTACTTCAGTTCAACCCTTCAGATGGTCTTAATCTGAACATTTTTTAAGGTAGTGAGCCTGAATGCAAGTGCATTCCCTTTTTGTAAAATGTATATTTGAGTACTCAAATTGTGGACTGACCCCCACCGTGGTTTTTCCCCTAATAGGGTTTCCATGTAAAAATCCATGTGTTATGGTTTTTTGGATGATTAATTTGTGTTTTTTCATATTTCCTTTGGTTTAATGTTGAAATGGTTTAAATATCAGATTAATAAAGTTCAGATTTGAGAACACTGATTCACCCCCACCCCTCTCAGTGTTCCCTTGAGTCCAACATAAGGCTTACTTGGATAGTTCCTTCTCGAATTTTGAGACCTTGAATAGTTCTTGTAAATATCATAAATATCATCAAATCCCATTTTGGAGATATTCCCTTTGCCTATTAAATTTAATGCTTCCATAACATCATCTCTTATCACCCTAAGAAACAACATTTTAATAGAATCATCATTTAGTCCATGTTGGCGAGACCGTTGAAGACTAAAAATGAAGTGTTCAAGGTAGTCCTCCATAGACTCATCTTTCTTTTGAGTCATGCAAAAAAATTCATCCCAAACCTCCTTTGTTTTGCAATCTTCTTAGTACTTGGCTAGGAATAATTCCTTCATGACTTCCCACATTCTGATGTTCCTAAGGTTCATAAACCATTGTAGGGAAGCATCCTTTAATGTAGGTGGAAATAGTTTGAGTTTTTGTGTGTCACTTTGATAATCATAGTTGTGGCACAACACATAAAATTCAAACAAAAACATGTCAGGATCCTCAATCAAAAGACCACAAAAAGCAAGCAAAAGAGAATGAGGAATGTTCTTCATAGGAGCATCTTGTTCAAGATGTGTGATTGGAAACTCAAAGGTAATCGAATTATTGTTGGCCAATGCCCTATTATTTTTTTTTTGTTTTTGTCATTATTTTTGTTGTTTTTTTTGTTGGGATCCATGACTTATAATGCCCAAGGGGTAAAATAGGTTTTAAATGGCTCTTGGGTTTCTGAAAATGGACCAACATTAGTCCCATAAGACTCTTGGAAGAATTTTTCAACCTTTTTGCGTAATATCTCAAAAGAACTTGGATGAGTACCTATGGGCATCTCAACAATAGTGGTATCAATAGAACACTTCTTGAGATTAGGTTCAAGTAATTCTAATGATTGCAACTTAGTTTTTAATTTTTCCTGAGTTGAGCTAATTCCTTCAACAGATGGTTTTTACTTATTTTGTAATTCTTGTGTTTCCTTAATGGATGTTTTTGATTGGATTTTAGGATTTTTAGGCTGTGAAATACTTCCCTTTTATTTTCTAATGCATCTTCCTCTACTATCCCTACTACGATTCATGCACCTAAATGACTTATGATAAAGAAAACTAAGAGTAGTTATCCAAATGAGGTTGACTATCATGTGGAATTTATCCTTAGCACAATGCTCCTAATAACACCAAAATGATTGGATTAAATTGTGGTATTAGATTGTTTTGGTAATGTTTTTGCATTAACTCATTGAAATAGCTTCCTCAATTCAATCTAAAGTGTCAATCTGGGAACGTAGGATTTTGAACATGTTGTGGCAGTATGTCGAAGGGCTGAAATCGATAAAATAAGGTTTGATGGATGCAAACTAATGTAATCTATTTTTGAGAATAAATCTAGCTTGTAGACTTCTTGTCACATATGTGACAAGAACCCAAGAAGAAATGACCCTACAACAAAGAACCGATCACTGGCACACAACAAAACATAATTGAAAATCTTTCTAGTAATAAAATAACAAAATTAATTATGCAATAAATAGAAATAAATTCTCTATGAGTTATGATATTGAACATGGATATGCTTTCAATCTTGATTAACTATTCAATTTTTCAATTATAGTTAGTAAATTATGAAAACTAATAAGTATTGAACAAACCAATAGAGACTGAATGCATTCATTAAGTAAACTAATAAGGATCCGATAACACAATAAACAATATGAAATGAATTGAATAATTATGAAGCAATATACATTACCACACACAAAAATGAAAAGATCACCAACAACTGGGGAAGTGGGCCCTACCTTCATTGGCTATTGAGTGATTAGAAGCTCACAATCACATAATTATTCCATACTACTTAGTACTCCTTTGAATCGCAATAAAAAATTAGAAACATAGATTTAACATCAATATGTGATTTCTATTATCTCCATATATATCTGAGTTTCATCATACACACATATATATATCGATTGTATTATCATAAAGTAAATATTTTTGTTTGTTCATTTGACCTATCAGCCACTCACAAACAAGAGTTTATGAAAAATGACAAAGGGTAGTAGGCCACTTACAATGTTAAAACAAAGCATCCTAAACAAAAATGATCAATCACTAACACAGTCTTGCTAATTTCATTCCACCGATCTCTTGAGGTCCTCATGCTTGTAGAAGCTTCAACTTCCTCTCTAACTATCTCATGCCATTTTGACACAAAACAATCAGAATTATCATGATTTTTTAGTAATTTACTAATCCTAATTTCTTTGCCATATTTTACTAAATATTAAGGTTCCTTCAAAAAATGGTGACATAAATATGGACAAAGACATAGGTAAAGAGGAAATTATAAGGTAAAAATAATGAAATATTCTACACTTACCACTCCTCTCCTCTTTGCAACATGTGACTATTACGCAATTTTGGATTATTTCTTGACTCTAATTCTGCAAGATTTGAGGGAGGATGGTGGTATTTTGTGGCTCAACATAGACCAAACATAGTACATGTAGAATTTCACTCTGAAATGCGATTATTTTTTTTGGGTGAAGATTTCACATTCATCTGGATGCACGACTTCACCAGGGAACCATTCTGACTTCTAACATGTCTCATAGATTAGATACTGTCCCATGAAATGTTCTACCAAGTATCAATTATTGAGTTCACCTTTTGCAGCAAAAACTCTAAGAAGAGAGGATTTTTTGGCTATCTGCTAAGCTTTAAGACAATGATTATGGCCAAGATGTAGACTCATGACTTGCTAGAAGCAAAGCTGGCTCATCTGGGGCTGGTATGGATTTGCAACAAGTGGAATTACAACCCCGATGATGACTCACTGAATGAGTATGTCAAGCTAACACATAGCCTGTGGCCTTACTAACAAAAGCACCATAATCTAATGGAGGATGCAGATGACCTAATGGTGGACCTAGCTCATATTCCAACAAAAGGTGTTCGACTTCCATGGCTCAAGTTCTATTTTCAAACAGGGAAATATGATAAAATAAAGTGTATCAGGGCTACTCTTTGCAATAATTTGATAAGGAATTACAACTGGAGTGAAGAGAAGATTAAGGATTTATGGATTTTCCAACAGGAGACCCAATGCACTGAGGCCCCTTATGATAACATAGAAATGGATGACAGGTTCGATAAATTGTGGAATGATGAGCATCTTGATTCTGATGATAGTAGTGATGAAGATGCTGATGTGGAGGAGGATGAAGGAAAATCAGGGGAAGGAGATGAACCATAAGTGGAGCTTCAAATGGCCCTTACATAGTAGAAATGGAAGGCAATGAAGCAAAATTACAAGGTTTCTTCAAATGTGTAGGTAAAAAAATCATGTGTGAGGACCTCGCTAACTCACACCTAGACCACAAAGAGGACTTGAAAAACCTAGCCGCAATAGTCAAAGACCATAGTGGTGGAAGACACATCGCCCACCAAATGGCTGCACACCGAAACATCTTCAAGAGAGTTTTCACAGGAGCCCAAGGTGAGCCAAGAGCCTGCAATGAGCCAAGGATAGCAATCATTTGCACCGCATGTATCTTTCGCTCCCTCTTCTCTTGCTTTGTAGTCTTTAGTAACACCTATTGTGTCCGTAGTGCCACTCACTTTAGGTGTTGACCCCTCCCTTTTTGCCTCTTCTTCAATGATTGTGGGAGGTTTCACATAGTTCTCTCATATGGTGCCATTTTCCTTTACTCCACAAACCTTTACACCTTTCACCTCAACCCATTTCACATCTATCATTGCCCAACATTTTGCATCTGTAGCTACCATTGATACCTCTTACTACTACTGTGTCAGCCCCAATCTAGTCTACCCAATAGATGGAATCCACCATGACACTGCTTCCCTCGAGTCCTCTTACTGATTCATAAGCTGGGTGTTGGTATATCCCTCCTTTCTCTCCTCAAATAGTCACTCTTTTGAAAAATAAATCGCCTAAAACCATTACCCTTTCATTCCCTTTCACCCTTCCTCTCAATGCACCCTTTGTGGGTGGTTTCATCAGATTGTCAATAGAGTTCTTGTTGGAGGGCAACAAAACTAAAAAGGCATGGGAAATCAAATTACAAAAACAAAGAGCCAAAGATTCTAAAAAGCCAACTGGGCCAAAGGTGTAGACTATTTTCAATGAGGCTCAACAATCACTACATTTTGCAACTATTTACCCATCTGTCATCAAACCACAAGGAGAGATGTAGCCAGATGATTAAAACATGTATTCCATGGGGCTTGACCTAAGCATAGACTGACTGCAAGACAAGCTTGAGCTCATGGAGGAGACTTAGTGAGTTGTGACCACCAACTTTTTCAAGTCTAGTCGCTAGCTAAAGAAGGAAGAATAATAAAAAAATTTCAAGGAGAGGGTTGAGGTCCTTCTAGAAAAAGAAAAGGTGAGGGATGTTAAATTTAAATGCTTATTTCAAAAAGCAGAGACAGAGTGGGCCAAACTATGGGAGGAACTTGCAAAGTTTCAATCCTTTGACCCAAATCTAGTCAATGAGCTACAACAAAAAAACCAATGATATCAAGAGCAGTTAGTCGGGAGGAGCAAGAAGTGTAGCGAAAAAATGAGGAGCTCAACCACCAACATGCTCAATCGGATTAACGAATGCAAAAAATAGATGTGGACTTCAATGATCACCAGACTCAACTAGAATATGAGGTCTAGGAAATGAAGTCTTCCTCGAAGAGGGAAGTAGCAAATAACGAACGAGTTGAAGCAACATGGCTCATAGAATCAAAATCCCTACGAGGACAACTTTCAATCACAAAAAAATGGGTTGTGGATCTCACATAGGAGGTTGGTTCAAGAGATACAGAGATTAACGCTATGAAAAGTCTTCCCCAAACCCTTGATATTCAATCAAACTTCCTTCAAATAGCCCATTGGCTATATGTTTCATACTAGGAAAAGGTTAAGTCCTTCTTCCTGACTCTCCAATCAATGCTCCAATTCATTTTAGAGGCAATGATTTTAGGCAGGGAGGTTCATAGAATGATCAAGTAGTTCCCACAATCCATCATGGATAGAGTCCCTGAGGATAGGAGGTTTTTGGATAGGCTATATATGGTCCCAGAGAAAGTCTTAGCAAACATGGGGATTGAAGACCAGAAGGTCACTACCAAAATAGCTAAAAGGTTTATCCATTACCATACAACCATCCTCAATGCTAGCGAGTGTGCCACTACATTGGACCAAACCATGAATAACATGCGAGAAATGTTCTCCCACCTAACTCAAATGGGTTTACCATCCCCATTTATTTAAAATGAATTGATGGCCATGATGAAGTAGATTGTGGAGAATATTGAAGAGAAACAAAAAGATGCATCCACTTTTTAGAACTTCAATTAGCCCCTTATTGCAAAGGATATCGAGGGTGTTGCCCATTCAATAGCATGAATAATTTTCCAACTCGAGTCCTAGGCCGATATATCCATGATGTTTCCTTACAAAGAAATGATTGATCTACATGGAGTGCAAGAGAATCTATGCAACATATCGACTCCCTTTGAGGCCAACTCATTTCCTTTGCAAACTCCTCTCTCCAAGCTTTGATCGCATCACCCCATGGATAGGACTCTGGTTTGGGAACTAGAAATTTTTGGGTTGCTCATTCCATAGGAAAAATGCCCCTGGTAATCACCAAAATCTATGAATATAAATTTCTCCAAGCTCACTTTGAGTGATTTTGATTTTTGTTAAGTACCGGTCCACACCCCATTTACTTAAAATCATCAGTCTCTTTTTGAAAAATCTTCATCCAACCACTAACACGTGTCTTCTAGGTGCTCTTTGTAGGAATTTCTCCTTCACTCTTCCAACGACTCCCACCACGCCTCCATGTGTCAACATCACAGACACTTTAAGGCTTCTTCCCTTTTCTTCCCTATCAGGCCTCGACCGCATGCCATGTAGCATCGGTTCACATACACTTCTTGGCAGCCCCCACCAACAATGCCATTTTGAAAGAAATACCTCCTTGTGTCACACCATGAAAGATTTCATCATAGAGAGGGAAGAATGAGCCACAAGCCTTGACCTATTGCCACATGGATCTTTTGAGGACTCCATCATGCAAAATTAGCAAACAAGCAACAACCTTACCACGGCTACCACGTTTCTAGCTTCCTTCATGAGTGAGCAACACATGTCAACACTCTATTTTGTTGGGACCACTACCATCATTCGTAGGGGAGGAATCTAGCTTGAGGGTGACTATGTTCATGGCTTGAATATTTTTTGTTGCAATGGCCTAAGGGAAATCATTGATGTGGGCATCATTGCTTATGATCGGGGGTCTTTTCTATTACTGGCCCACTAGGTGGGGGGATTTCTACCTATATATATTGCTTCTTCTTTTGAAGAAAGGGTTCAAAACTTAAAAATAAATTTGTGGAAAGACACCAGGCCTCTTTTATTGTTTTAGGTTATTGTATAAGATTCACATACTATGCCATTTTTCGGCCTTTCTATTTCTTGACTATTTGATAAAGCTTTATACTATGCCATCATTTTATTGAGTAATTTATTTATAGACTTCTATGATTTCAATATAATCTTACTGACTCAAATCGTGTCTTTGAATCTTCTTTATAGTAAATGTATGGAGGTTATTTTATGTCATTGATTGAATTATTCAATTTTCCATTCTGATTTCTATGATTCTGGGACATAGCAGATTGTTGAACAACCCTTACATCATATCTAACAGATAGGTTTATCATGCTCATATCTACTTCTTGGTGCATCATCTTAGATTAGATTAATTTTACATTCATTTCATTCTACCCTTTTCAACCCCCCAATTATAGAAGAAGTCATTTTTTTTTAAAAACCTGGAGGTCACTCAATTTAGAACAATAGGTCCCCCCTTTAACTGAGTTTCCCATAAAGGGTTGTTACCTTGTCAAATTTTAGCATCAACAATAGGAAAGAAGAAAAGAAGTGTGAATTGGTTAGTGATAAGATTCCAGTGTATAGTTTTATGGGAATTTTTTGTGATCATGTGGTCTATGAGTATGCAAGGAATATGCATAGAGCTTGATAGTTGGACTCATAGTTTAGGTTATGAAAGGACACATTTCCAATTCATAGAATCATTTTAGTTGTCGACTTTGTAGAGAACTCACACTATGACCACAAAACAAGGTGCAATCACAATAAAACTCCACATGTGTTGCTATATTTGTGCATGTAAAATTCATTCATGTAAATGATAGTGTTGTGTGGTCTCACAACATGCCCCATTTTTATCCTTGGAAAAATGTGGACCCCTTATTTTTTCTTTTTCATTCCTCTCGCTTTTGCTTGCTTTAGTGTTGTTTTTGGGGGGTTGGTAAAATTGCAAATCTTATTTCAATTTTCTTGGTTATATCAATTTGTGGGATAGATAATGATACTCATATGGGATGGTCCTTTGATGTCAAATTCCTCACATGGGAAAGGCAAGAAATTTCCTCTCAATGTACAAAGAATGTTATAGCAAGTGGGTTACTTTTAGTAGTAGGGTTTCTGCGAACAATGCAGGCCCCTGAGTTGGTTATGGAATGTTTGAACTACTACAACCCAAAAAATATATTTGTTGAGAAGGAGGGAGGAACTTATGTAGATCTCTCTAAGAAAGGAATTATATATATGTTTTGGCTTCCTACATTCGCTTAGATGTATCCTATAGATATGAAGGTGAAAACTAAGACCTACCTAGATGCTAAAGAATAGAATAGGAAAATTATGATTACCCAATGGTGTTTGGAGGAAATTACAAAGTAGACAAAGCTAATTCTAAGGTCTATGTTCAACCCATATGTTCAAGATATTATAACTATGCTAAGAAGGATAGCTAGATTGCGAGATGCTAGTAAATTCAAAACCATGGATGTTTTTAATCATAGCCAAATTAATGGAAGGCCATGTACCAATGCATTGGGAAGGATTTATTAGCGATAGATTGCATGATCAAATAATGGCATTTCCAAGGTCAAGATATTTTTCTATGTCATCTTCTATGATCTACTCATGTGCCTTAAGAGAAAATAAGAAAGGGTTGAAAAGAATTGGTACTCTAGATAGAGAAGTAGGAAATAATCTGATATATGCTCATTTAGCCCAAATTACTATTCATAAATATAGGGAGCATTATCAAAGAGTTAATGATGCATTTTCCAGGAAGCTGGTTAGAATAGTGGAATGTGATAAAGCCAAGAGATTGTCTCTAGAAGCACAATGTTTTGTCAAATAGGTTGGAGGCTGGTACATTTAGTTTCCCACTTTCACCTACATTAGGGTGGAAGGATTTGAAGGATATCCTTTCATGTTGTTGAGGTACCCTATAGATAAAATAGTGTTATTAGAATTGGTAAGACATTTGAAGCTGTCCTAAGCTTTTTATAGCTTGGCTCATAAGAAGGATTCCCTTGAATTTCCCATTGCAATACAGAACTACAAATGTAGTGCAATCAAAGAAACCAACCTGTGTGAAGATGAGTTAAAGATGTACAATTTGGAGTACTTTTCACTTCGAAGAAAGTATTATGATCCAGAAGAGAATATTTCCAAGAATATAGTTGGTTATCGTGATCATGTTCAACATCTAGAAGACTATTGGTTCAGTTGTGATGATGAAAACAAAGTAAGAAAGAGAAAATATGAAATATTGTCATTAAAATATGAGCTAATTCTCAAGATTCATTATATTCCATATCAATTCAAGGAAGATGATGGTGGAGTTTTTAATCAATATTATAATGAAAATAGAGTCTATGATGAACCTATTCCTAATCCATACTATGAAAGAAAAGAAATAATATTGATTGAAGAATTTTTTGAACTGGTTCTATTGTAGACTCAACATTGGATAAATTATTTTTGTAAAGCTTTAAGAAAAGCAGGAATAAAACCCACCTACTCACTAGATACAAGAAAGAAAAAAAGAGAAGAGAATGATTCTAAGCATGGGGAGCATACCAAGAAAAAGAGAAAAGTTGGTAAAGAAACTACTTCTATGCATATTGAAGAAAGAACCCTTGAGGCTCCAAGATAAGGAATTTCATTAAAACTAGCTAGTCAACATAAAGAGGCTGAACTAGGTAAGGTTTGAGTAAAAGTAAAGTCAAAAGTCGCATCTTCTTCCATACAAAAACCAAGGACTAGGCCTATGAATGATCAAGAGGTAGGGAGGATAGAGAATATTGGTACACATAAAAGGTCTACATCTCAAAGAGTTTCAACATTATTTACTTTTCCCCCTTCAGTTAATATGGCTACTATAAAACACACTAGGAAAAACTCTTGTTGTTTTAGATGAAGTTTCTAAGTCATATGAAGCTAAAATTAAAGAAAAAAAGGATAAGTGGGGCACTATGTAGGAGGAATTAAAATAAATAAATCTAAAGATAAACCCATAGTACAACTAGTGGTGGAAGAGATTCCAGATATAGGGCCAATTCTTATGAATGTTGAAGAAGAAGAATTCATAAGACAAACAATCGCTTCAGAGGCGGGGAGCCCTGAAGTTCTTGAAATGGAAATATGGGAGACTAGAGGAAAAATTCCTACTAATGATATTGTGATTGAAGATACCTTAGATTCCCAACCTTCACTAGGGAATGATCAAAATGATATTGAACAATTGCAGGTTTCTAAAAAAGTCAAAAGAAGACCCAGTTGAATTTGAAAATGAAGAACCTTCACAAACTTCGGGTGATAGGGTTAGAGATGAAGAGAATCCTAATGTGATGAGATATAAAGAAGATGATTTCCTAGGAACTGCTACTAAAAACTTGTCTAGATAGGAAAATACAGTTCTTGAAACTGAAGAGACAGTATTGAATCCCGATAATTTGAAATCTATGCCAGAGAGTACTGAAGATGTTCTGATTTCAGAGGATGTAATAGATAAAGTTGAAAATGTAAGAGAATAAGCTCCTAAACATATTGGAAACTAGGAATTGATAAATGTCACAGAGGTAGAGCACAACAAAGATGGACATAATTGGTTAATTAGAGAATTAGCTTCCCCATTGGAAGTGGAATTAGTATCTCTAGATCTTAGAAGTTTAATGTAGGAAGTAGAGATGACAAAGCCTAGGAAAAGAGCTAAAATAAAACATGTCATGCAAAATAATGTAGATGGAGGAAAAAAAATCCATATAGCTACTCTGGTAGTAGACGAAAATAAACATGAAATAACACCTAAGCAGTATAAAATAATGTATCAATGTTGGACACTCATCCTTGACACAAGAATTCAAAGAAATGAATATGAGTTTGGATACAACTGTTAATAGGGTACATAAAATAAAATAGAATAAAAGAGAGTTGAAAGAACATACTGTTAGCTTGGATAATTTTGTAAAATCATTAACTCAATTTGGTCAAGCACAAAATGAATTACATTAGAATCTAGTACTTATGTCACAGGAACAAGTGGATTCTATTGCAGAAATTCACCACAAGATGAACATATTTGAAGAATGGATTGAGTATTGGGTAAGGAAAGGAGAAGATCTCATTGCAAATGTAATTGGTAAGTACAACGAAGCACACCGTTGGTTTGAAAAATCAAAAATATTGGAAGGAGAATGCATATTTCATTAAGAATAGGCTGATACTGAGAAGTGAAATGTAGAAAATCTCATTCAAATAGATGTCCAAGAATTGATAAGAGATAAGATAATTTCAAAACAAGAAGTCCCATTATATGAGAAATGGAAGAAACAATTAAACTGGGAAGGTGACACTTTACTACAATGTATAGAAGTATTTGAAAAGGTCACCGAAAAGTGTAGTAAATTGTTTGATAAAGATCAAGATTTCATTGAATTGTTAGCATGGCAAGATTGTGATCCCCAGAAATTAGGACAAGAGGTTAAAGAAGCAATTTTTTTTAACAAATGGATCAAAAGAATAAATAAAGACCCTATTTTTTTGTTAACCTGGGAAGTGATTGATGAGATCATACATTGAAAAAACACTATAGTCAGGTATGAAACAAAGAAAATGCATAGGAATGCAAACATCCTCTAGATATCAGAAGACTACACAAGGCTCAAGTATAGCTGGAAGGAAATCCAAGAAATTTCAGAGTGCATGTTGTAGACACCTAAAAATGACCTGGGCCTGTGAACACTATTTTACCATTTTCCATCCTAGCATAATTGTACCATTTGAATTATGTCCCTAACCCACATTCAACTATTAATTAAATAATTCATGATTATTTAATTAATTCATAAATTTTCATTCTTCATGATTATTAAATAAATAAATCTTATTTATTTAATTTAATATGTCACTAATTGTTAAAGTATTCTAATAATTAAATAAAATCATCAATTTATTTAATTAATCCTTATCATTAATATCTTCCTGATTATTAAATGAATATATTTAAAATATATTTATTTAATGTGTCACTAATTCCTTAAATCCTCTCTTAATTAAATAAATTCATTTATTTATTTAATTAATTAAATACTTCTTCTAAATTAAATAATTATTCTAATTATTTAATTATGGCATGTGGCATTCCTATATTTTTAAATAAAACAAATCATTTAAATATATCTCACATACTTAACTGATTCTTCATTTAGTAATTAATTTCAAAAATCAATTACTAATTACCTCACAAAATCTTCTATTTTGAATTAATTTAATTCAAAAGGGAAATATTCCTCTACAAATCAAGTAATTTCCAAAATTATTGATTTTCTAAAATCTCATCCTCCTGTCTTCTGATTTTTACTAATTTTATCTCCACTGTCAAATTCAGTCTGGATTTAATTAATTTAATTAAATCTTATTTACACCTATGGGTATTTTGCCCTAACCCTAATTAGGGTTGCCTTATTGAATCTTGACCTTTGATTCTAGGGTATTCTTCAATCTCTCATCTTGACCGTCCATTTAAGATTTCATTTTCTATAAAATGACAATCTTGATCTCATTTTCAGATCAATGATTATTTATTTATGCTTTCATTATAGGCATTCTTCCATCATAGGGCATTTGATCTTAGACATATTATTATTGCTTGCATATTAGAAATTGATTTCTAGTTTGCATAGAATCATATTAAATCCTTCAAAGGCATTTGTTAAGGCTAGGCATTAGAGAAGTTTGCTCACAAAGAAATCTGAGGGCAATCCATCATTACAGCAAGGCTTAAGAAGGTACAATGGAAGGAATCATGGAATAGAGAAGATTGGTGAGACCATTCCGTTTTACATTATTCTCTTTTATATTCTTATGTGTTTCATTGTTTGATGTTTAAACTAACTTGCAGGTACAACTAACTATTTGAATTCAATCTTGCAAGATTTTTAGATCATTACATTGGTGAACTCGACATTCCAACACATCCTTTTTTGCAGGTGTTGTACCTTTTTTTTTTGTAGGTTCAGGGTACGGAAAGCCACATTTGACAGATATTGCGACGCAAATGCTCTGTTACACCGCATTTGCATTTGCATGTGATGCAAACGCTCTGCTGTGCCGCATTAGCTACTCGAGAAGCCACATCTGCCATGACGCACTTGACGAGCCACATTCGAAACCTCGCACCGAAAACAACTGGTAAAATGCAGTTTTCATTTTTTCATTTTTTATTTTTCTTGTTTATTGTAAACTGGATCCGATGCGACCATGGCTAGTATTCTTTTTTTTGTTATCTTTTTTTCTTTAAAGGGTAAAATGAACCAATCCTAGGATAGACACACTTAAGGTTTGAATTTATCAACCCTAGGGTAGGCATTTTTTTTAAAAAAAAATTGGAATTTATCAATCTAGGATAGTCACCACACAAATTGTTGTTGAATTAAAATGAAGACCATGTCTATGTGAAGCAACATCTTCACTTAGATTAGAAAATATTTTGTTGTGGGTTTAAAATTGAACAATTTCTTTGTGTGTTTTGGATAGTAGGAATATGCTCTCCCCTTTACTGGGTGATCAAAAAGCTAGACCTATCTTTTATTTCATACTTATGCATTTATTGTTTTCATACAACCCTTAGAAGTCCTACCGTAATGGGAAAAAGTACTCACCCTACAGGAACGACCTAAGTGGGAACACCTAAAGCCAAGGTTTCCAACCCACTATAATCAAAAGCAAGTTGTTGATGAAAATCCAACTTGACAGTAGTTGATAGGATAACCATCCCCAAAACCTTTGTTCTAAAGGTTGGGAGGTCTCTCGAGGGAGTATATCCATTGCCACACTGCATGAAAAGAATTACTAAGAACCTAGTGTAGTAGCCAGCCGTGTCAGTAACCAGACATCCTTTCATTCACGGTGCAAGGGGAGGGAAGAATCTCCCCCCAAGACACTCATCATATAATCACCATGGGTTGTTTGCTCAGGGGATTCGGTATCCACTTCCATCACCTTGAGTATGCACCTAGAAAAGAAAAAAACATGGGCACCCTCTAGGGGGTGACAAGGCTATGTGAGTCGACATGATTTTAAGATGTGGGTTGTGATTGCAAGGATGACCCACTTGACTTCTAAGACTGAGTCTGTAAAACACAATTTGGAATCACAAAAAAAAACTGGTCAAAAAACTACAAATTGTGTTTGGGTTTTTCCCTAAAACTGCATATTGCAATGCAAGTATTTTGCTGCAACACATCTGACATTTTAAAAACTGCATTCACCCTAATGAGCCGCATTTGAGCCATCAGGAGCCGCATTCACTCTATCAAGATGCAATTGACAGTTACAGAGCTGCATTTTCCAGATACAAGCTCGCATTCACAACACTGTGTCGCATTCGACACTTCGTGAACCACATTCAATTCAGTGAGCCACATTTTCTCTATTGCAATGCATTTTCCAGACTTTTCAAACAATTTTTCACTGTCAAAATAGAAAGTTCACAACCTGTCTACAAGTCAATCAGATCTTTCTTCATTGTCACAGTCCAAACCAAACTCTGACTTGCTCAACTTTCCATCCAAACAATTGCATACTTAGATACCATTTTAGGCTCATAATAGGTCACTTTCATTAGATTGCATTAATAGTTTCACCACTTCCTTAGGCACTCACTTTTGCAGATTTTAGGAGTTGACTCTTATCATTCATTGTCCAAACTTTGCATTCAACAATAGGATATCATTGGACCCAATTACCTTTGTCATTTTGTCAATCCTTTGGTGAATTATTTCCCACTCAATAGTCTAGTGTGGAAATTTCACTTTGCCCTAGTTATAGTCCTTCCACGGTCCATTGGCTTTCCAAAAGTTGAATCATAGCAGAAACATTGTTTGTCCAAATTTTTCCTCTTTAGATCTCTCATTAGTAGGTACATCTTAGGATCATTTATTACATATCATTTAGTGTCACTCAACTTGCATCCACAAGTCTTTTTCATAGCATCATTTTAAAAATCCAAAAAACCAAAAATATAGTCTCATATTTAGATCATTTTCCTCCATCATCCCAAGTTGAGCAAAAATTTGTATGGTTGAAACTAGACTACAGAAAAAGAAAAGACTCGTGGATTCCTTTGGAAAAGACACCAACTTTCTTGGGTTCACAACTGGCATGGACTCATTTCCCAATACCATGAATAATCCTTGTTTTGACATGGAAAATTCCACAATCAATCCTTTTAGTGAGATGAACATACCATCATCTCCCTCACATATTTTTGAACCATTTATCTGACAGGATCAAAATGGGGATGTCTTTGAAGAAGACATATTAGCTACCGCTCAACATCTAGAAGTTGCTACCTTTGTAGAAGAAGTAGTCTTAAATGACTCTTCCAGATTCCTAGCTATGCTCCTTGACCAAGGGGCTAAGTTACCAAAGGGATTTGAACTTAACACTCTTAGAGCAACTTCTCCCACTCCAACATCATACAATTCCTCCATAGGAGCATCCTCACAGAATGTCATCAACACACTCAATTATACCTCCCTTGTTCATACCACTACCACAACCAATACAACATCTATTGGGGGATCATCTTCCCAAACCAACACCACATCACAATCCATCCCCCAACAAACATCCACCACTCCTTCACAAACAATGGGGGCAACCACATCAAACCTCTTAGGAACTACATCTAGTTCCATGAGTACATCAACAAACCTACTATTAGGTTCTTCAAGTGCCATTGCAACCAACTCATCTAACCCATTTAGGAGAAATAAATGAAGATTTTTCATCCAAGGCACCCAATCCACTTCATCACAAGTCAACACCAGCATTCCTATGACCCAAAACACCAACACTCCTAAAGGTCATAATCTTTTATTTGGGAAAGGCAATCAAGGCACACAATCATATAATCCATTTGGGCACCAACAAGCTCAAAATCAACAAGGCGCTCCATCCTACACTCAATCTAGCAATCAACAAGGTCAAAACTAGCAAGGTCCTCAAATCAAGTCCAATATGGTAGGATATCATATTCCCACTTATGCTTCTCAAATCCATATGCAGCAGCACATCCCTAATCGAAATACCCATTTCCAACAACCGCCTAATCACAACAATCATTTTACTCACCGACAACCCACTCAAAATCAACACATCTCATCTCAACAGTTGGGGACTCAGGCTACCCCTGTCACCAACATAGGTGATGCTACCAATCATCCCATGATGGAAGCACTCACACACCAACTCACTACTCTTCAAACACAAGTGGAGACCTTGCAACAATCCAATAAAAAGTCATACATGTCACATGACTTGTGTCCTTATCCATGTGACACAACTTTATATATGCCACCATTTCCTCATGGATATGTGGTCCCTCATTTTCCCAAGTATAAAGGCAAAACAAACCCCCTTGAACACATAAGGGAATTCACAACTAGTTGTATTGACATTGCTTATGAGAAAACTTATCTCATGAGGCTCTTTTCTAGAAGTCTTGGAGGTCATGCACTAGAATGGTTCTCACTCTTGCCTAAGGGAATAAAAACTTGGGATGAACTGGCAAACAAATTTTTCAAAAAGTATGCTTACAATATCGACATAGACATTGACATCGCCTCCCTATGCAAACTTACCCAAGAGGATGCAGGAGAGACTTTCATTCCATTTTTTCAAAGATGGAGAACCTTAGCAAGTAGATGTCCGGTAGAAATACCTGAAAAGGAGAAAGTAACCATGTTTGTACAAACTCTCCTTGGACCACTAAGGTATGGATTACAAGTACATTGTTGCACCACTTTTGTTGACCTTGTTGAAAAAGGGGTTCAACTGGAAAAAGCCTTGATTGCCAAAGGTGAACTGAAATATGGTGGAAAAACCATCAACACAACCACCAATAATAACCCAAGTAGCTCAAATGACAAAAAAAAATACTAGGTTAAGAACAAACACATCACAAGTGACGGTGTAGTTGATGTAAAAACTATAAATGCAATAGGTCATGTACTCACAATCAAAGGAGTACACAATCAAAATGCACCTGTAACTACACTGACACCAACTGCCAACACTCTTCAAAATAATCATACACAATCTAATCAAAGGTAGTTGTGTCAACCACGACAATTCCAAAAGTGTACATTCACCCCGTTGGGTGAACCCATCGAAACTGTCTTAAAGAAACTTCTCCAAAATGGCATCATAACACTGGAGGAGCTAAAACCGTACGACCCTGGTCAATTCAAGCCATCATGGTGGGATGACAGTTCATTTTGTGATTACCACCATGCCAAAGGGCATAAAACTTCTTGTTGTCAATTGCGAAATCTGGTGCAAGACCTCATAGAGAACCACACCATTGAGTTGGGTGGTCAATCTTTTACATCCAATGCAGATTATACCATACACAAGAACCCACTACAGGATCATGGTAAAGCATCCTCATCTAGCACAAAGCATGTGAACAATCAAGCCAACCATATCTGTCCGGCCTATAATACTACTCGTCCAGCATATAGTTATCCTGATGGTACTATTATCAACAATCTTTGCACTGGTAATGAAGATGAATCTGTTAATACCATCAACATCAAAAGAGCCCCAAAATGCAATGTGACTACGCATGAAGGCAAGGTCACTATCCTGGGTCCTTCTGCCCATCAACCAAAGATCACCATACCTAGTCCATCCGCTAGACAATTCACCCCAAAATCGGAGTTCAACATTGTTGAGTAGTTAAATAAAACACCTGCTCAAATATCCATTCTTGAACTACTCCATATTTCACCCACGCATAAGGCCATCCTCGATAAAGTACTGCAAGAGTCAACAGTCCCAACCAACATTGATGTCAACCATTTTGAGACCATGGTCAGATACTTGAATTTGCCTCACCATATCACCTTTTCAAACAACGACTATTCCTCACCCAAGCCATCACATAACGATGCCCTCCACATTGAAGTTTTTGTCCACAAGCATAAGGTTCGATGAGTCCTAGTAGATGGCAGAGCAGGATTGAATATTTTCTCTCTGAAATTGGTCAAAGCTCTTGGTTTTTCTGAGGCATGTGTAGATTCTAGCAAAAGCATCGTCATTAAAGCATACGATGATGAAGAATGCGCTTCTAAAGGCATTATTACAATTCCACTTCGAGTGGGACCAGTCATCATAGATACCACATGCCAGGTCCTGGATCATGATATCCACTATAATATATTACTTGGTCACCCTTGGATTCATGCTTTAAAGGCAATTCTATCCACGTACAACCAATGCCTCAAATTCCCTTTTGATGGAACTGAGATCACCATCTCAGGTGATCCTGATCCATTCCAATATTGCACCAACCTACGAGCTACTATTGAGCACCAGGTACCCATCAATCGAGAGGCCTCATCTTCCACCGCATCAAAATACATTGACCCAATGACACTCATGAAATCATCCATTTCATCATCTTCTACCACACCATCTCCAACGACTTCCATCCCAAGTAAAGATATTTAGATCCAAGACCTTGGTTGTGGGGAATTTAAATTAAATATGGTTTATTGTATAACTACAATATCGAAGCCACCTAAAGTCTATGGTAGACCATGTTTTGTAATTGAGCCCAAATTAACTTTCACCATTCCACCAAAAAGTGTTTTTACATGGTGGGGCGATATGGGTGATGAGGACATCATTGACATGGATAACTGGATCTACAAAGACCCAATAGAGTTATCTCCACTACCATTGCATCTTTATGGCAAAGGATATGATATATGCAAAGCCCAAGGTTTTGATAGGACATGCGGCCTTGGAAAGAATGGCAATGGAAGAAGGGAACCTATTATTATAACAGCAAGACCAAGATACATAGGGCTAGGGTTCAACCAACTCGAAACTGATGATCAAGGTATCTATGCATTTTCAAGTAAGGATGTAAAGGCAATAGAAAGTGTCAGGACAAGCAGAGAATCCCTAACCAAAACAGACTCAAATGAATGGGAATGGGGATCTAACAAAACCGTCAGTGACTATGACATTGATGAACTATTCTTAGAACCTGGCCAACCTTCCTTTGAAGAACGATTCCACCAGCAATATAACATTGATCCTATTGATCGACATTCTAAAGACAAGAAATGGGTAAGCATTCCTTGGAACCCAGAGGAACATAAAGTGTCATTAGCAATACCTAAATCATCCCACCCCATTCCTAAGCCCACCCAGGAGCCTGACCTATATGAGCCCATTATCCATACTTTTGAAACACCTACTATGAGTCATGATGCTGATAATTTCATCCCATATTATGATTTTGAATTTGATTCATCTGACTCAGAGTATGGACCATCCATTGCATTGGACACAAAAGTAGAAATTGAAAACTTTTCCTTTACACTTGAGGCATCACTTTGCACACTTTCTGCATCCTCCCCATCCTTAACCAACACTGATGATGGAATCCCCCTTGTGTACCCACAACTAATCATCTGGGACCAACAAGATCCACCGGTGATGGACATATTTCAGAATGACAAGGCAATTACAGAATTTATGGGACTAAGAGAAGGTATTCCATGGGGGGACCACAAAAAAGGGTTCTCCATTGATCTTGATTGTGCAGCTTACTTCAAGGAGACAGTGCAATCCTCTAGTCGCAAAAAGGAAAAAAAACAAAAAAGAAAAAGAAATGCCTTTAGGTGAAAACCGCAAGGCACCTTCTGGCAATAAAATAGTAAAAACAAAGGACGTATCCAAAGGTGAAAACGTCTTTGAGGTGCCTAAGGATGGAGGATTGGACTTTCTCCCCATAACACAGGAAAAATCAGCCATGCTCATTGAGGATACAACAAAAGTTAGCATAGCTACACCAGAGAATCCCAAAAATGATTCTCTTGGCTGCATCATTATCAGATGAAGAAAAACGTGAGTTTACGCAATTCTTCATAGAAAGAAAAGTTAACTTCGCATGGTCATATGTTGACATGCCAGGGCTTGATCTTGAATTGGTTCTACATCATCTTCCTTTAATTCCACGAATCAATCCAGTCAGACAAAAGCTGCGCAAGATGCACCCACAGATCGCACTACTTGTCAAGGCGGAATTAAAAAAGTTACTAGATGTTGAATTCATAAGGTCAATTGATTATGCAGATTGGATATCAAACATTGTTCCTATTACCAAGCCAAATGGAAAAATCTGTATCTGCATGGATTTTAGAGATTTGAATAAGGCTTGCCCAGAGGATGATTTCCCTCTACCAAACATAGACATGATTGTTGACCTCATGGCAGGATATGAGATGCTATCTCTCATGGATGGTTTTTCAGGCTATAATCAAATCAAAATTGCAATAGAGGATCAACATAAAACAAAATTCACTTGTCCTTGGGGAACATACTATTGGAACATCATGCCTTTTGGTCTAAAGAATGCAGGCGCTACATATCAGAGGGCTATGACAACAATATTCCATGACATGATGCACATTCTAATGGAAGATTATGTGGATGACCTATTAGCAAAATATTTGACAAGAAAAGATCATCTCAAAGTCCTAGACAAAATCTTTAGACGACTTGAGGATTACAAGGTCAGATTGAATCCAAAGAAGTGTGTCTTTGGAGTTACTTCAGGCAAGCTGCTAGGATACATTGTTTCAAGATGAGGCATTGAGGTTGATCCTGCAAAAGTAAAAGCAATTCTGGACATGCCTCCACCAAAAGGAATCAGTGAGTTGCACACACTTTGGGGAAAATTGCAATCTATTCATCATTTCATTGCACAGTTGGCAGACAAGTGTCAACCATTCCAATATCTACTACGCAAAAGTAATCCTTTTGTATGGACAGATAAGTGCAACATAGCCTTTGACCAAATAAAAGAATATCTATTAACACCACCTGTGTTAATGCCGCCTATTGAGGGAAAACCATTGATCCTATATGTCACTGCAACGACAAATGCATTGGGGGCATTATTAGCGCAAAATGACTAGCAAGAAAAAGAAAGAGCCATATATTATATCAGTCGCACACTAATTGGATATGAGCTCAATTACACAACCATTGAAAGGGAATGCCTTGTGGTTGTTTTCATGGCACAAAAACTAAGACACTATATGCTAAGCCATCAAACAAATTTAGTGGCAAAGATTGACCCATTAAAATATCTTCTGAGTCGAGCAGCACTGATAGGTCATTTGGCAAAATGGGTCATGATATTAAGTGAATATGACATACAGTATGTGGAGCGCAAAGCTATAAAAGGTCAAGTCATAGTAGATCAATTAGATGATGCACCAATCCAGGCCACTCATCCTCTGATAACTAATTTTCTGGATGAGTCTATTTTTAATGCAGAACCAGCTTTACCATGGAAATTATAATTTGATGGATCTCACACTGGTCACGGCTCAGGAGTAGGCATATTATTTATCACACCACAAGGGGA
The DNA here is from genome assembly GCA_007115665.2 of Sequoiadendron giganteum. NCBI lineage: Eukaryota > Viridiplantae > Streptophyta > Pinopsida > Cupressales > Cupressaceae > Sequoiadendron > Sequoiadendron giganteum. The sequence goes on along the minus strand of CM021103.1, from coordinate 441,571,226 downwards.
TTCAATTCCTAAATCATTTTGAATTGCTTTCCCTTGTACAAATAATATTATAGAATACGAGGCATTGGTCACAGGTCTTAAGATAGCAATCAAATGGAAAATTCAGACATTGCTCATATTCGGAGATTCTCAATTGGTCATCAATCAAGTGAATGATGACTATGACACAAAAGATGAGAAGTTGCTTCCCTACAAAAGAATGGTGGATAGTTTCTTGATGTATTTCAAAATTATTGCATTTGAACAAATCCCAAGGACACATAATAAAGAAGCCAATGCAATGGCTACCATTGGATCTCTCCTAGACATCCCTACGAATGTGTCATAATTTGAATTCTTAGTGGAACAACCGCTGATGCTTGCATACGATATTTCAGAGTCTGAAATGGTGTGTGAGATTTTTGGTCCCGGTTCGCCTTGGTATCAAGACATATATGACTATCTTAAATCCCAAACCCTCCCACCCAACTTGTCTAACAACCAAAGAAAATCCTTTATATGAAAAGCGGCTAGACATACCATCGTTAATGACACCTTATACCGTCATGGCTTTGACAACACCCTTCTTCGCTATCTCAACACTAATGAAGCCCAAACAAATTTATGAGAAGTACATGAGGGTATATGTGGATCTCATTTGAGTGGTCCAAACTTAGCTAGGAAAGTCACCAGACTGGGATACTACTGTCCAACATTGGAAAAAGATGCTCTTTAGTTTGTCAAAACATGTCAAAAATGCCAGGTGCACAGTGATCTGAATCACGCACCTACACAAGAATTGAGACCTATCACTTCTCCATGGCCTTTTGCATAATGGGGACTCGACCTCGTGGGTAAGATCCATCCATCCTCTTCAAATGGCCATAAATTGATAATAACCACCACTGAGTATTTCACTAAGTGGATTGAAGTCGTTCCTCTTACTTACATCACCGGTAAACAAATATCCAAGTTTATTCTAAATTACATCATTTGCCGGTATGGTGTCCCACAATCCATCATCACAGATAATGGTAGTCCATTAAAAAATCAGGACGTTCATGAACTCTGTGAGCGATTCCACATCCAACACCATTTTTCCACTCCATACTACCCACAAGGTAATGGCCAAGCTGAGGTGTCCAACAAAACAATTCTTCACATTTTGAAGAAGACCGTCAACAACGCTGGCCGAGATTGGCACCTACAACTCAATCCTGCTTTATGGGCCTATCGTACTAGCATCTGTACCCCCACTGGAGCTACTCTGTTTTCCTTGGTCTATGGATTTGAGGCCATATTACCCATCGAGGTCGAAATTCCTTCTCTCTGAGTTTCTTTGAAAGGAATGATTGATGATGAAGAGTATAGGCATACTTGTCTCCATGAGCTAGAAATACTACAAGAAAGACACCAAAATGCCTTAAATCATCTATAGGCATATCAAAATCGTCTTCGCCGAAGTTATAACAAAAGAGTCATGGTGAGAAAGTTTGAAATTGGTGACTTGGTTCTCACGCAAAATCCCAAAAATCAAGCAGACCATGAAAAGCCTAGCAAGTTTGAGGCTAATTGGCTTGGTCCTTATATCATTATTGCCACATTTGGTTCTAGAGCTTATCAGTTGGCCACACCTAATGGAGAACAGCTGACAAAACCCATCAATAGCTTACACCTGAGAAAATTCTACACATAGCATCAGAGACCTTGGCTGAAAAACCTACAAAATACAAAAAAAAAAAAAAATACAAAAAAAAAAATTGTCCCTTGATGAAAACCTAGCAAACAGGCGTCTTGGTGACACAAAAAAATCAAAAAATGGCAAAAATAGTAAAAAGAAATGAGTTCATCCAATAGTGAAAACCTGGCAAACAGGTGCTTTGGATAAGTACCATGGTGAAAACCTAGCAAACAAGCTCCATGTGTAGTCGATCATTGCTTCACCATCTACTATTACTCAAATCGACCTTTACCCATTTGTCATAATCACAAATGCCTGACACATTCACAACATCCGTCCTAAGTCCTGTCAATTCCGACCATGGCTAACATTTGGTTGACATCATTCCTTGCATATCCTTGCCTTTACCTTGCATCTACCTATCTCCATATCATTGAACTTGGATATTCTCTGACTTGTCTGGGGGAAAGAAATTTATCATGTAACTGTAGTGGGTACCGCACATGATCCTGCATTCTCAAAAAGTCTTGAAAAAATCCTAAAAATCTAAAAAAAAAATCCTAAAAAAATAAAAAATAAAAAATCATAAAAATCTGAAAAAGTCTTGAAAAAAGACCTAAAAATCAGAAAGCGTCCTAAGAAAATACAAAAACATCCAAATCAATGTCAAAATCCAAAATCAAAGTCAATCTAATCAATTTAATCGATCACGTCATTCAATCTTTTGTCCATGTCCGAACTACGTTGTCTCTACGCTTTTGCTACGTAGGCAAGATTCATCTTTGAATCCCTGAGACATTAGGTCAGTCCTTCTAGGTTTGTCAAAATAAATCATGATTGAAACTTCTATCCTTTGAACAATGTCATTGGTCATGTCGAACTACGAGGTCTTTGAGTGAATGACATAGGCAAGGCCATCAATCGATGGACCCCCGAGGCCGCACTAGGTCAATCCATTAGGGTTCATGGCACAATATTGTCACACACGTTAGGCTATCTTCGAATCAAGATATCTTCAAACTAAGCGAATCTTCGAATCAAACAAGTCTTATGTCAACCTTGAATTATCAATCTATCGACAATCTGTTCCACTAATACTTTCAGTCAATTTAGCATGTCAGCAGCGACATGTAGTCAAAATCCTATCAAAACAATTTATCATGGCAAAGCTTTGAGTTCTTCTTTAGATGTGTCCTTCTAAAGAGCAACTCTTGTCAGCTTCTTTATGCTTTTGGATGTGTCCTTCCTAAGCATCGTCATCATCTGGCCTTTTGATGCATTCTCCTAACTTTGAGAATCAATCTCCTAGATATCAACGCCATTCAAGATGTGTCCTTCCTGAATTTGATATCGCCCGACACTTAAAACAACACCTAACCTTAAAACACTTGGCAAACACTTGGCAAACTTTTTTTTTGTGTCTTTTGATAATAATCATGATATTAGTTCCTTATGTCCTAGGAATCACAACATATCATGATGATTATCCTTGTCTTCTTATCACTCTGCTATTAGTTTCTCCACGATGTCCTGACTTCAGGATTTAGAGAAGCAACGACATAGTATGATGATTTTACTGTCTATTTTTACTATCATGTAGCTAGTTTCTCAAGGATGCCCTATCATCAGGATTTAGAGAAGCAGTGATGTCTCATGATTGGTTGGTTTTTCTAGTGGTTGGTCATGATAAAGTGACTAGGGGCAATTGTGTTCCTTGCATGAGTCATGATTATCCTTTGTCTATGACTATTGATCTACGTGATGGTCCGACCTTGCACACTATTGATCTATGTCATATCATAGTGTTTGTTGACCATCATGACATTTTCGCCCAACGATGATTAAAGAGCAACAACTAGAATATAACTATAGCAAAGCTTTTGAAGGATTTTTTATTTTTTTTGTACTAACATGTATATCTTTCTTTGCATTAACATCCATCTTTGCTTTCTCATTGCTCGTCTTCTGATAATATCTTGTGACACACAAAAACAAAGTTGCATACATAATGGCATGAGCATTTCATATTCACATCTGCATACATCAGATGCCACAATTCACATTGCATAAATGTTATCATTTGCATTCATCCATAAGACCATCATTTACATCAACATATACACATCATAAATAAACATTTACATCAACATATAGGAATCACATCATCATCACATTACACAATGCATACATACATAAATCACATCCATATTGCATTCATAAGCATAACATAAATACATCTCATAGCATCATAAAAGCATCACATAAGCATCTCATAAAAGAACAAAATCCATAACACATTACATCATATGGGCCACATCAAAACAACCTCGCATATATATAATCTCAAAAATGTTATGTCACAGGATAGAGTCAAATGGTATTCCAAAAATAGAGCTCGCGGGCTCGAATATCAAAACATACATATGTCTAATACAAGTCCTAAGATGGCCCTCCTCCATCTCATGGAGGTGACTATGCCTGATCAACCACGTGAAAGGTGACCTGAATAGGAGGGGTGTCCTGTGTCTGACTCTGTGACCCTGAGGGATCGGTAATGGGAGGCTGGCTCTACTCTGTCTACTGCCCTGAGGAAACTAACCTGTGACCATGCTTTGACTGGTGACCATGATCTGATCTATGGCTGTGCCCTAATGAATGCCTGTGTGAGCTATGTGATCTATGGCTTGATGACTGCCTTGATGTAGTGTACCCCCTAGCACTAGTATGACTACTGTTGTGTGACCTACTATTGTGTGTCCGACTGCCACTAGATCGAGACAACCCTGGGTCCCGTCTATCAGGTGGAATGACTTGCTCATGTAATGCCCTGTATCGGCCCCTACTCTCTGCTACCCTGGCCAACTCTTGAGCCATGTCCCTTGTTGGTCCCGTGCATAACCCAACAAACTCTATAACCCACCGCTCTGACTCCTGTCGCCAAATGATGGCCTGATCTCTCTCGACTCGCATGACCTCCAACTCCACTGCCAAGGCCTTGTTCTAAGACAAGGCCGCATCTAGTCTGCTCTATAGATCAGTGATCCTCTGGTCAATCGCGACATCCACAGGAAAAATGGGTAACCTATCACCCTCATCATCCCCAAAGACCATGTGCTCCCGAAGCCGCTAATTTATCTCGTCCTCCTCCTCATCCTCCTCATCTCTCTCCCCCTCGACCCAGACCTCCTCCACATCTATGTCAGCAGGATGTCCCCCAACAAGTGGATTTGCCTCCTCTCTCTCCACCACCTCTACCTCCACTCTATCCTCTACCACCACCTCCACCTCCTCCTCACCTCCTCTAGCCTCCTTGGCTCTTGCCTCTGGCTCTATCTCCTCCCCCTCCTTACGAATAGGTGATAGTGGTACTCCACCTACTCTCTATCTAACTCTCTTGGGCTGCCTCTGCCCTCTGCCATCCCTCCTCCTCCTCACACCCCTCCCATCTCCTCCACCTCCACCATCTCCCCTCCCATCTCCTCCACCTCCACCATCTCCTCCACCTCCCCCATCTCCTCCTCCACCTCCGTCTCCCCCGTCTCGGCCTCCATCCCTGCCTCCATCTCTACCCCTGGCACCTCTACCATCTCTCCCTCCATCTCTACCACCCCGACCTCTCCTCGGTACCTACGGAATAATTGATCTCCGATCAATGGGCGGTGGACCATCTAGATCTGTCAAAGGAATAGGCCTGTGAACCTGCCACCAGGTGTCGAACTCAGATGATGTACCCGCATTTGTTGGACCCCCTCTCCATACCCACATAACTGCTACCAGGCTTTCAACCTACGCCTCTACCACTGTGACTGATATGGGTGGCCCCCACATGGTCTCTCTCGAAGACCGATCATACTGTGCTATGCCTATTGGCACAATCCTTTGCTCCCCAAACCATCATAGTACCCAATGGGGTAGGTACATCTCAATAATCCTTTGAGTCTAAACTGTTCGACCAATAAGGTATTGGAACTATTGGTGGAAGGATAGGTGACCGTCCTCATCTGACCACTGAGCACAATCTCTGTACGGCCTCCAGACGAAACTAATCATCGTGTCTATCCGATGATGCTAGTACCCAGTATCTCCAACATGAGTCTGGCTGACTGAGCCTACGTACAGATATACATATGGCATCCCATCACCCAACGGCTGCATCTGTACGGGCAGCTGAAAGACAGGAATATGCTCCCATACCCAAATCATGAGCAATGTAGTCCCGTAGTTGATGTTGTGCCCATAGAGGTAGACTACCTCGTGTAACTAGTGGTACAGCATGGCCAACAAGTAGGGCCCCCAAACAAAAATAGTCCTTTGTGACCTCATACGAACTAGAACATCCCCCCATCCAATGGGAAATCCATGACCATGATGATCTGGGATCAACAATCCGGCGATCAGGGTCATAAGTATGGCATCAAATCGAGGAAATCAGTCGGCTACAATATCCCAACTGATCGCGTAACCATCCAAAGCCAATAGCACACCATCAGTACCCTCATATCTATCTATCAGGACCTGTCATCCTTGGTGTGGATCATAGACCACCCTCTCTCCACTGATCGGAATGCGGAGAATGCGGTACACATCCTCCAAGGTGACAGTCGCCTCTTTAGTAGGAAGGTGGAATGAATAGGTCTCAGAATGCCATCTCTCACAAAGAGTAGTAAGAAAACCTCTGTTTGCCTGAATAACGGACATATACATCACATGGTATAGGCCTAGGGCCATCAGCCGCTGCCTCTATCTATCACTGAGATGATCTCGAAAAGCATAAGTAGCTAGTCGGAACTCTCGGGTATAAATCGGCACAAGCCGACTCTGCACAAGGAAAGGGCCAAGGATTAGAACATATTGAGAAGCATTATGGAAAGTTTTGTACTACTGGAAAGTGAAGGGTACAAAAAGTTAAACTCAGCATAAGTCAACAAAAAGTCAACTTTAGTCAACTTCAATTGCGTCGCGTTGACCGCAATGCATCACAATAAATCAATTGTGACTCAGGACACGACAAATGCATTGCAATATGTCAAATGCGTCATTCTAAAGGGAAAATGTGCAACCAAACATTGAATGCGTGATTTCATCTATCAAATGCGCAACCAAACATCAAATGTGTCATTTCATCTATCAAATGTGTGATCTAACAACGAATGTGTCGTTAGGCTTATCAAATGCGTCACACATTAACAAATGTGTCGCAAAGTTATCAATTGCATCAGAATTTAATCAAATGCATTGCAAATTTATCATTTGTGTTGCAAGTTGGTGAATGTGTTGCTCACCCTCGCGAATGCGCAATTGCACAAAATACACTAGTTTACCGATCGCGTTTGCGTTGCGACGCAAGCAAATGCAGCGAACGCAAAAGCGATTGTGGCTTTCACGATAGCATTTGTGTCACACTACATTTGATTCCCGCTCTTTTGACCCTCATAAATGCAAGAAATTTAAAATTTGACAAGTTGGATAGGGTACTTACTAGTGCACCTGCGCCCTCTGGTCATCGGAATGAATGCACGTGATATCCAGGGTGTGTAGTCGTAGGGATCACCATCCTCGCTCAGAGCTCTGATTTCTAAAAATTTCTAAATAACAAATGAGAAAATGATATTTGAGTTAACCTTTTCAACCTATTTATAGGCTGAAAATTAGGGTTTTGACCTAATTGGCTGTACGAGAGGCTCATTTGACCACCTTTGACTGGCATTTTGGCTAACTTAGCATCCTCCATTTTTGAAATTGTTTGCACCCTTATTTATTTGGTAATTATTCAAGTTAATCAGGATATTTCCCAAATTTTTCTGACCTCGAGTCAAAATTCAAAAATTTTCCTGAGGGGGCATAGGCATTTCGTACCTCCACTGGGGCATATTCTAGACTTGTTTTCTTCGCCATAACATGACAAGCTGCACTATGACAAAGAGGGGAAAATGTAGACACCTAAAAATGACCTAGGCCTACGAACACTATTTTACCACTTTCCATCCTAGCATAATTGTAACATTTGAATTATGTCCCTAACCTACATTCAACTATTAATTAAATAATTCATGATTATTTAATTAATTCATAATTTTCATTCTTCATGATTATTAAATAAATAAATCTTATTTATTTAATTTAATATGTCATTAATTGTTAAAGTCTTCTAATAATTAAATAAAATCATCAATTTATTTAATTAATCCTTATCATTAATATCTTCCTGATTATTAAATGAATATATTTAAAATATATTTATTTAATGTGTCACTAATTCCTTAAATCCTCTCTTAATTAAATAAATTCATTTAGTTATTTAATTAATTAAATACTTCTTCTAAATTAAATAATTATTTTAATTATTTAATTATGGCATGTGACATTCCTATATTTTTAAATAAAACAAATCATTTAAAAATATCTCACATACTTAACTAATTCTTCATTTAGTAATTAATTTCAAAAATCAATTACTAATTACCTCACAAAATCTTCTATTTTGAATTAATTTAATTCAAAAGGGAAATATTCTTCTACAAATCAAGTAATTTTTATTGATTTTCTAAAATCTCATCCTCCTCTTCTAATTTCATCTCCACTATCACATTTAGTCTGGATTTAATTCATTTAATTAAATCTTATTTACACCTATGGGTATTTTTCCCTAACCCTAATTAGGGTTGCCTTATTGAATCTTGACCTTTGATTCTAGGGTATTCTTCAATCTCTCATCTTGACCGTCCATTCAAGATTGCATTTTCTATAAAATGACAATCTTGATCTCATTTTCAGATTGATGATTATTTATTTACACTTTCATTATAGGCATTCTTCCATCATAGGGCATTTGATCTTAGACATATTATTATTGCTTGCATATTAGACATTGATTTCTAGTTTGCATAGAATCATATTAAATCCTTCAAAGGCATTTGTTAAGGCTAGGCATTAGAGAAGTTTGCTCATAAATAAATCTAAGGGAAATCCATCATTGCAACAAGGCTTGAGAAGGTACAATGGAAGGAATCATGGAATAGAGAAGATTGGTGAGACCATTCCGTTTTACATTATTCTCTTTTATATTCTTATGTGTTTCATTGTTTGATGTTTAAACTAACTTGCAGTACAGCTAACTGTTTGAATTCCATCTTGCGGGATTTTTAGATCATTACACATGCATGCATATATTAATTTTTTTTTGAGAGTATAAGCTAAAGAAAGGTGGAGAAGGGTTCTCAAAACCAGAACTCAAGATGATATAAGGAAGTATCAGATATTGGATACCAGAAATATCATAAAGATATATTGTTGATGTTAGTTTTGTAGGTTGTTCCTGGTCCCAGTAGAATTTTCCTGTTTGATATTCCAAGGAATATTGATAGCCTTATTTTGTGCAGAGTGTTGCATACTAGAGTTTGGAATTGAAGGTTGTTGTTGCTAAAGGAGTCAAATCCTTGACTTTTCCTAGAATATTCTAATGACAATTGGCATATTTCATGTACTACATTTTGAATTTATATTTTTAATTCTCTTGATAGACTTAAAGTTTAAACTCTTGAGGCCTTGTTCCTGTAAAAGGTTGTTTACTACTTTACTTTTAGAAAATAGGAAAAAAGAACAAAACTTAGAGAAGTTTTTGCTCTTCCAAAATCCATAAATTATGAACTTAAAATAAAAGTAAATCAATAAATTACCTTTTATAGGAACAAGTTCCCAAGAGTACAAACTTAAAGTCTATCAAGAGAATTATAATTAGAAAATCAAAATCTAGCATGTGGCATATGCTAGTTTTCATTAGAATCTTCTAGAAAAATTCAAGGCTTTGACTTCTTCAACAACAACACCCTTTAATTTCAAAATCTAGTGCAAAACACTTCGCATAAAACAAGGCTATCAACATTCTTTAGAATATCAGACATGAAAATTTTACCAAGACTAGGAACTTTTGGTATCCGATATTTATAAATTTATTATATCACTTAGATCTTTGGTTCTAGGAACCTTTCTTCATTTTTCTTCAGCTGATACTATTAGAAAGAACTTAATATCTGATGCATTCACTCTTTTAAAATTCCTTGTATTGTCTTCCAACTAAACTTGAGCCTAGAGTAATCTTCTGGTATCTGGAGTATATCGGCATTCCCTTGCACTTTCTTTGTTTCATACTTGACTATATTTTTTCTACAATGTATGATTTCTTCAATGGCTTCTCAGGTTAACAACTAAACATGGTCTTTATTTATTATCTCAATCCATTCCTTCAAAGCTTTTTCTTCTTTACCCTCATTTCCTAGTGTTTGTGGATCACAATCTTGACGTGCTAACACTTCAATAAAATCTTGATCTTTATCAATCAACTTACTGCATTTCTTGGTGACCTTTTCAAATCCTTTTATACATTGTACTAAAGTGTCACCTTCCCAACTTAAATTTTTGTTCCATTTTTCACATAATGGAACTTCTTGTTTTGAAATTATATTTTCTCTTATCAATTCTTGGACATCTATTTGCATGATAGTTTCTATATTTCACCTCTCAACATCAACCTATTCCTAGAAAAATCTACATTGTCCTTCTAATCTTCTAGATTTTTCAAACCAATAGTGTTCTTTCTTGTATTTCCCAATTGCTTTTGTAATGATTTCTTCTCCTTGCCTTAACAATTACTCAATTAATTCTTCAAATACATTTATCCTATGATGAATCGCTACAATTACATCCACTTGTTCTTGTGACATAATTACTAGATCCCTAGGCAATTCAGTTTGTGTTTGACTAGATTGGGTTAATGATTTTACAAAATTCTATAGGCTAGCAACCCGCTCTTTCAACTCTCTTTTTCTTCTATTTAATTTTTTGTACCTTGGAAATAGTTGTTTCTAAATTCATTTTAATTTCTTCTAATTCTTGCATCCAAGATGACTGTCCAACATTAATACTTGTTATCTTGTACTCCTTAGGTGTTATCTCATGTCTATTTTTATCTTCTACTAGTTTAGCTATATGGATTGTTTTGCCTCCATCTACATTCTTTTGTATGAAATGTTTCATTTTATCTCTTCGCCTAGGCTTAGGAGTCTCCACTTCTTACATAAACATTTTAAGATCGAGAGGTACCAATTCCACTTCCAATGGGGAAGTCAATTCTCTGATTAACCAATCAGGTGCATATTCATCGCGTTCTACCTCTGTAACACTTCTTTGTTCCTAGTTTTTAGTATGTTTAGGAAATTGTTTTCTTACATCTTTAACTTTATCTATTACATCCTCTGAAATAGGAACATCTTTAGTATTTTCAGGCATAGATTCTAGATTATGAAGATTCAACAATGACTCTTTGGTTCCAAGACTTGTATTTTCCTATTCAACCAGGTGTTCAACATTTGTTCCTAGGAAATCACCTTCTTCATATCTTGTCACATCATAATTTAGAGGATTATATGGATGACATATTTGATAAGTCTATAAGAAGGAAGGAACATCTAGATGCTCTAGAAAAAAAATGATAGACTTGAGAAATATCAGGTATGATTGAACACTAAGAAGTACATCTTTGGATTCACTTCAGGTAAAATTTTGGGATGCATTGTGTCACAAAGGGGAATTGAAGTGGACCCTGCCAAAGTTAAAGCAATCATGGACATGAAACCACCACAGACCCTCAATAAGCTCCATAGCCTACAAGGGAAAATTCAATTTATCATCATATTTATTGCACAACTAGTAGATAAGTGTCATCTATTTACCCATATTCTTAACAAAGGCATGGCTTATAATTGGGATCAACATTGTGAGCAATAATTTCAACAAGTAAAGGATTATCTAGTGACACCACCTATCTTGATGACACTGATAGTTGAAAATCCTTTGATATTCTACATCTCAGCTACTTCAGTAGCTCTAGGGGCTCTCTTGGATCAACATGATGAAATGAGAAAGGAGAGGGCTATATATTACATCAGTGGAACCTTGGTTGGATATGAATTAAAATATACATCAGTAAAAAAATCTTGTCTAGTAGTGGTATTTTCTTCCTAGAATCTCATGCACTACATTCTCCTTCATCAAGTTAAACTCATCTCCAAGGTAGATCCACTCAGGTACTTATTATAAAAATCCACTCTCATAGGTCACACGACAAAGTGGGTAATGATCCTTATAGAATTTTACATAGAATATGTTGATCAAAAATCTATCAAGAGAGAAGTCATCACTTAAAACCTAGAAAAATCATTCATATATGTAGAGAATCATTTGGTTTCAGAATTCCCAAATAAATTAGTATTCACTCTTAGCATGACAAACCAAAGGAAATTATATTTTGATGGTTCACAAACACAACATGGGTCTAAAGAAGGAATTGTATTCATCACCCCATAAGGTGATTGCATCCCCAAACCATACAAGTAAGCCTTTTCATGCATGAATAACATGGTTGAGTATAAGGCCCTCATGATAGGATTAAGAATCGTGGTCCAATGGCAGATCTAAGAGCTAAAATTCTAAGGAGATTCTCAACTAATCATGAATCAGGTCAATGATGACTATCAACTAAGGATGACAAGTTGATGCCCTATAAGAAGATGGTGGATAATTTCAAAGAATATTTCATTGATATAACTTTTGAGAAGATATCTAGAATAAAAAATTGAGCAGCTAATGTCATGGCTACCATTAGATTCTTCCTAGACATGCCTCATAATAGTTTGAAATGTGAGTTTCTTACTGAGCATCTTCTTGTACTAGAAAATCTGAATCCGTGTGTGAAATTGTTGGTCCCAAATCCTCATGGTATCGTCCCATTTGACCTTACCTCTAACCTTTGAAAGATATTATAAGAGAATCTTGGTTTGTCCTTTTATTCAATACCTTTTACTTGATAATTCTTGGAGGAATTTTATTGTGATGTCTTAACCAAGAGGAAGCATTGACTACTTTTAAAGAAGTGCATTAAGGAATTTTTGGGTCACATTCGAATGGTACAACCTTGGCCAATAAATTGTTGAGGATGGGATACTATTGGCCCACTATGGAACAAGAAACAAATCAATTTATCAAGAAATGTTTGTAATTCCAATAGCATGGTGACCTCATCCATGCAACAACTCAATAGCTTATTCCTATCACTACACCTTGGCCTTTTCACAATGGGGACTTGATCTCATAGGAAAAAAAATACCTACCTTTTTTAATGGTCACAAGTTTATCATCATAGCCAATAAGTACTTTACAAAGTGGATCAAAGCAATACCAATGACTTAAATAATGGGGAAGAAGATATCCAATTTTATTTTGAATTTCCTCATCTACCATTATGGTGCTCCTCAATTCATTATCACACAAAATGAGACATCTTTTAAGAACCAAGATGTTCATGAACTATTCCATCAATTCAATATCTATCATTAATTATATGAACTGAATGCACAAGACAAATGAGAGGGGGGATGACTCAGTTGTACATTAAAACATTAAAAACCTTTTAAATATTTAGATCTAATTTAGTCCTTAAACCCATAACATCCATTTAAACCGTTATCATACATTAGTAGAATGTAAATATTAGAAAAATTAATGCAAACAAATCCAAACTCATGACAACACCAAATTTATATGGAAAACCTAAAAAGGGAAAAACCATGATGATTATTAGCTCATAATATAAAGTAATTGTAGCACTAAATATAATATGATCACTATTGGAGAGCTCACTACCCAAAAGAGAAGAAGGGTTCACTGCTAAATTAAAAAAGATAAGAAATAAGAATGTTACAATGAGAAATCCATCTCAAAGAAAAAGTTCAAGATCCACCACATCATCACCAATACATTCAAATCCTCTCTGAAGAATTTAGACACCTTCTGCTCACTACTTCCAGTAGTCCAAAAAATTAAAGCTCACAGTCCATTTCAAATTTTGAGCTTCACAACTCTAAACTTTGCATCACACACTTTGTTACACAAATCTTAATAAAATCAACACTTATTTATACCATTCTCAACCTTGGTAACAATTGACAAGTTAAACTATGCATGTCAACCATGAAAACTCAAAATAGGTCAAATATTTAATTCCCATGGTGGAAAGGAATGAAAGAAAATCACAACACACCTTAAAATAGACCTAAAATAATACATATACACCACACCATGCTTCCAAAAACATCAAAATATTTCTGCAATTAGTGTAAACACCCAAGTTTGGTTGAACTAGTGTAAACACTATTAAAAATTTAAGTGCATACTTCTTTTGAACCAAATATGACTTGAAAACCACACAAAAAACTTGAACACAATCTAGAATATTCCCTAAACACCCTGAAATCCAACAAATTCCTTCACGAAAACTTTCACCTGAAGAACATACTCATCTTGTACACCTAGTTAACCTTCCACACACTATAACTCAAGAAACCAACTTGTAGAGAATCAAACCACAAACGACTTCAATTAAAGATAAATATGAGAGATTTAAGAACACCCTCAAATCAACAAGACTATAAACCAAACTATAGAGAAATATGGAGAAAATCCATTTACCCCAACATCTGAACACCTTTGATCAACATATCTAAACCACTCAAGCTGATCTTCAACCATGAAGAAATGTGGAGAAAAACTAGAACACTACTCTTTCACACAGAACACCACTCCAACACACTTTTCTTTTTCCTTCAAATTTTATCAAAAGTGCTTGGAAACCATACATCACAACCACATTCTCATCATCTAGAACACCTCTATATAAAAAATAAACCAACTAAAATATAGAAACTCAACTATACACATTCTTATCAAATCAACACTAGAGGTTGAGACTAGTAATAATACTAATGATAATATAATGCAACTAATCAAAGCATCACCAAAGTTAACATCAATGCAATAACAACAAAGATCTGTTGTCATCAATGACAACACAAATTGCACATACTTGGAACAATCTCCCCCTTTGTCATTTATGGAAATACATGATGTGAAAAAACATGAACAAGAAACACAACAGCTCTGAATTACCATAACACATATTGTACCATGGTGTACACTCCTCCCCCTTACACAAGCATCAACATTTTATTTTTCTCATGAATTAACTTTTTCTCCCCCTTTAGCTTACTCTCTCCCCCTTTGATGTCAATGGAAAAGGGAAACACACTTATATATGCCTCCCTTTGATATAAATCACACATACTCTCTCTCTTCCCCTAAAGGAAACACCTATAACAGACAACATCTCTGCAAGTACCTTTTCTTTTTACTACACTCTATTTTCTTTATGCCTTCTCTACACACTCCTCCTTAGGAGTACACACCATACTGCATCAAACAAAAACTAATACACATACAATGAAATGATAGCACTTACTCCCCCTGACCACAACAATCAATAATTCCACTACCTACTCCTCCTAATAGGTAGCTACCAACATCAGTCCAAAATGAGGAATGAATATCGCAATCCACTTGACTAATACATACTCCTATACATCTATTTCAAAGAAGGAGGGACAATAACCCCCAACTTCTCACAGAGATACTCAAAATTATCCTTAGGAAGAGCCTTTGTGAAGATACCTACAACTTGATCCTTAGTAGGTACATACTCTAGCTTCACCTCATTCTTTGCAAACTTCTCTCTCAAAAAGTGATACCGAATTGAAATATGTTTTATCCTTGAATGCATTACTAGATTATTTAAAATTTTGATAGCACTTGTATTATCACATAAGATAGAAATTGGTTCATCATTCACAACTCTTATACCCTTCATGGTTTTATTCATCCACAACATCTATGTTTAGCATGATGTTGCAACAATATATTCTACCTCTACATTAGATAATAACACTAAACCTTTCTTCTTTCTTAGCCAATAGACCAACATATTTCTAATAAAGAATGCACCACTTTGTACTATTTCTATCATCCACACAACTTGCCCAATATACATTTGTATAAGCACTCAGAGAGAAATTAGTATCCTTTGGGTACCATAGGCCACATTCCAAAGTTCCTTTCAAGTATTTGAATATTCTCTTCACTACTACCACATGTGACTCTTTGGGGTATTCTTTAAATCTAACCACAAGACAAACTACATGCATGATATCCGGTCTAGTAGAAGTTAGATATAGAAATCCTCTAGTTATTGATCTATATTTACTCTAATTAACCTTAGGAGATTCATAATTCTTACTCAGCTTTCACCTAGTAACCATAGGGGTACATATCGATTTAGAGTCTTTCATTCCAAAATTATTCAATATTTCCTTGACATACATTGATTATGAAATGAATATACCTTTTCTTGTCTAATTTATTTATTGTCCAAGGAAGAAGTTCATCTCACCAAACATAGACATCTCAAACTCTTTTTGCACCTCTTTTGCAAATCTTTTGCACATTTCTTCATTACCTCCAAATATTATGTCATTAACCTACACAACCATAATCAAGATTTGATCCTTCTCCACTTTAAAGTAAATATTATTATCTTTGGCACCTTTATTGAATCCTTGTTACAGCAAGTACCTATCTAATCTTGCATAGCAAGTTTTAGGAGCTTTATTGAGTCCATATAATGTCTTCTTCAATCTCTAGACCATATTAGGATTATATGATAACTAAAATACTTATGGTTATTCAATATAAACTTATTCTAATTAACCATTCAAGAATGCATACTTCACATCCATTTGATACACATTGAAATCTTTGTGTGTTTCAAAAGCCAAAAAAATCCTAATAACTTCCATTCTTTCCATCAAATCAATTTTTTCCTCAAAATATCTTCCTTCCACTGTTGAGTAACCTTTACACACAAGCCTTGCCTTATCCCTGACAACTTCCACATTTTTATTTAGTTTATTCTAGAATTCCCTCTTATTTCCAATCACATTCTTTCTGGCTAGTCTTGGGACAAGTTCCCAAGTCTAATTCTTCTCAATCTACATTAGTTCTTCTTCCGTAGCCTTGATCCAATACTCATCTTTGCATGCCTCAATCACTATTTTAGATTCAACTTTGTAAATTAAATATAATTTTACTTTTTCTTCTATCAAATTAGCCTTTCTTCATATCAATACACCTTTTATTTATTCACCTATAATTTTATCTTTAGAATGATTCTTCTACACATACTTAGGAGTCTCCAAAGATTCTTCCTCTTCAATCTATAATTATTTTTTCTTACCTTCATCTTTGTCTTCTTCTCTAGAAGAAGATTCATCTGATTCATATCCATCTATCATCACTAAAAATTTATGTAGATATTCATCCAATTTAACACTTGCACTTTTAACAATACTTCTCAACCTCTTTTTGTAACTAATGAAACCCCTAAATTTTTTGGATCCATTTCCAAATTATGTAAAATTTAGCTAGTATCAAGTACCTAGACTTAGGGTTTTATCCACTATCAATATCTTGGGATTTTTGTTGTCAAATCCATTCCTAAATAACCTTTGAGTCTTTTTCCTTGTCAGTGTTATAATCCATAATTGACCCCTTACTACTAGTTCTCGATTAGTTAAGTTACAACTTGAGTCATTGAAAGTTAGTTCATAACTAGCCCCATATGGTTAGGAGTTCAAGAGTTTTCATCACTAAAATTTTTTATGTTCCTAGGTTCTAAAAATTCCTTTATTTTATAGGGTTGAATTATCAACCTTGTTTGGCCTTTACATCCTTTGCAATAAATTGATCTAGATATTCTGAATCCTTTTCATATGTGGTCCTAGACATCCCCTTCTTAAAACAGCATGGTGCATGTGCAAAAATGGTCTTACTTAAATTCTCGTTCATCGCTTTGTTGGTCGCTCATCATAGATTGAATTCTAGCTTTATGTCTCATATTAGCGATGAGCGATATGAGTTTCCATTTATATTGTTGGTTGTATCTCCATCATTGATTTCCTTTTAGTTTTATGTCTTGAATTCATGATGCACGATGGCCTTACAACTATTTTTGATTCTTTTCATCACCCATCGCTGATAGATTTGCACTTACCATTTTTAAATGGGTGATGAGCGATGTGGTTCTTTGTATCTTCTTCCATCGCTCATTGCGGATTGGTTATAAAATTTGAGTTTCAAACTAGTGATGAGCAATGTGGTCATGTGTCCCAATATTATATTGTTGATATGAATTGCTCTTGTGAGCTATGTTTCTTGTGCCTTGATCTTCGAGAAGGTACATGTGGATTGATCTTGTTCCATCACTTTTTCTCTCCCATCACTGATGTGATCTAGGATTTGAATCATGAATCATTGATACGTGATGGGAAATGGATATTAATAAAAGGTGGGCTTTAATCTAATGAGTGATATTTTATCATGCTCATGCTCACATCACTAATGATAGTCTAGATAAGGAAGGAAGCTTTTCAATGGGCGATAGAATTTTTGATGGAATATTCTCCTCATTGTTGGATTTTTTTGGCCTTACCAATTTAATTCAAGAAGCATGAACTAGGTTGGAAATACATGATGGTTGTCAGATTAGAGATGAATAATGAGATTAAGTGGAGACATGGAAATGTTTTGTTTTTTATCACCAATTTTGAGGCACAAGTTGTAAAAGCAAGGTGCAATGCTTGAGAAGAGTTGTTGATTATGTTTTAAACCAGAAAAGATTGATGATCATGATTCAAACTTGGGAGGGTGTGTTAGAACCAGAATTTTTCTAAAAATTATAGAGGTTTTCATCCATTAAAACCCAAATTCATGATGTATCTATTATACCCTGCATAACCACCCCATATTTTTCCTTGGTCAAAATGCATCCCCCTTTTTTGTTTCCTATCCTTGGGTCTTTTGAAAAAAGATTTTGGAATTCATCTTTTCTCCAGGTCTTTTTTTTTGTTCTTTTTGCTTTGGAGGAATCGAAATCGGAAGCAAATTTTGACTTGGAACTCATTTGAGTTTCACTTCCTAGCTCAGTTTTGATGCCACTCCCACTTTTTTTCTTTGTGTGTTTCCTTTTCCGATCCGTGATGTTTTCTTTTCGCAAGGCCGAATCCAAAATAGATTTTAAACTCAAAACTTTGACAAAGTTCCAAGTTTTTTTCCTATCCCTTCTCTACCTCCATAGTTGTCATTTATCCATTTTGTCTCAAGGTCGGTACTTATAGTCTCATTTAAGTCTTGTTCTCTTCTCTTTGTTTGTTCCCTTCTTTCTATCATCTTTGTCGTAACCATAATCAGAACCCGAGCCAAACCTAGAACTTTACAAAAGTTAATTGACCGAATTCAATCCTGATTCTGCTCTCGCCTTCTTGGTTTGTGTTCTCCACTCTACTTAATTTGTGTGTTAGTTTTGTTCCTATTCCCATCATGATCCTATGCCCAACCTACCACATTAATGGCATTAATTATGGGCTCCTCACATGTATGAAATTGAATTTTAACCTTAATTAAGGTTAGTTCACTGGTTATTATTGTTTTAAATAGTGATATCAAACCAGAGTTGAGATAGAGCAGAAGGAGTATGATTTCATCGAGGATCAAGCAAATGTGGATGGATTAGGATTAGGTGTCCACCTGTTGGGTAGTGTTTCAAGGTAGGCATTCTTCTTCCCTCTATTTCCTTTGTCTCTTTTGTTTATTGTGCTTTGTTTGGCGTTCTTCGTGTGATTCATGGGTTTTACTCGTGAACATTTGTTTTTTTTTCCTTGTTGTTGCTTTTCCTCTTTGTTTTTCTTGTTTTGTTGTCTTTTTTGTTTTTTTTTCTCATTTTTTTTGTTTATCACAGTTATTTTTTGCATTTTCTCGCGTCCATATCATCATGCCATAGGGTTTTGGGTTTTGTTTTCAAAAGATTTTAGGGTTCTTGATAGTATTTGATCTATTATTTAACATTTCCATCCTTTTCGAATGTTGGCTCAATAATTTCCAAGTAAGGTTTTGATGCCCTAATTTATTAAGTCAGCAATTTAAATAAGCTTGGGTTTTACGTGTCCATGTTAATTTAAATTTGTGCCCTAGTTATTGGTTTCCCCTTGGTCCTATGGGGGATGAAGTCGCGATGGTATTTTAAGCCTCCTCAGCTTATTAGGTGACCAAATTTTAAAATTGTTATGAGTACTTAGGTGAACCTTCTAAGAATGACGTCATATTTGATAGTGGACGAAGTTGGATCCAAGAATGGTTTTTTCCATAAGATTTTATTTGAGATACATGTCCGATCTAGTTCTAAACCTACTTCCAGTGAACTTTAGACTATCAAACATCTTTTTCTTTAGTGGAAGCAAAAGCAGAACGAGATCAAGGTTTGGAACTTCCTAATGTATCGACTCTGATTTTCATTTTGGTCTCAATCTCGATAACTGTTCTCATTTCGGTCCTGATCTCGATACATAGTTTTTTTAGGTCCAGGTTCTGATGATGATTCTAGTCCCAATCCTAATATATAGTTTGTTTAGATCCCAAATCTGATGATTATTCTGATCGCGATCCCGGTAATAATTAGTCTTTTAAAGATGTTTCTATCTTGATTCCACCTCCAGTGAGTGTTTAATTTTGCTAAGTAGGTAGAGAATCCATGAAGAAGAATATAGGGGCATGGAAGGTGAGTTCTCTAATATTGGTTTTTATACTTTCTATGGATTCAATCCTGGGTTGTCATGCAGGAAATCAATGATGTTAGGAGCCTTTGCAGGAACTTTACAAATGGAAGGCCAAGAAGTTGAAGGTTCCACACAAGTGAAGCTTAAGAAGATAAAGGTGGATTTTTTGCCTTATACCATGAGATATAAACATCAAATGATCACTCCCATAGCCAGTAAGTTAGATTCTAGGTTGGTGGACATCATAGACACCAACTTGGGGAAATTTGACTATGAAGAGCTTATTGAAGAAACCTTTTCAAAACAAGTTATTGGGAGAACAAAGAGGATAGTTCGATCAGGGATTTCCCATGTCACACTCTTCCCTCTGTCAGTCCAATGCCTAGAGTTGATCTTAGTTGCAGCATGAGCCTATAGTGTAGTATCAAGGAAATGCATGGATCAACAAGGGAATGTCATAATTGACTTATCCCCACAAATGATTAGGTTGATGTTCAATGCACCTTCTCCCACGAATCCAAGGATATTGACAGAGAGATGCATTGCAAAGATTCAATGAGAACAAGGATGTCAATAGGAACCACATGAATAAGAAGTGGTTAAGGACTAAAAATAAATCCCTAACCAAGATGCCTGATCAGCCATAAAGGGGAGATTTCAAAAAGAAATAGGTGATCTAATCCTAATTCTCTCTAGAGTGTTTGGGAAAAAGGATTTTGCATATTTCAAAGAGTGGATGTTCCCATTCATTGAAGCCATTTTTTATGGTAGGAAGAAATTTGATTGGTGCATGATTTTTTCTGACACCTTTCACAATCAAATGATAAATGTAGGACAAATGAAGAGTTTCTATATGACCTCCTATGTCATCTATGCAGCCAAAAGGATGGGTATCTTCCAAAAGGTTGAATGTAGTAGGGGTGTTGGGAGAAGCTCTTGGGCAACAAAAAGTGTGGAACCACTATGATTAATTAAATTTGCATACATCAGAGGACCACTATAGAATATATAATGACACCTTTCTATATGTTATTATCAATCGATTGACTGGTGATGTTGGTTTTAAACTAAGTAGGGATTCTATGGATTTTATTGCTCAATGGGGACATTGGTATATCCAATACCCTAGGTTTACCTATTTCAGGCTAGTAGGGTTTGATGGACATCCTCACCTACCCCCTAGGTGTTGCATTGATAAAATGGTCCTAATGGAATTTATATATCAAGCATTAAGAGTTAATGCAAAATTTAGTATCAATCACAAGACTGGGTGTCATAAGTTTCCCATGAAGTTGGGAGAGTACTATTGTCTTCATAATGTGGCTACCAAAGAATTTGGTGAAGAATTGAGCCACCTCAAGTTGGGACTCTATACATCTAGAAAAAAAATTGACCCAAAGAACAAAATGAATAAATTGCTTCCTACTATGTTTGACAAGCACTACAACTTGTTAGAAAATTTCTGGTGGGATTTGAAAGATGAGTATGATATAAGGAGAAAGAACTATGAAAGACTCCCCATTCCTTTGATGATTGAATTTTGAGTAAAAGAAGATATTCTTGACACATTGTCAGATGATGGTATGATGTTGGATCCTGCATATCAAGCTGAAAATATTGGTGTTAAGGACTTAGCCCCCATCAATTGGGAAGAAGAAATAGGTTGCAAGGTTCACAAGGAAGAATTGGATCTGGTCAATGACATGGCTACACATGTTGAAACTCTTGAGAAGCAAGAGGAAGAATATGCAAGGCATGCAAGGAAACTGAAACTAAAAGATATCAATAAGTTTCCCCAACAAACCTTGGTAGAGCAATCTATCTTGGAAGAAGACAATGTGTATTTTATAGAAAATACCATCAAAATCATTAGATTTAGGTCTTCATTCATTTTCACTCACAAGAATGAGGTACAACAAGCTAGAAAGGATCTCAATGAGAAAATTGAAGAACTAGGAGTAGGTATTACTATACTTGTCAATGAGGATATCCTTGAGACAGATGACCTCCTCCTTGATAAACTCAAGGAAAGATGAAACAATAGATTGGAGGAAATGATGCAAAACGGGGATGATGATGATGATTTGTTAATGGAGAAGCTTACGAATGTCAAGCAAGAGGATAAAGCCACTAGGAGGGAACCCCTCAAGCTTAGAGATATGAAAGAATTTGATTCTTCTTAGTTGGCTAGGATAAAGTTTGAAGATAGCTAGGTGGATGGGCCTAATGGAGAAATGCTTCAGTAGGTAATTACCAGTTATGATGAGTATATGGAGGAGTAAAAAATAAAGAGTTAAAGGCTACTACATATATGCTCTCTCTATAGATCATTCTCAAGGAAATATGCTTGACTAGGTAGTCTTCCTCTCCTACTTTCTTGGGTGATGACAACAGTTCTAAATAGTAATTTCAGCAAGTTCCCCTATCTCTTTTTGGACATAGGTTTTGACAAGGATTTTCTAATCAGTAGCTGAAAATCAGGATGAAGAATCCTCTTAGATTTTTCCAATCACCCCATGATTGATGGATCTAGGTTGTGATGAGAGAAATTAGTGCTATATAGCTTTATATATATAATTTCTCTCAATTTTGTAAAGGTTAGTTGATAAAAAGAAGGATTAGCAACCTGATATCATAGAAAATAGGAATTATAGTTTGAAGATTTCATAGTTGTAGTAAGATACTTTAAAGTTTTAAGTTAAAATTAGATACCATTTTATAGTTTTATATTGTTTTCATGTTATTGTTGGAAGTGAATCTCTTTGATAAGGTTAATGAATCATAATGAATTTGTATGCCAATGAGTTGTTGTGCCTAAATGTTTTCTATTTGGTGAAAATCAGTAGGGGAAATCGGATTTCAAGATTATTTCATTGAATTGTCTATGAATGGAATTACTACATGTCTATTTGATCTATGTTTTAGCAATGAATGAGTGATCTATTTCAAAAATATCAAAGTATTTTAGTGAATGGTTGTGGTAATCAAATTGAGTAGTACGAATGTATGTAATGGTGTAGATTATTCTATGGATTACATCATGTTGTTGTTTTTGGTTTGTTGAAGAAACACTCATTGTGGGAATGCATGTCTGGATATTGAGAAGTTTTATTCATATTTTACTGTTCTACGCCTTGATCTATCTTTTTCTATTTATTTACCCCCCCAACATAGGCTAGTTAATTTGATGCAATTTGTGTCCTTTATTACCAACAAAGGCCCCTTGAATATTATAGTTACATTGGCGAGTGAGTAACATCAACATAGTTGAGAACCAACTACCAAGACCTTGGGAGTTAGATTACTATATGTTATCTTTCTTTTTTCAGGAGAAATAGGGTAGAGATATTCTATTTTATGTTGTTGTGCACTTTTGCACATCAACAGATTTGGTGCTAGAAGGAGGGCCAAAAGGAACAATTTGACTCATATTGGGTCATTCTCACCATAAAGGTATGAAAGAGATCTTATATCTTCTACAAATCCTAATCCATTAGTAGAATTCCAAACCCCAGTTAGATACAGGCCCCAAGCCCATAGATTTTTTATCCCAAAATTGTGACCACCACTTACTCCACTTGGATTTCTACAAAATCCATCTTTACCACCCCAACAACCAAATTCACCTACTCCACAACCGGTTCAACTAGTACTACCACCACCACCCATGTATTTCTTTGTGAATAACCCCTCTCCACTAGGGACTATTCCTAGTGGTATACATGATCTTCCCAAGAATCTAGAAATATTTTGTTCCAAATGTATGCATGGAGAATCAAGGAGTGCCGAGGAGCACATACAAGCATTTAAGGATGCTTATATGCATGCTCAAGTAGCTCACCAAGATGTTGTATGTAGTTTATTCCCCTATTGTTTAGTAGACATGGCATACAACTGGTATTTAAATCTTCCTCGAGGGTCTATTCTAGGTTGGACAGACTTAGAAAATGCCTTTATTAATCAGTTTAGGGTCTATGTAGACCCTACCATTTTATATCATCAATTTTCCACCATAAGAAAAGAACCTCATGAACCATTGCCATTATTCAACATGAGGTTCTAGAGAATTTTTCGAAGGCTACAAGATCCTTATTTAGTTGCTGAAAATATCACCATTTTGGCATATTTAAGGGTTGTAGATCCATTAATTGGCCTATTCTTGCAAAGGACCTATGCCCCCACAGACATTGATTCTTTGTCTAAGGTTTATCATCTGGCCATCAAACTACAATAATAGATAAGCTTGCAATTGGGAATTTTGGGAGGAGTTCTTCCCACATGGGCTATCAAATGCCTAATCCTCCTTTGTTCAATACAGTCCCAAGGATGTATTACTCCCAATATGGACCTATTTCTAAGTTACAAACCTCACCTCCCCTACCATTCTTCACTAATGGTGTTCAGGATTCTTCCCAACAATCTCAAAACTACCATCATCAAGCGAGAGGGTCAAATCCTGTTCATCAGCCATCTATGCGGAAGACTATAGAAAGTGAACAAACTGTCCAGCTAACTAATGAGGTGGAAACTATTAAGAAGAATCTATCACAAATTTCCAATGATATGGCACAACTTATACATAACCCCCTTAGAATCAAAACTAGAATTACCAGAATTAGGGAGGTTATAACAATTAGGGTAGTTATCCTAATTCGAATTTGAACTGAAACACCAATAGGAACTTCCTGAATCAAAATTTCTCTAACCAAAATGATCAAAATAAGAATAGAGGATACAATCAGAGGTCCGAAAATAATAGACAATGGAATACTAGGCCTAATAATGGGGGAGTTTCCCATAATTATCAGGCCGGCGATGATAACCCACACACTGCAAATGTTGCAGATCTGAATTTTATGACAAATTGGTGTAGGTTGCATGAAACTATAGCTCATAATGTGATTAACTACCTAGAAATGGATAAAATGGTTAAGATTGCACAAGAAGATTCCCACCCTCCACAAGGAAATTACAACCAAGATGGTGGGTCAATAAGCATAGCTATGACCTATGAGACCATTGATGAGCATTACCAATTTCCCATGCAGGGAGAAAACCAACTAGAGGGGGATGTATATGATGCTCAGGCTTTCCAATCTAAAGGTGATCATTTTATGAGAAATCAGAATAAGGGCCCATTCACAACATATAATCCTCTAAATATTATGGTTCCACATAATCAGAATGTAGATAATAACCCACCTCCACAAAGAGGCCTACCCGATGTTCAAAATAAAGATAACTCACCTTTTATTCCTAGATATTCAAAGAGTAATGAATTGGAACTTGATTTAATTTCATAGATGTAGAGATAGAAGACTTCCTTGTAATTTTTTGATATCCTCAAATGGTGTCTCGCACAACAGGAAATTGTGTTAAAGGCTTTAGAAGAAACAAATCATTCAACAGGGAAAAATAGGGTGACTCTTATCATTGACATGAATGCTTCCATATATAAAGGTAAGACTAAAACCCCACCATTTCTTTTGAGTCTTAGGATTTTTGGGAAGAATTTCCATAACTTCTTTTTAGATTTTGGAGCATCAAGTAATGTTATGCCCTTTTCCATTTGCAAGAAGCTAGGATTAAGTCCTACCCAAACTCATAAGAAGGTGATTCAATTGGAAAAGCTGAGGTCAATGTGGTAGGAGAACTAAAAAATATGCATGTACAAGTTGGATTAGACCCAAGGATCTAGACTTATATAGATATCCAAGTAGCCAATATCCCCAAAACATATGGTATGCTTCTAAGTCGTGCATTGATGAAAAGTATTGTGGGTTATCTATCCTTAGAATTTTCACATATGTGGTTGCCATGGAAAGGTATGGAATCACAAATTAGGATTGAAAGTGAGCCCCGCCTCAAGCAAATGATAACCGAGTATGATTTTCTTAATGAGGTCGCATTCATTGAGACCGAAATGGGGGTATACAAGGGTGAGGATATTATGAATTTATCGGTGTTTGATCCTAGTTGCTCCCAATCTCAAGAGTTTGGTAACTCCATTAGAAAAGTTAACCAATAGGTTATGATTAGGAGATTACAACATGATAGGCTAGTTCTTAGGGAAGAATTTGATCTATGGAGTTTGTTATTCCCAAACTGGTGCAAGGTTCATTACAAGGGCCATTCTGAATGAACGTGTCAACCATGTGTATATATTCTTAATTATGTCTATGAGTTAGAGGAAACCTATGAAAATCATCTAGTAACCCCCCTTTTCCAGTTCCCATTCTAGGTCAAGGATGCAACTATCTTAACAAGAACCAATACCACCCAGGAGGAAGATCCTTCCCAATTTGAGCAGATTCAGGCTCTATGCTCTGAATTCCAAGAAGAGACTAAGATCTCTTAGTCTTTCTCTATTAAACCCACCTCGGATACCCTTCCAATGCCTAAGGAATTGATAAAAGATGTCTTGGATTGTGATCTGATTCAAGAAAAGGTTCAGGAAGTAATTTTTGAATGATTTTTGAATATAGGAGAATCTTCTAGTGAACCTTGTCTATAATCACCTTTAAATATTAGTGGCCAACAATAGTCTAAGCCACCACACATTTCAAGAAATTCATCACTTTTCATCCCAAAGAAGAAAGAACTCCCAACTCTAGATCAATTATGGAGTTAAATTTGATGGCTTTAAATCCAAATTAGGAAGTGGAGCAGGGATCGAATTAACCAACCCGAAAGGGAAGACTTACTTTGCATCTTACATGTTGCAGTTTTGTAGCAAAAAAAACATGGTTGAATACGAAGCACTTGCTCGAGGACTGATGCTTTCCCATCAAAAGAAGGTCCCAACTCTCATGGTTATGGGGGATTCTGAAGTTATTGTCAAACATGTCTGCAACCAATATACTTGTCACAACAAAAGATTAGTTGCATACAGAAACAAAATTTGGAATCTAATTGAGGATTTTGATGCTTTTGGGATCACTCTGATTCCTAGGGAAAACAATCAGATTGCAGATGCCCTACCCATTACTTCTAACACCTTGGAGCCTATGGAGGACTCCAAGCTAAAAATATTTTCAGTTGAACTAGTCTCAATCCCAACTATCTCAGATAACATCTATAATTTTTAGGTATTCAATGATGACCAGCATATAATCGCCTTTTTGGAAAGTTTAGATTTCTTCAAAGGACAAACAATTGATGAATCTAAAAGAGATCAAGGAGATTGGGATCCTGAGAATTGTGACATAGAAGGAATATTGGATTTGAAGTGTAACAACATTCCAAAGGGGATGGTAGCATTAGAAAGAATATTTGACTCTTACCCACAGGCTCGTCAAAAGGTTCCAACATAAAGTGATGGAGGGAAGTATGAAACTATTAATCTAGCTCATTCAGGTCTTGAAAGGAATGTTTTTATAGGAAAAACTTGCCTTGAGGAAATTAAAGAAAATAATTAAAGTTTTGAAAGAGGACATTGCAGCCATTGCCTGGGGGTATGAAGATTTAAAGACCTTTGACACTTTGGTAATCACACATACCATACCTCTGAATCCAGAAGCCAAGCCCTTTCATCAAAAATAATGTCTGGTGAATGCTTTAATCGAGCCGTTAATTTAGAGGGAGGTGCAAAAATTGCTATCTATAAGAATAATCTTCCTAGTACGACATTCCACCTGGGTCACCAACTTAGTTTCTATGTGTAAGAAAAGTGGTTAAATCAGGTTATGCGTTGATTTTAGGAACCTAAATAAGGCCTCCGAGAAGGATAACTATCCACTTCCTTCTCTTGATGAGGTATTAAAAATGGTGAATGAATCCCAGATGGTATCATTCTTGGATGGCTATTCTAGGTATAATCAAGTTCTTGTCATTCATGAGGATAGAATGAAAATTGCCTTCACTACCATGTGGGGCACATTTTCCTATCGGAGGATGCCATTCGGCCTTATCAATGCTGGAGCTACCTTTCAATGTGCAATGGATGTAGCACTCAAGGATTTGATAGGTAATTGTATCATCATTTATGTAGATGACTTAACTATCTTCACTAAAAATAGAAAGGACCATGCTACAGATTTAGCAAAAGTCCTCAAAAGGTGTATAAGCTATGGTGTGTCCCTTAATCTAAAGAAATGTGTGTTTGGAGTTTATGAAGGGAAACTTTTAGGCCATGTAATATCAGAAAAGGGGATATCCATAGACCCTAATAGAGTTGAAGCCATCTTAAAGTTGTCAATGACAGGAAGTAAAAAAGAGATGAGATCCTTCTTCGAAAGGATTAATTTTGCAAGAAAATTTATAACAGGTTTTGGAAAAAATTTCAAACCTCTTAATGAAATGATGTGAAAAGATGCAAAAATTGAATGGAGAAATGAGGCTAAATTTTATTTCTTGTAGATTAAACAATCAATATTGGAGGCACTAGTCTTGAGAAACCTAGATTATTTAAATCCCTTCTATATCTATTATTTCACATATGGCCATTCATGTGCAGCTATTTTAACACAAAGAAGAGGAGAGGGAGAGGAAAGGCCTATTTCCTTCATGATCTCCCTATATAAAAATGTAGAAGCCAGGTACCCACCCCTTGAGAAACAGGAATTTGCATTGGTCCAAACAGTAAAAAAATTTAGGCACTACATTCTTCAGAGTCAGGTTATCACCATAGTTCTTGATCCAGCTGTAAATTCTCTTCTTATGTAGAGAAAATTAGGGGAGAGAAGAGGGACATAGATGGCTATTTTATAGGAGTTTGATTTATAAATTCATTCAATGAAGCTCATCCGAGGATAGGGCTTATCAAACACTATGACAAATGTTGACAAGAGTACCACTTGCCAGTAGTACATAGTGTAGTCATTCACCAAGGATCCTTGGTACACAGATTTGATCTTCTTCCTCCTCAATAACATATGCCCAGAGGGGATGAATTCTACTCAGAGGAGAGTATTAAGGATGAAGAGTATTCATTACATTCTCAAAGGAGGATTCTTATACTAAATTAATTTTGAAGGAGTTTACCTATGTTGTTTTGATAAACAAGAAGCCAAACATGCTATAATTGAATTTCATGGTAAACATGGTACAAGACATGGATCTATAGATGCCTTGGCTCATCAAAATTTCAGGTTAGGTTATTATTGGACCCACATGTTTTGAGATGCACATCAACATGTTAAGACATGTCATACATGTCAGACCTTTGCATCTAGGGAATGAAATCTAGTGATGCATTTATAGTCGTTGTACAAGGTAAGACCATTCGCTCAATGGGAACTAGATTTTATAGGTTTCATTAATCTAAACTCTTCTGCAAGTCATAATTTCATCCTAACAACAACTAACTACTGCACACACTAGACCAAGGCTCAACCCTACAAAAATAGCACCACAGATGTGGTTATCAAATTTTTGACTGGAAGCACCACAACCAGGTTTGGGGTACCATTCACCCTGGTATGTGATAATGGCCCTACTTTCTCTTCATCTCAATTCATTCAATGGGCCTATGAACAAAAAATTACTCTAAAGTATTCATCTAATTAATACCCTCAAGGAAATGGAGTAGCTAAGTCCACCAACAAGAATCTGTTGGGAGTAATTACAAAATTGCTAGAAAACAATCCTAAGGACTGGCGCACCCAACTGAGATTTTCCTTATGGGAAGATCAAACCCAAATCAAAGTTGCCCTAGGGAATTCACCTTTTAAGTTAGTCTACAACCAAGAGCCAGTCTTCCCAATCCATTTGAAAATAATTTTCCTCAAATTCATGTAGGAATTCCATACGAAAGATGATCGGATCGAGGTTAGAATAACCAATTTGCTAAACATGGAAGAATAGAGAGACACTTCTTTACAACAATTCTCTAAACACCAAGCTGTCATCAAACGTTGGTTTGACAAGAGGGCCAAGATAAAATCCTTTAGGATATTAGATCTTGTGTTACCATGGGACAAGGCTAAGGAGAAAAAGGGAGACCATCAGAAGTTTGATAGACTTTGGTTGGGTTTGTATCAAGTAGCTAAGATACTAGGTGAGAATTTTTTTTCATTGAGCACTTTAACAGGAGAACTTGTTCCATTTCCCATTAATGGTTAGTTCCTTAAACATTACTTTGGCTCATGAAGGTCTGATTTTCAGAATAGTTGTAATATATGTACTATATGCAATTAATTTGTTCTTTCATTTTGGGTGTTTTTTCTGTTTGTTTGTTTGTTTGTTTCTGTTTCTTTCTATTCTTGTCTTGGTCATTGGGGTTGTTATTCAAAGTATGCTACAGGGACTAGGAGAGAAATCGATTTAGGTATTTTCAAGGAAAATTTGTTGAAATATTTTTTTCTAAAGCTTAGGTCTTATGACCATTTTAACACTAGTTTAAAAAGTTATTATGAATAAGGTACATTGTAAATAATCTTGTGAACTATGATTAAAATTCTGTCACAAAATAGATAAAAATTTGCCTAAGTAAAATGCCTATTTATCTCAGGGTGGTTGTATCTCTTATTCAAGTGAAAAATATGACCCCAAAGACTATCATGAGCTCCATTGTAGTTATCAACAGACATTTCAAATCAATTACATCTAAGTATTAAGAAAATTTAATAAAGAATTCCCACAAGTAAAGCCTAAATTAAAAAAAAAGGAAAGAGAAACGTAAAATCAATACCAAATGGGTGAATCAAGTATCTCTATCAGGGATATGGATGCCTATTTGGAAGTAGAGAAATGCTTTGAGAGAACTAGATGTATCTTTGTCGGGGATATGGACACTTGTCTAGCAGCAGAGCAATGCCAAGGATTTCATTGCATGACAGTTGAAGGACTCAACCTATGTAGCTTGGATCTTAGGTATAATTGTTTAGGGGTGGAGAAACAATTTTTTATAAAGAAGGATGCACTTTATATGCATACACCCATATTCAAAATAGTACATGAAGACATACATCTAAGATTCCAACTCAACCTTACTCTACATATCTGATCTTATTCAAGATAACATGATTCATAAATTAGAGGTTCTGGGTGACTGAATTCTTTAGTATCTTGAAAATGGGTAAACCATTTTCCCAGCCAAGTCACCATTTGTTATGCCCTACATAACCACCCCATGTTTTTCCTTGGTCCAAATTGGTCCCCCTTTTTTGTTTCCTATCCTTTGGTCTTTTCAACAAATATTTTGGAATTATTCTTTTCTCCAAGTCTTTGTTTTTGTTCTTTTTGCTCTAGCGGAATCAAAACCGGAACCGAAATTTGACTTGGAACTCATTTGAGTTTCACTTCCTAGCTTGGTTTTGATCCCACTCCTGCTTTGTTTCTTTGCATGTTTCCTTTTAAGGTCCATGATGTCTTCTTTTTGTGATGACGGATCTAGAACGGATTTTGAACTCAAATTTTTGACAAAGTTCCATGTTTTGTTCTTGTCCCGCCTCCGCCTCTACCATTGTTGTTTGCCTATTTTGTCTCAGCGTTGGTGCTTTTGGTCTTGTTTTGGTCTCGTTGTCTTCTCTTTGTTTTTTTCCTTCTTTCTTTCATCTTTATCGAAACCAGAATTAGAACTAGAGCCCAACCTGGAACTTTATAAAAGTTAACTGACCAATTTTGATCCCGATTCCACTCCCGCCTTCTTGTTTTGTGTTCTCCACTCTACTTCAATTGTGTGTTAGTTTTATGCCTATTCCTCCTGTGATCCCATGCCCAACCTACCACATTAATGGCATTAATTGAAAGGTCCTCACACGTATGAAATTGATTTTTAACTTTAATTAAGGTTAGTTCGTTGGTTATTATTTTTTTTAACAATGATATCGAACCAAAGCCGAGATAGAGCAGAAGGACCATGATTTCATCGATGATCAAGTAGCTACACATGGATTGGGATTAGGTGTCATCCTATTGGGTAGTGTTTCAAGGTAGGTATTCTTGTTCACTCTAATTCCTTTGTCACTTTTTGTTTCTTGTGCTTTGTTTGGAGTTCTTTACATGATTCGTGGGTTTTCCTCGTGAATATTTGTTTGTTTGCCTTGATGTTTCTTTTCTTCTTTTTTTTTCTTGTTTTGTTGTCTTGTTTGTTTTATTTTTTGTATTTTCTTGTTTGTTATGTTTGTTGCAATTGTTTTTATATTTTATCGCATCTGTACCATCATGCCCTAGGGTTTGGGGTATCATTTTAGAAGGATTCTAGGGTTCTTGATAGTCTTTGATCTATTATTTAGCCTTTCCATCCTTTTCGAATGTTGGCTCAATAATTTCCAAGTAGGTTTTTGATGTCCTAATTTCTTAAGTCGACAGTTTAGATGAGCTTGGGTTTCAAGCATCCGTGTTAATTTAAATTTGTTCCCTAGTTATTGGTTTCCCCTCAGTCCTATGGGAGATGAAGTCGTGATGGTAATTTAAGCCTCCTCGGCTTATCAGGTGACCTCATTTAAAAACATTTATGAGTACTTAGGTGAAACTTCTAAGAATGACATCATATTTTACAATGGCCAGAGTCGGATCCAAGAATGGTTTTTTCCATAAGCTTTTATTTGAGATACATGTCAGATCTAGTTCTGAACCTGCTTCTGATGATCTTTAGACTATAAAACCTCTTTTTCTTTAGTGGAAGCAAAAGCGGAATGAGATCAAGGTTTGGAACTTCCTAATGTATCGACTTTGGTTTTCATTCTGGTCCCGATCCTGATAACTATTCTGGTTTTGGTTCTGATCCTAATATATAGTTTGTTCAGGTCCCAGTTTCAATGATGATTCTGGTCCCGATCCTGATATATAGTTTGTTCAAGTCTTGGTTCTAATGATGATTCTTCTCCCAATCTCGGTAATACTTAGAGCCTTTTAAAGATTTTTTTATCTTGATCCCACCTTCGGTGAGTGTTTAATTTTTCTAAGTAGGTAGAGACTCCATGAAGAAGAACTGAGGGGCATGGAAGATGAGTTCTCTAATATTGGTTCTAATAATTTCTATGGATTTAATGATGTGTTTTCATGTATGAAGTGAACGATGTCAGGAGCGTCTGCAGGAAATTTATAGATGGAAGGACAAGGAGTTGAAGATTCCATACAAGTGAAGCCTATGAAGATAAAGGTGGGATTGATTCCATATACCATGAGATATAAACATCAAATGATCACTCCCATAGCTAGTAAGTTAGATTCTGGGTTGGTGGACATCATAGACACCAACTTGGGGACATTTGACTATGAAGAGCTTATTGAAGAAACCTTATTAAAACAAGTTACTGGGAGAACAAAGAGGATAGTTCAATTAGGGATTGCCCATGTCACTCTCTTCCCTCTATCAATCCAATGCCCATAGTTGATCTTATTTGTAGTAGGAGCCTATAATGTGGTATCAAGGCAATGCATGGATTGACAAGGGAATTTCATAATTGACTTATCCCCACAAATGATGAGGCTGATGTTCAATGCACCTTCTCCCATAAATCTGAGGTTGCTGATAGAGACAGATGCATTGCAAATATTCAATGAGAACAAGGATTTCAATAGGAACCACATGAATAAGAAGTGGTTAAGGACTAAAAATAAATCCCTAACCAAGATGCTTGATCATCCCAAAAGGGGAGATTTCAAAAAGGAAATAGGTGATCTAATCATAATGCTCTCTAGAGTGTTTGGGAAAAATGATTCTACATATTTCAAAGAGTGGATGTTCCCATTTGTTGAAGCCATTTTTTATGGCAGGCATAAATCTGATTCGTGCATGATTTTGTCTAACACCTTGCACAATTAGATGATAAATGTAGGACAAACGCAAAATTTCTATATGACCTCCTATGTCGTATATGTAGTCGTAAGGATAGGTATCTTCCAAAGGGTTTAATGTAGTAGGGGTATTGGGAAAAGCCCTTGGACAATAGAAAGTGTGGAACCACTATGATCAATTAACTTTGCATACATTAGAGGACCACTATAGAAGAGTTAATGACACCTTTCTATATGTTATTATCAATCGAAGACTGGTGATGCTAGTTTTAGACTAAGTAGGGATGATATGGAACTTATTTCTCAATGGGGACATTGGTATATCCAATACCCCAATTTTACCTATTTTAGGTTAGCAGGGTTTGATGGACATCCTCACCTACTCCCTAGTTGTTGCATTGATAAAATGGTCCTAATGGAATTTATATATCAAGCATTTGAAGTTAATGCAAAATTTAGTATCAGGCATAAGACTGGGTGTCATAATTTTCCCATGAATTTGAAAGAGTACTATTGTCTTCATAGTGTGGATACCAAAGAATTTTGTGAAGAATTGAGCCACCTCAAGTTGGGACTCTATACATCTAGAAAACATTTTGACTCAAAGAACAAAATGAATAAATTGCTTCCTACTGTGTTTGACAAGCACCACAACTTGTTAGAATATTTTTGGTGGTATTTTCAGGATGAGTATGATGTAAGGAGAAATAAATATGAAAGACTCCCCATTCCTTTGATGATTGAATTTGGAGTAAAAGAAGATATTCCTAACACATTGTCAGATGATGGTGTGACGTTGGATCATGCATATCAAGATGAAAAGATTGGCGTTAAAGACTTAGCCCCCATCAATTGGGAAGAAGAGGAATCCATTGACATCAAGCATGTTTTGAGGATTATTTTGGATAGAAGCATCCAATGGGTCATCCTAAGAATAAAAGAACTAGGAGCTAAGGGTTCTAAGAAGAGAAAATTAGGGGCAACTAAGTTTACCAAAGAAAAAAAAAAAGAATGGCCCCCAAAGAACAATTGGAGTATCCTCCTCCCATTTATGGAGGGGATACTATTTTGGAGATACTTCTAGAAGAAGCTCCCTAGATACAAGGTACAAAGACTTTAACACTTGGAGAAGGCTCCTCCTCTCAACCACCCTTCATTCAAGAACTCGGTGAATAAGTACCCATAGGTAGTCGTCATGAGGAAACAAAAACACTAAAGGGAAAAGGGGTGGAGGTTGAAATTCATGACATTGGCATAGATTCAGAAGAAACACATTTGGATGATGATTTTATAAAGGATGTATCTTCTTTAAATGCCGAGGAAGAGCTTGTTCTCACCCTGGAAGATCAATGGAAGTTGTTTGAGGATGCCAAGATGGAAGTTGATGCTAAGGAAAAGGCTGAAGAATTAGTAAAATAGAAAGAGATGGATGCAAAGGTAAAAGTTGATGCATTGGCTAAATAGAAATAAGAAACAGAGGCCAAGGCCAAAGCTTAAAATCTTGCTAAAAAATGTGAGTTGGAGGCTATTACAAAAGATGAAGAGTTGGCCAAGCTACAAAAGGAGAAAGAGGATATGCTGCTACAATAGAGGGAAGCTAAACAAAAGGGTAAGGAAGAGAGAGATAGGTTAGCCTTTCTTTAAAGGGTTCATGAGCTAGAAGAGGAGAAATCTCAACAAATAAGGGAAATGGAGGCTCTTGAAGCCAAATTTAAATTAATTGAAGAAGCTCAAAAGAAGAAAGAAGAAGAAGAATTGGAGCTAAGAAGGATAGAGGAAAAGGAACAAGCCAAGATTGATCTAGAGGCTTCTAAAATAAAGCCAAAGTTGGAGGAGTTATAGAGACAAAGGAGCCAACTATTGGAGGAAAGGAGAGTGGAAGTAGAATGATTGGCCAAGGTTGAGCAAGAAATGAAGGTAAAAGTTGAAGCTAATAGACTAGCCAAGGTAAAGGCAGAGAAGGAGAAACAACAGGAGATTGACTCTCAACCTAAGACAATAATTTTAGAACCTCTTTTTCCATCCACTTCTTCTTCCACATAGGTAATGAATCCCCCTGCTGATCCTACATGGTTAAAGCTTAATCTTGTGAAGAGGCAGATGGTGCAACCACAACCCCTTGATTCAGAGAATGTTAGAAAAGAAATAGAGAAGGAGAGGCCAAAGAAAAGAGTCAGCGTTCTCCATTCCGTAAGGTTAATAGATGCTAGAGAAATTGTATCTAAGTGCGTTATCCCTATGGTTGATAAAGACAAACAAGATATGCAGATAGGGAATTACCAACTAGGCACTCTTAATCTAGGAAAACCCACAAGAAATCAGCAATTAAACTTAATTGATATTGTGGCTTCCTCTACTACATCAAGGATGATCCGAGACAAGCAAAATAAAGATGAGCTTAAGTCACAAGTTGATCAATTGCATAAGTTCTTGAGGGATCTCTCTACCCCTATTTATTCACAATTAGTTGCTCTAGAGAAGCCTGTTATTTTGAAGAAAAGGGATGCTGATAATTTGATTGAAATGAGAAACAAAGTACAAATGATGGATAGATGGATAAACAAGACTAGGAAATGGATGATTTTCTTGTTGAAGGTTGCAAGATTCATAAGGAAGCATTGGAGCTGGTCAATGAAATGACTGAACATGCTAAAACTATTGAGAAGAAAGAGGAATAATATGCAGCACATGCAAGGAAACTGAAAGATATCAATAAGATGCCCAAGTGAACCTCGCTAGAGAAATCTATCTTGGAAGAAGACAATGTGGATTTTTTGGAAGAGACCATCAACATCATTAGATTTAGGTCTTCATTCATTTTCACTCATAGGAATGAGGTACAACAGTTCAGAAAGGATCTCAATGAGAAAATTGAAGAACTAGGAGAAAGTATTACTATACTTGTCAATGAGGATATCCTTGAGACAGATGGCCTCCTCCCTGATAAACTCAAGGAAAGATGGAACAGTAGATTGGAGGAAATGATGCAAAAGGGGGATGATGAGGATTATTTGTTAATGGACAAGCTTATGGTTTTCAAGCAAGAGGTTAAAGCCACCAGGAGGGAACTCCTCAAGCTTAGAGATATGAAATAATTTTATTCTTCTGAGTTGGCTAGGATAAAGTTTGAAGATAACTAGGTGGATAGGATTGATGTAGATATGCTTTAGTAGGTAATTACTAGTTATGATGAGTATATGGAGGAGAAAAAAATGTAGAGTTAAAGGTTGCTACATACATTCTCTCTCTATAGATCAATCTCAAGGAAATATGCTTGACTAGGTAGTCTTCCTCTCCTACTTTCTTGGATGATGACAATAGTTCCAAATAGTAATTTTAGAAAGTTCCCCTATCTCTTTTTGGATGCAGGTTTTGACAAGGAGTTTCTAATCAGCAACTTAAAACTAGGATGAAGACGCCTCTTAGATTTTTCCAATCACTCCATGATTGATGGATCTAGGTTGTGATGAGAGAAATTAGTGCTAGATAGGTTTATATATAAAATTTCTCTCCATTTTGTAAAGGTCAGCTGATAAAAAGAAGGATTAGCCTCCTAATATGATAGCAGATAGGAATTATAGTTTGAAGATTTCATAGTTGTAGCAAGATACTTTAAAGTTTTAAGTTGAAATTAGATACCATTCTACAATTTTATATGGTTTTCATGTTATTGTTGGAAGTGAATCTCTTTGATAAGTTTAATGAATAATAATCAATCTATATGCTAGTGAGTTCCAATGCCTAAATTTTTTCTATTTGGTGAAAATCAATAGGGGAAACCGGATTTTAAGATTATTTCATTGAATTGTCTATGAATGGAATCACTACATTTCTATTTGATCTGTGTTTTAGCAATGAATGAGTGATCTATTTCAAAAATCTCAAAGTTTTTTAGTGAATGGTTGTGGTAATTGAATTGAGAACTATGAATGTATGTAATGGTGTATATTATTCTATGGATTACATCATTTTCTGGTTTTTGGTTTATTGAAGAAGCACTCATTGTGGGAATGCATGTCTGGATATTGAGAAGTTTTATTCATATTTTACTGTTCTATGCCTTGATCTATCTTTTTTTTAATTTATTTAATCCCCCCCCCAACATAGGTTAGTTAATATGTTGTAGTTTGTGTCCTTTATTACCAGCAAAGACCCCTTGAATATTACGGTTACATTGGCCAGTGAGTAACATTAGCATAGTTGAGAATGAACTACCAGGAGCTTGGGAGTTAGATTACTATATCTTATCTTTCCTTTTCAGGAGAAATAGGGTAGAGATATTCTATTTTATGTTGTTGTGCAATTTTGACCACCAACAGTATCTATCATAAAAAATAATTTTATTTTTGTCCATAAAGCCAAAAATCCTTTTACTGTTGTACTGCTACCATATTGTCCATTCTATATAACCCTCACCTTATACCTCCTTATTGCAACCTCTTACAAAATAACTGATGGTATCTTGGTAAGGGAAGCTAATACTATATCCTTTCACCACTATATCATGGAGGCTTAAAGCTTAACCCATGGTGGAGCGATATGTTGATCAGTATTAACGAAGGAAGTTGCTATACCACAAAATATCAAAACATGACCCATGGTGGAGAGGTACACTTGAGAATAGTAATAAAAAGGGGACACTGCCATACAATAGGAGGAAGAAACATAGGTTGCGGTAGAGTGGTGTGCTAAGAAAGAACATTGGAATGAAACCACAACACTACAGGGAGGTGAGAGATATCTTGTGGTATAGTGGTATGTTGATATATGTGTGGAAGATACACTATGGTACCGCTAGAGAGTCAAAGATGATGAGCAGTAGAGAAATACACTAAAATAAGGATAGCAATACATACCATGATACTGTGGAAATATGAAATATGATGAGTGGTAGAGTGGTAAACTAATAGAAAGGAATCAAAGCACATCATGGTACCACAAAGAAGAGAAAAGTGGCATGAGGTAACATGGTAAAGCAGTCATTGAGGCATTTAAAGCATATCTATCACATCAATCAACTTCAAAATATGAATTGAGCTCGATACAAATATTTGAATCATGTGAATTTATGAGTCAGGAGTAAATTCAGCTTGGGATTAAAATACAGAAAAATAAGTTGGTTGTTTTTAATTCATGATAGCTAAACTCGAATCGCATGAGAGCTTAGAGGGTGAACGAGAAGAGAATTTTTCAAGGAAAATCATATAACTAGGTAAGTCCAGCTCATTCCTATCTATAAATTTCATAATGGAACCAAAGAAAATAGAGGTAGGAGCTAAGAAAGACGAAGACAAGCCCAATAAACCCTCTTTGCAATAACCATTACTTGCTCTATTTCTTGGGTCAGTGAACAAAGGGGCAAAGAATATTTTCAGAGATTTAGCTTAAGGTTGTAGAGACCCAATTACACCCTAATTTGGTTGGAACCTATACTAATATTTCTACCAGAAGAGGAATGATAAGGTTCCGGCGTCAAACCCGTGGACCTTGGATGTGGTCAAGCTAATTTTTCCCAATGTTTTCGTTAATACTGAGCTAATTGAAGCCCTGGCTCATAGCTACCATGCCCCTACTAAAACTGTCAAACTTCTAATTTGTGGGTGTTTGGTGGATGTCAATAGGGATTCTATTATGGAATGTTTTAATCTTAACAAACTGGAACTAACAAAAGAGAATTTAGTGAAGTTAGAACAAGAAAATAAGATGTTAAGAAGAACCTACTATAGTGATGAGCTCCCCTTGCACATGAAAAGGGGTGATAACAATAGAAAAATATCAATCCCTACTTCTAAGGTTGAGCCCTTCCAAGTTGTTGAACTCCAGGTGTATTTTAGAAACACTTACCTTGCATTGTGTCAAATATTGGGAGTGGATGAAGAGGAACACATGTTACTAGGGTTAATGAGGATGGCTATGATAATTCAACATCCTAAATCACATGTAGAGTTTGAATTTGCGTTTGTGATTGAAGAGCATATTCATGAAGGTTTGCTTCAAGTCAGGGAGGCTAAGGCCCCCATTACTTTCAGAAAGTAATATTTGCTATGTCATTTAATTTTATATCAAAATGAAATGAAATGAACCAAAAGGATGAACTTGTGTACCCATGAGAATGGAATTATGTTTCCTGTACAGAATTGGTGTTACATCTGGGATAGAAAATGCAAAGAAAGCGATTTTGTGGTGTTTAGAGATGATTTTTCTATAAGACTAATAAATGCTTTAGGTTACCCTACACCAAGATTGCCTAAATATTTAATTAAAGTAATCAGACCAGTGTAAGGAAAGCTAGACCATTGTTTCACCCATAATTATGTTGATTGGTTTTTCATGCCACAACACACAATCATTAGTGTCTATGGATGTAACCAAGAACCGCACATCTTGCCTAAGTTTGTACTGGGAAGACTATTTTTTCTAGTGTTTATGTGGAAAATGTTGTGGATGGAGCACGATTTAATGAAAAATAGATAAAAGGCACATTTTTGCCTGATTTGAAATTTTATGAAGATTTGTCTGTTGGGTCAGATATGCTAGAGGAATTATAAAGATTCATGACAGTCAATTATTTCCTCAAATCTGGGAAGGAAAGGGTATGTGACCCTGAGGTCCACATCAATAATATTAAAAGGACACTATTGAAAAAAAAAGCCATTACACATGAGTTTGACCCCTAGGAGGATTTCCTAAGGAATCTAGTTTATTTTGTAGATTTTGTGAAAACAAGAAAGATATGGATCACAGTGATGAAATGGGAAAGTCAAAAAATGGAAAAGGATAGAGGTTTCAAGGGGTTCTTTGCAGAAGAACCTAACCTTTTGAAGAGAATACACCTAATCCTTGGGAAATATTATTAAATGTATAAAATGGCTCAGACTGAGGGGTTGATTCCTTCTCCTACACCCCAACAATGATCACATGAAGCTTCCACATCATAATTTCCACCTCCATCACCTTCACACTCATATCCTTCATCTTCCATAATTGAACCCCGGGCCAAAAAGTAGAAAATTGAATCATTGGTTGAATATAGTGATGATGAATAGGAAGGTGTGGTCCTTGCCTTAACTAAGATAAAAGAATTAGTAGAGCAATAGAAAACTCAAGAGCCTCACGATCTTAAAATTAGGATACCATAAGATGTTGCAGATGAAATTCAGGATGATGAGAGGGTGGTTGCCTCTCTAAGGTTTATGGAGGATGATAATTTCATTCATACCAATGAGTTTAAATATTTTTGGATCAATATGAAGATGAAATAGTATGATGAAATATTGAGGATAAATCTCATAGGGGTTGATGATGCAAAATAGGCTGAGCTAAACATTGACAATATTAATGTCACTCCCTAGGAAGCAAGAGAATTAGTGTTGAAAAGTAATATTTTGATCATTCCAAGAATGGAGTTTTCCAAAGTATTTCTTTTGGACCAGATTAGATAATAGGATGACCCAATGTTAACTGTAGAATTTGATTCAGAGGAATGGGTATGAGGAACAGGGTATAACCCTACCACTCAAACCCTTGTTTTATGGACAAAATAGAAGAATACCAGGAAGCCTAGGATTTTATATGTGGTGCAAGAAATGAGGGGGTCAGCTATGGTCAAGATAATGAAAGATACAACTCACATAGATGCTATGACTATCACCATGCATCTACAATGTTTAGTAAGGATGTTGTATAAAATATGGAGAAAAGGGTAAGTGAATATGAGAAAAGGATGAAGTTGTCAAATGATGATGTAAATAAGTTTTTCATTGAAAATTTAAAGCTAAAACAATAATTAAAATAGGCTACAATGGTAAGGGGGAATGAAATGGTTGTATATCATCCACCTATGCAAGATGAAGACCCATAGGCTCAACAATTGAAGAATGAAATTGATAGATTAAAGAAGCATAATATGGAAGATGTCAAGCATCACATCTTTGATACCCTGAGAAAAATATTGGAGTATAGAGTTGGGGCACTAAATGAGAAAATAGATGGAATACATGAGATCTTTAGCAATCTTTCCAAAGCTTTAGAACAAATAAGTGCTAATATCCCTATTATTGATGAACTCCAAAAGAGGTGGCAACCAACTTATCACACTCTAACCACTATGTGTAAAGCAAGACAAAGGGATACAGATGCCCCTCAAAGACTCAAGCCTACTCAGGAAATTGTAAAAGGGGTGATCAAGGATCATAAATACTTAGTGGACATAAAGAAGAAAGTGGAGAATACGAGGAGTGCATTTGACTCTATAAAGTATCTCTTGAGCCCCTCAATCATTAAGGATGACAATCAAGTAAAAGGTTTTGAGGAATGGAAGATTGAATTTGATCAAATGATTTCTCAATGCTTGACACATATACAAAATGATGGGGATATCAGCTTGGACAGGTTTCATACTGTGCTAGATGGAATTGTCACATTGGATAACTGATACACAAACCTCATAGTAGAGACTAGGAACCTTCTTGACAATAGATGGAAAATCCACCTTGCAAACATCACCCCTGCATAGGAATTCAAATGGCTGAACGATTTGACAATTAGCAAATGGAAAGAAAAATACTTGGGCTTGGATGAAGATTGATTACATCCATCACAAGGAGAAAGAATGATACAATAAAAGCTTTGAACAGGTCTTGGCTGACCACCAACTTTTACTCGAATATTAA
This sequence comes from Sequoiadendron giganteum, assembly GCA_007115665.2. Lineage (NCBI taxonomy): Eukaryota > Viridiplantae > Streptophyta > Pinopsida > Cupressales > Cupressaceae > Sequoiadendron > Sequoiadendron giganteum. Next base: position 441,528,663 of record CM021103.1, on the reverse strand, counting down.
CGGGTTGCTACAGTTGTTATTGTTAATTGATTTTAGTTATGTGTATGTTTTAATTTCATGTTTTGTTACCAAACAGTGTGAATTTTGGTCTGAAGCTTCTTTCCTCTCATATAAATAAGAGAAACCAAGACCAAAAAAAGGGAGATTAGATTAGATTAGATAGGAGAAAATAGTAGGTGAATAAGAACAGATACAATGTTTACATTTCAAAGACCATGATACAAGAATAATTTTGATGAATTTAATGAAAGACCTTTGATTTGGTGGCCCCATTTTGGTATCAGTTGTTTGTTGAATTTATTCAATTATTTGATTGTCTCCATCTTAGTATTTATTGATTATTTAAGTTGAAATATCAAGTATATACTCAATTTATCAATGCACAGTTGTTGTACTTATGTGATGTGATTATTTGGTTTCTTTAAAGAAGATTTAAATTCCTTTTGATCAAATCATAGTAATTTGGAAGTGTTATTTGGATCAATAAGAATAATCATATAATTAGGGTTGATATTCTATCTCCAGTAGAGTTTTTCAATCACTTTCCTACATTTTTATACAAGTTATAAACTAATATCTGTATGCCAAACAATTATAATTTCTACCAAATAGAAGCCATTCATCATAGACTTTCATTTGACTCCATTTTACCCAACAAGTCACTGGTCTCACCCATTTTATCTAATTAGTTTTATTGAATTCATTTCAAAAGTACTACATCTTTAACTGAACATATTCATATACCTTGATATTGCTTATACAATTTATACCAAATTAGGATCACATCTCTCCATTGTTAAATTGCCATTGTGGATAGATTGGTCAAGTAGGAAACACACAATCTGAGTCTGCTCAACTTGCATAGGTATACCCACCTAGGTCTAGCAGAGCCTGAAGAGAAGAAGGTTCAAATTCATCATTTGGCCTTGTACATTGGCCAAAAATGTATCAAGAGCTTTCCCATTTTTGAGACCTAATAGAGTGGTCGTAAACTCACTTGCATGACCCTTCTTTGATCATTAATTGTAGCATGCTCCATTTTCTCTACTTAATACATCAGATCTCCTATTTTATCTCACCATTTGCAGCCATCAAGAGTTGATAAGTGGGTTTTGAGCCAAAGGAGAAGCGTGCGATTTTAAGGAATGCAATTCTAGAAGTATTTAAGTAATTATCCTAGGTAAGTCAATGGTTATACTTGCTCTATTAAATTTATGCATAATGTAGCTTGTAGGTTCTGAACTCTTGGGGTGGTAAGGATGTCAATTGCATGCATTATCCTTTTTAGCGGGTTATAATTATGTAGGTCTTGGTGTTTTTATTTGAAAATTTCAAATTAAGAATAAACCAATGAGTTTTTCTATAGCTAAGGTCCACTAGTTCTTGTCCTATTTCTTGCAAGAATGAGTAAACCCAATGGGTTTTTCCAACCAATTAAGAGGTCTAGGATAACTAGTATGTTTGAATTTCAAGATGATGTGCCTGAATTGAACAAGGCACACCAGGAGCTCCTGCAACACCAAAGGAAAAGAAGAAAGCCCATAAGAAGTCCAAGAAGGGTGGTGTTAAGAGTAATTACAACTTGCAGAGTAGGTTTGTCAACCATGACCAGTGTGAACTTAGTGTGAAGTCAGTTATGTCTTGGGGAAAAAGAAGAATAAGTACCACAATGCTTATGATTCTTATATAGGGAGGCACAACTCTATTATGGAGGATTCGACTAGCCCTTCAAGCAATGAAATAGATACTGAACTAGAGTATGGCTGATACCTTCTCACTTTGGTAGCACAAGAGGATTTTGATGATGGATCGGTAGTAGCTTCTCTACTTTCAGCAATGACATAGAGCGGGTGTGCTCACTATAATTATGAGGAATTAGAGTAGCACCCTGGTTTTGTTTCTATTTTTTATGACACCACTACTACAATGGCAATCTTGTCTTCTTCAGTGAATGTATAAGTTTTTGTCTGGGGTTCGAATGTGGATAATCTTCTTTGATTGATGTGGATGAGGTATTTTTGTGCTACTACAACAATGAAAAAATCCTTTTGGAAGGTTGGTTGGTCTTCTTCAATAAAATATATGGGTGTTTTCTTTTTCTTTCCCCCCATTTTTGCAATGTGAAAATGTAACCATCTGGGGTGGTTTCAGAAATTGAAATGAAATGTCAAATGTAAATGTAATAGAGATGCTAATTTGGCCTGATGCTTGTCACTCCCATAACTCTATAAATGGGATTTAGGTCCAGTTATAGAGAGTTTTAATTTTGGGTGTCAAGTGGTCTAGGTTGAAAAATGAACTCATATATGAGCATATTGTAAATTCATACACAAATGAAGAGATTAGTATGGAGTCTAGGGTATAAGTTGTCTTGTAATGAGCTTAATCAATTTTACTGTAGTAGTAGTAGTATATGAATGAAAATGCTAGTTTGAAAGCACATTCTCTCCTATGTATCTTTTCTTCTAGATTATAAATAAAATGGTTAAGGACCTTTTTGTTCATTTTCAATTGTTTTAATTGAATGAGTGATTTTATTTTTGCTTCAATTCAAAGAATTGATTAAATGCTCAAATAAGATCATGGGTTTTCGAGGGAAGATTCTAAGATTGCTAAGTAGTTTTGTTTTCAACACAATGAGTTGAATATTGTAATGTAATATGTCAATAGCCTCAAATTACTGAGCTAAATTGATAAATTATTATAGGTTGTTGCAAGTGTGACCTCATTACCTACATGCAAGGAACTTGTTTGTTTGTTTGGTTATCTTAAATGCAAAAGATTCAGTTCTACATTTGACCAAGAGCTCAAAATGAGAATAAAAATCATATAAACTCCTTCAATTACACCATATCAATCTAAAGAACCATATTATTCCTTGCTTTAGTTAGAATTTAGTTAAGGACCAGCCAAATCCCTAAGGGATTCTAGTTGTTTGTACCTAATAGGAATATATCTATTTTTTGAAATGTTCTTGATTAAATAGAAGTCTAAGAATATCATAAGAACATAATAAGGATTACCCTCCTGGGTTTCACAGAGCTCGAAGAGTAGAATTAAGTGCCTAGTAATCCTTACTTGTTTTTTGGACAGTTCTTACCTATGCTTATCATTGGATTGTGGTTAATTCATAAGAATTTGGTAAAATAAAGTTTGGTTCTAAAAAAGCCTCTCAACAAATTGGTGACTTTGTTGGGGAATTGCACTTGGAAACTAGGTTGTAGAATTTCCTATCAAAGAGTCAAATATTTTCTAGTGAATTCATCTTTCAATTCTGGCTTTGATATTAGTGGGTTAACTCTTTTGAATGTTGTAAGAATTTTTTATGTTTCCCATGAAACTAGTAAATCATGCCAAGATATACCATTATTCCATGCGTGTTTTATAATTTCCCACTAAATGTGGGTGGTGACTCCAAGATCTCTACACCAGTGTGTATCATTTGAAAAGATCTTAGAAATAAAATGAGATATTTGTTGAGAAAGGATAAGGTAGACCTAAGCTAGCATAGTGAAGTACCCTCATGAGGAGGTAGAGAGAAAATTTTGAAGGACTATATTATCATCTTGAGAGAATCAAAGAATTTACTAAATATGAACATCTGGTTCATATTTTAAGTCTCTAAATATAGAAAGGGTTGTGTTGTAGAAACCATAAAAGATTCATGTGTGACTTTGTTGATCAAGGAAGCTCAAATTGAAATCAATCCATGAAAGAAAATTCATAATATTGAAGTTTATTCCTCTGAAGAAAGAGGTCGAAACTCTATGCAAGAGAACCTAATGATAACTTCAAGATCTACAAATTTTTCTAGTAAGAAGCATAATTCAAAGTAGCTGCAACATATCCAGGTGTTTCCCTTATTTTATTTTTCATGAAGCATAGATTTGTGTGAAAACTATATCCAATGATCTAAATAAAATTTGAATTCCCTATTGAGTGAATTGAGCACTAATAAAGGGGATGGTAGTGGTAATTTTAAATACTCCTAAGATATAATTTGAAGTATCTATATTATGATAAAGAAGTATATTTATTTTAAAATATGCCCATTAGAATATTTAAAGCATGGATGTATTTGAGTCATGCATTTTAAAAATCATGATTGAATCAAGTAGTAAGGCAATGAATGGTCAATTGTGAAGTTGATTTTGAGGTTTGTAAAGGGGTACAAGAAAATGTATCATTCCCATGTATCTCCCTATGGAATTTCAAGTAAGAGAATGTAGGGCGTGCAACCTTTTTCATATCATCAAAGAAATATCTCTATTGGGTGGTATAGACCATTGAACTTTAATGGTATTCAATGTTTTTGAAACCTTTTTCCAAATAATGCTAGGGAAAATTTTCCAAAATTCATAGGGCAAGGTTTTGAATCAACTTATAGACATTTTAATACATTTATGGATTTGATGGGAGACTATGAGATAGATCATGAAGATGTTGTCATGAAATTCTTTGTTAAATCTCTAAGGGAAGATGCTAGAGATTGGTTCTCATATCAGCCAATGTGTTCTATATCTTCATGGAATGAATTCATGGTATCATTTATAAAACAGTTTGGTGAAAGGATGAATCCAGGTTCAACAAGGAAAAAATTCATTGAAATCCAAAAGGATGAAGGGGAGTTGGTCCCAACTTTCAATCTTAGATTTATAAAGGTAAATAGGGATATTCTTGAAAATATCAGACCAAGTGATATAGAGTGTTTGGTTGTGTAATTTGGATCATTTGATGAGGAAATGAGTAATTTGTTGAGAGATAAGGAGCCCACAACATTGCATCATGCATACCAAATTTCCATGGACATTGAAAACAACTTGAGGTATTCAATGATGAAGGGGTATATGGCTGCGAGGGTTGATCATTTTAGCACATCTCATATAAGCAAACCAGATAATAGAAGAAATTATAATGATAGAAAATTATTCTATTGTTCTAATGTGTCCATTATCACCTAGTATAATTAATGATGAATTCCAAGTTGAATACCACTAGAGTTTAAACAATGCTAATCAAATGTATTTTGCTTAAGGATTGTCTAGTATGAAAAGATATAAGGAAGAATCACCATATGACCTGTTGGAAAGGTTCTTGGATGCCCTATTGGAAATCCCTAAAAGTCTTTGACTAGAATATGCAGTGTGCATTGACATGTTTTGTGAAATTTTTGAACTAGGACTAAGTACTTTACCTAAGGAATTGAAGCCCCAAGGTTTTGATCAAATAATTGATTAGATTAGAATTGTTGAGGAGGCCAAATGTGATTATGCACAATGTATGAAATCCCAAAGTGTCAGTAGTGGCTATCTTATTGAGGAAAATTGTGAGACACCTCAAGTAAGAGAAGAGGGTGTATCATAGAATAGAAATATGTCTTGTGGTCTAGGTGAGGATAGTGATTACAGCCAATCCAAAAGCAGTCTAGGTGAAAATCAGTACAATTGTGACAAGGAAGAATGTGTATTTGCAAATGTTTGGATGTTTCATCACAAACCAATCATCAAGAAATTGAGAATGAGAGTTTGATATTTCATTCTGAATACTCTAAGCTCAGTGCATGTGGTAATGAATTGCCTTGTAATAATGATCCTAGGGGGAGTGAAGTTTCTAATTTATTTTTTGAAGAATATGAGTCCTTATGTGAAGATGATCCAAAATATTTGTCTTTGCATGAAGGATGCAATGAAATTGATGCTCATGAAATATTTCCCTTACTAATGAAGGAACAAATTCCATGTGAAGGGTTCTTGGAATGTAGCCCGGTTGTATCAAGACTTGAGGCTGCTAGCATTGTGAATGATGATGAGTTTAAAGATAATAATGTGTGTGTTTAGTATTCTAATCCTAAGAACAATACTAAGAATGATGAAATTTGTGGTACTAAAAAATAAGATTATGTCCTGGTTGTTCATGATTGTCTATGTGAAAAAAAAATTGAATATACAAGTTTTTTCAAAAAGAATGGACATGATTGTTTTTGACAAAGAATTTGTTGATGAGCAAATGGATGAGGAATTTTGTTCAGATTGTAATTAAATTTTCATATTTGGGTTAGCAGACTTATGAATTGATGGTACACATTAGTGCCTAGTTGATGACCATATTAATCCTTAGTTATTTGAGCCATCCTTTGAAGCATTTTGTATTAAGTTGGATAGTGATTTGAAGAATAGATTGTACCACGTTAGTGAACCTAAAATTAAGGTTTTATTTGATGCATGGGATGTTGTGGACAATGTTGTTTGTGGGAATGGTCCTAGTATGCATAAAAGAAAGGATTATATTGGTTTTGATGAATCAATTTTCCAAAATAATGAAGCATATGGTAGTATGATAGGTTTACATTGCTCAAGTTAATGTGAACACCGGTTTAAGAATGTGCATGTGCATGAAAATTTCTTGTTCATCACACAAGATGACAACTTGTCTAGAATGGTTCAGAAACCAGAGGATGACCTCAAGGTTTTATATGAGCCTTCCATTAGTCCCAGGTTATCAGAAGTAGACTATGAATGTTTCAAATTTGTAGTCTAGTTCAATGAGTATTTACTGGAGTATGATTGTGAATTGAGCCAAGTAAAGTGTTATATTGATTATGAATTCTAGTTATTATCTGATTGTAGTTTCCAGTCAACCAAAATTCATGATGAAAATGGTAAGTTTGAACGTATGTCTATAGTGGTTGATTGAAGTGGCCACAACATGACTAGCTGGTGGGAAATTCATGATAGTGTTTTTAGCCTCGATCTAGTGTAGACAATAGGCAATAAGCTTTTTGATAGAGGTAAGGGATGGTTTTAAATTTTTGGGGGCCTGGGGCCACCAATTGAAAATGAAGCCTATTAAATTAAAGAATACAAGTTGAGACCCTATGCATCATAAGGGGATTCTATGAAAATTTGAAGGTGGATACATTGTACAGTCATGTGAATATTGTATATATGTTGGTTTCTTTGGTATGGTCCTCTTGCCTTGTCTAGGCATGCCCTAGTTTTATTTTTCTTTTCTTGGTCTACTTTACCTAATATTTTAGAGGAACATACATCCCCAATTGGAGCCACTGATGAAACCCTAAATTTTTTGGTTCCATTTCTAAATTTTACAAAATTTTGTCAGTTTTAAGTATCTAGACTTAGGGTTTCATCCACTATCAATGTCTTGGGATTCTTTTTGTCAAATCCCTTCCTAAATAACCTGAGTCTTTGTCCTTTTCAATGTTATAATTTGTTGTTGACCCCTTACAACTGGTTCTCGGTCAGTTAAGTTGCAACTTAATTCATTAAAATTCCTTGAGTAATGACACATATGGTTAGGAGCATGATTTTTAATCATTGAAACCTTTCTATGTGCCTAGGTCCTCAAAATTCCTTTATTTTATAGGGTTGAATTATTGGCCTTGTTTTGCCTTGAAATCCTTCACAATAAATTATTCTACATCTTCTAAAGCCCTTTCATATGTGGTCCTAGACATCCCTTTCTTAAAAAAACTTGGCACATGTGCAAAATGGTCTAACTTAAATTGTCATTCATCACTTTGTTGATCACTCATCACAGATTGAATTCTAGCCTTATGTCTCATATTAGTGATGAGCGATATAAGTTTCCCTTGGTATCACTGGTTGTGTTGCCATCATTGATTTCCTTTGAGTTCTATGTCTTGAATTCATGATATGTGATGGCCTTAAAACTCTTTGTGATTCTTTTCATCACTCATAACTATTAGCTTTGTGCTTACTTTTTTCAAATGGGTGATGAGTGATGTGATGCTTTGAATCTTCTTCCATCGCTAATCATGGATTGGTTGTAAACTTTGAGTCTCAAAGTAGCGATGAGCAATGTAGTAATGTGTCCCAATATTATATCGCTGATATGAATTTCTCTTTTGAGTGATGTTTCTTGTGCCTTGATCTTCAAATAGGTACAAGTGGCTTGGTCTTGCTCCATCACTTTTTCTCTCCCATCACTAATGTGATTTAGGATTTGAAGCATGAATTAGTGATACATAATGGGAAATAAATAAGACTAAAAGGTGGTTTTTGATCTAATGGATGAGATTTCATCGCACTCATGCTCACGTCATCGATGATACTCTAGAGAAGGAAGGAAAATACATGATGGATGATAGAATATTTGTTGAAACATTCTCCTCACTACTAGTTCTTGGTGCTTCACTGATTTAATTCAATAAGCACATACCAGGGTGGTGAAACATGATGACTATCAGAATAGAGATGACTAATGAGATTAAGTTGAGACATGGAAACTTTCTAAGCTATTATCACTATTTTTGAGGCACAAGTTGTAAAAAAAATGAGTGATGCATGAGAAGAGTTATTGATTGTGCTTTAAATTAAAAAAGATTGACGATCATGATTCAAAGTTGGGAGATTGGTTGTTAGCTCGCTCGTGTGAGCCTTTGTTGATCATTAATGGATACACTTTCTAGTTTCTATAATAAATGCAGATCATCTACTATTTTTTCTCACCATTTGTAGCCATCGAGAATTGAGAAGTGGGTTTTGAGCTAGAGGAGAAGCGTGTGAGTTTAAGTCATGTAATTATAGAAGTATCAAAGTAATTTTCCTAGGTAAGTCAATGTTTATATATGCTCTTTTCAATTTATGCATAAGGTGGCTTGTAGGCTCTGAATTCCTAGGGTGGTAAGGGTATCAATTGCATGCATTCTCCTTTTTAGTGGGTTGGAATTGTGTAGGTCATGGGATTTTTTTCTGCCAATTTTTAATTAAGAACCAGTGAGTTTTCCTGCAACTAAGGTTTGCTAGTTCTTGTCCCATTTCTTGCAAGAATGAGTAAACCCATTGGGCCTTTCAAACTAGTTGGGAGGTCTAGGAGGGTTATTATGTTTAAATTTCAAGATGATGTGCCTGAAATTGAGCAAGGCACACTGGGAGCTCCTACAACACCAAAGGAAAAGAAGAAAGCTTGTAATAAGTCCAAGAAGGGTGGTGTCAAGAGTAATTACAACTTGTAGAGTAGGGTTGCCAGTGTGAGCTTGGTGGGAATTCAGTCAAGTCTTGGGGAAAGAAGAAGAATAAGTACCACAAGGATTATGATTCTTATATGGGGAGGCACAACTCTCCTATGGAGGATTTGGCTAGCCCTTGGAGTGATGAAATGGATATTGACCCAGAGTATAAATGATACCTTCTCACTTTGGTGGCACGAGAGGATTATGATGATGGAGTATTAGTAGCTTCTCTAGTTTCAACAAGGACATGGAGCGGGTGTGCTCACTCTGATTATGAGGAATTAGAGTAGCACCCCAATTCTATTTTTGTTTTTGATGACATGATTGCCACAACGACAAGCTTGTCTTCTTCAATGAACATATAAGTTTTTGTCTGGGGTGCCGATGTGGAGAATATTCTTTGATCAATGTGGATGAGGGATTTTTTTGTTGCTACAACAATGAACAATGCCTTTTGGAAGGCTAGTTGTTCTTCTTCAACACAATATATGGGTTTTATCTTTTTCTTTTACCCCATTTTTGCAATGTGCATATTTATTCATCTAGGGTGGTTTTAGAAATTGAAATGAAATGTCAAATGTAAATGTAATGGAGATGATAATTTGGTTTGATGCTTGTCATAACTCTATAAATGGGATTTAAGGGCTAGTTATAGAGAGTTTGAATTTTGGGTCTCAAGTGGTCTAGGTTGAAAATTGAGCTCATGGATGAGCATATTGTAAATTTGTATACAGATGAATAGATTTGTATAGAGTCTAGGGTATAAGTTTTCTTGTAATGAAATTAATCAGTTTTATTGTAGTAGTAGTATATGAATGAAAATTCTAGTTTGAAAGTACATTATCTCCTATTTATATTTTCTTCTAAAATATAAATGAAATGGTTAAGGACCATTTTTTTGTCTTCAATTTTTTTAATTGAATGATTGATTTTATTTATGCTTTGATTTAAAAAATTGATTAAATGCTCAAATAAGATCATGGGTTTGGGAGGGAAGATTCTAGGATTGCTACGTAGTTTTGTTTTCAGCACAATGAGTTGAATATTGTAATGCAATAATGTAGACATGTAAAATTTACTTAAGACCTATCACACAGCCCCAAAAACATCAAAAAACATTGAACAACATCGAAAAACATCAAACAACATCAAAAAAAATTGAATAGCCTCGAACAACATCAAACAACATTACACATTATCTCAGAACATCTTGTAACATCTTGGAATGACTCAAAATTGTCCCAGAACATATTGTAACATCTTAGAATTATTTGGAATCATCTTGAAACATCCCACAACATCCCAAAACCATCCCAAAATGAATCTAGACATATTGAAATCACCCTAGAATGACTCAGAACATCTCAGAATAATCTTGTAGCATCCCAAAATGACCCAAAATTATCTTGAAACATCTTGTAACATCTCAAAATGACTAGAAATCATCTCAAAACATCCTATAAAATCTCAAAACCATCCTATCTTGGAATCACCCTAGAACACCTCAAAATCATCCCATAATGTCTTGAATCATCTTTAAACCATCCTAGAATGACTCAAAACATCTGAGAATCATCTCATAATATCTCAAAATCAGCTTAGAACATCAAAAAATTGTCCCATAATATCTTGGAGCATCTTGGAATCATCTCAAAATAGCTCATAATCATCTTGTAATGTCTCATATCATCTTAGAATCATCTCAGAATAGCTTAGAATCATCCTATAATGTCTCAGATCATCTCATAATCATCATCTAATGTCTCACATCATATCACCATGAAATGAAATCAAAAACCCTAATTCCTATATTAATTGAATAATACAACAATATTTAATTAATTCTCTTTTTCATCATTTCAAAAATAAATAAATAAATTCATTTATTTAATAAAGTCCTAAAAACCCTAATTTTGCTATTGATTAAATAAAACAACATTTTTTGATTAATTTATGTTTCATCATTTTGACCAATTAAATAAATCATATTTATTAAAATGAAGTCCTAATCTCACTTTAATTTTTCCTAATTGATTAAATAATGCCAATTATTTAATTACGTCACTAAATCACCTTATTCCCCTAAGTTGATTAAACTATTAAATCATAATAATTTAATTACGACACTTTCCCTCTAAAATTTGAATAATTAAATCAAACTATTAAAATCAATTATAAAAAATAAAAGAAAACTAATGCAACTTTGTTTGTAAAAGTCAAACTTTATTTGCACGTTCAACTCCAAAAAGGAATTAATTAATTAATTAATTCGTATTCCTCACCCACTTTCTAATTGAGCTAATTACGATTTCTGACTGAGCAATCTAATTTGTTAACTAATCAATCTAAATTGCTAACTAATAAATCTAAGTTGTTAACTAATCAATCAAATTCCTAGCTAAGACATCTAAATCTTGACTGATCAATCTAAAATCCCGACTAATCAATCTAATCCCTAACTAGCCAATCTTTTTCTCAATCACCCAAATTGTGCAATCAACTTTGCACAATCTTCTCATGTCTAAATCCTCTCAACACACTCTAACTGTTGATCTAGATATTGTTCAACACAATATTGATCATCCATTTCAAATCTCATTTTCTATATAAAAAACCCCTTTCCTCACAAATAAGGATCAGAGAATCAACATACATTGTGAAACGAAGTGCTATCAAGAACACCATTAAGAGAGATTCACCATTTCTTTGATCAACCAAACAAAATAGTCACTCATCAATCTTTTGCACATAAAATTTGGAAGCTTCATGGTGACAAGAACAACCCAACATCAAGAGAATACACTCCTCTACGGGATGGCAAGACTATTTTATTCTTGTACATTCAATACTATAATCATAGATCCTTTAATGCATGTTAAAATAGCTTATTTTCATTTCGTATGTGTAGGTTTATATCTTAGATTAATATGTTTAATCTTAGTTCAGTTTCTTAGATCATCATGTTTTGGTCCCTGTTCCAATCTAGCATTCTCCCACTTACACATTTTGGCACACCTGATGGGACCCTTGTCCCCTCCTCTAACATTTGTTTGAGTTGTTTTTGAAGCTTCAAGTCCCAAAAATACACTTGACAAAGTTTTCACATGCTATAGAAAACATGTGCCTCTAATTGTCAAGAAAATCATGAAGTTGCAACAAGAACTACATAGTTGACATGGGAATGGTGTTTTTTCTTGAAAACCAACGCTTTTGCTTTAGGACCTAAGCATTTTATTTTGATAGTGTTAGCAGTTGCTGAAAAAATTGAGCATTTGCTCTAAGACCAGGGATTTTGCATTTTTTCTCTAAGCATTTTCATTAAGAACTGAGTTGTTGCTTTGATAGACAAGTGCATAGATCTTGCACTATTGTAATGAATTTTTCCACTAATGTTTGCTTGTTTTTGGATGTTTAAATAGGTATTAACAGATTTGATGCAAGATTCAAGCAATATTAACAAGTTTGTTGTAGGGAAGATGATCGGTCCCAAATTTTTTAGATCTATAATTAATTCTTATTAACTTAGGAATCTAATTTTGGTGCTCTAAAATGAATAAAAACTCAAACTCACATTTTATTTTAGTGTTTTAAAATTGAACCAATTAATGCTTTTTTAACTTAGGAGTCTTATTTTGGTGCTCTAAAAATTTCCAAACACAAACTCACATTTGATTTTAGTGTTTAAAATTGAACCGATTTGATGTTTTCTTAACATATGAACTCTCATTTTGGTGCTCATAAAAGGAACCAAAAAAACACTTAAATTTTGGGATCTAAAAATGAACATATTTCATGTTTTTCATAGTTTTTGTTTAAGGAAAAAAAAGGTTTTGAAGGGGACCAAAACCCTTTAACATCAAAGAAAAGAAAGATAAAGAATGAAAGAGTTAAAAAAAAAATAGAATGCTACCAACAAAGATGAGAACAAAAAACCAACCCAGAGGCAGTATAGTGAAAAACCAGCAGAAACCCAGTGAATGTCTAGCTGCTAGGCCAGATTCCTTAGGATATCTGCAACCTCCTACCCCAGATCGTTCATATTTATTGATGCTTTCTTAATTTCCTTAATTTCCATAGGGGTCTTTTCATCCTTCCTCTTCAGATGGGCTCTAGTTCATTTTCTTGACCCAACACCCTCTACTTGGCTTTGATCTTTCTCATCTTCCACATCCACTGCAGTCCTTACCTGATAGGCCTTTTCTAGGTTCTCAACCATCAAATTCATGGTGCTCATAGTGGATTTTAAGATCTTGTGACTCATTTCCAAAACCTTTTGAATGGACTCTTTAACATTCTTATACTTTTCCTCAATTAATGATAGCTTGTCATCATGGTTACTCTTGAATTGTTGAAAGACCTCCATAGTTTTCTTAGGCCAATCTATCATATATCTCTTCTCTTCCTCAGTCCACAAGTTGTTGGCCTTATCTCTTTCTTTGTTAGTTTTATCCATCATATCATTATTTTCCAGCTTACTATTAAAATCCCTTTTATTCAACTTAATCTCCTTAATCTCAAATAAAACCCACCTAATCAACTTGAAGAAATCCATGGACCCATTATGGGAAATAGCCAAGATATCCGAAGGAAACTCACACTTAGCCTTAAAGTAATGATCATCCTCCTTGAGGTCACTGGGATACCTAAGCCTGCCCTCCCTATCAGTTGCAGGGTAGCTAGAGTACTCCGACGAAGGGGTCGTCTGAGTCTCATCCTAATTGGTTTCATAAGAGGGGTCCTCCACAACATTCATCTTTCCCTTATCCAAAGGAATGACACTAGATTTACATTTTTCCTTTAGATTAGTAGCCTTAGAAGCTAAGAAAATGAATTTATCTTTTCCTGTGGAGATCATGGCACTGGGTTTAGGAAGGGCACGAGCCTTGGAATTACTCTTGTTACTACCCTTCCTTACCAACTTTGAGGGATGATCTTCCTCATCCTCCATATCAGTCTCCCATTCATCCTTTTCCATGTAGTTGGAACCCAGTTCATCCTTAACAGAGGTCGAATGGGGAGAAGGGGTCTAGTGGTAAAGAGTCGACATAGCTTTGAAATGTTCAAAAATAAGAATAAGAAAACCCTCATGAATAATGGGGTATCTAACTAGATTCAATTTATGGTCCTGAAGACTAGCATTTAGTGAAGTAGAAAGATAGAAAGGGAAGGAAACCCTAACCTTATGCTGAAAGTGATTCAGGAGCACAAAATGGTAGCCAAAAACCCTTGTATATCTATCATCTAACATAATGTATTCCATAATTTCCTTCAACACCTCCCTCCAGAGCAATTTAGTCTTCATGGAGTCAAAATTACTTTTAGTAGCTCTATGCAGGTCCTCCTCCTTATTAGTCTTCAAAAAATTTCTCACAGCCTGGTTAGAAAGCTTCCTATCCCTATAGAACTTAATACCCTCCGTGGGAAGCCTAGTGACATTGACAATTAATTGCTCATAAATAGCCACCTTTCTCCCAAAAAAATTCACCTTGCCATTGTTCCATTGTTTAGCAAAAAACCTGGTGATCTCCTGGTCCCAACCATGGAGTTTTTCAATGTAGCTAGCAATCCAACCCTTCTCTAGCAAATCCCAAACCTTAGTGTTACTCTTTAGGTCCTCACAATCCATCGGTTCCACTTGATAATGCTCACCTCCCATGTTGATAGTGCTGCACCCTTGCTTCGAAGACTCTAGAAAGCCAAATAGCCTAATAGCCAAAATGCCTAGAAAGCATGCGAAGCACAAAAAATCATAGTAGTAGATGATATTAAGGTACTCCAGCCCATGATGAAAAATAACGAGACAACAGTTTTGAGACTACATGAAAAGACACCCCACACCCTTAATCATTAATTGATAGGGGAAATTGAGCCTTCCCATGGGTTCTATCATACATTAATAAGGTAGTGGCATCAACATCCAATCTATCACTCCTTTGCCACATCATTTTACCCTTAGCATTAACCCCCTTATTTGCAAAGAAGTCTACCATTGTTTTTATTTCCCTATAAGCATGGGAAATGAAATGTTTTTGAAAGGAGCTAATAATCCCCTTAGAGAGGTTGATCCAATTCTCTATAGTCCAAGAAGGATTTTGGAGGCCTTTAATACATTGAATAATATTGTTCGAGTCCCCTTCATGCCACACATTTTTGAAATTCATTTGGTGAGCAAGATTTAAGACTTGGAAAACCCATATGGCTTCAACAAGGTGGTTGGTCTGGGTGCCCAAGGGGAGCGTCACTGCTGAAATAAAATTGGCACTCATCCCTTATCACTCCCACACCTAGCAGGCCCAGGATTGCCCTTCGCTGCCCCATCAAAGTTAATTTTCACCCAACCAAGAGGAGGGAGGTTCCAATGGATACCATATCTAAGACCCTTAGTAGGTCTAAGAGAACAAGATATATCAACATTAATCATCCAAACTTCAACAACTTTGAGCTCATAATCTTGGCATCTAACATTATCTTTAGCCTTAGAGTTACAATTAAGAAAATTTATATTCTCTCTCACAACTCTGATGATTTTACCAAAGACAACATCCTCTAAGAGAGTTGAATCCCAAAATATTCTATTGCTATGATCTTTCCATATACCCCATGCAAGGTGTGGAAAAATATATCTCCAGAGTAGTTTCATCACCTGATTGTTTGAAGGAGCCTTCCACTAACAATAGAAATCCAAGATTGAGCCATGAAAAACCAAGCTAAGGTTTCAGAGCTGCAAGATCCTACACCAAATTTTATAGAAAAAAGGATAGAGGAGAAAAAGATTTGAAACAGTATCAACATCTGCACAACAAAGGTAACATCTGTTAGGAAAAGAGAAACCATGTTTACATAGATTATCATTAGTTATAATTTTGTTCTAGAGAAGGACCCACACAAAAATATTGATTTTGGGTATAAGATTGTGCACCCAGGCCTTCGCCCAAATGGGAGGAGGGGAAGCTTAATGACACAAGGCCACCACCAAAGAGACAAAAAATATCCCGAAAGAAGAAAAATTCCATACCAATGAGTCCCCTTGCCTCCCCAAATTTAGCACAATAAAGTTAAGAAGGAATTGTAGAGGAGACAGGTCTGGATGGATAGAAGAGATGCAGACCCACTAATCATTCCTCCAATAGTCCCCAACATAGGTTCCAAATCTAGCTTTGCACACTTCCATATGATTCCTAAAGGCAAGGGTATTACAAAGAGGTTCATTCCCAATCCACTTGTCTTCCCAAAACATGATTTCCTTACCATCTCCAAGCTTCCAAGTTGCACCTTTCATAGCAATATCCCTAACCATAATAACATTATTCCAAAGAGTAGAGCCAGAAGGAAGAGTCTGGGAGCTAAGAAAATCTTTGAGAGAAGCAACACAATGTAAATATTGATTGTGCCAAATAAAATTCCATTCACGGGCTTCAGAAAAGGTTCTCCAAACCTACTTCACCAAAAGGGCTTTATTAAACACTCTCAAGCTTCTCAACCCAAGACCCCCATACTTTTTGGGTTTGCACACATTATCCTAGGAAACCAACATAACCTAATTCTTTTCCTCAACTACTGACCAAAGAAATTGTTTCTGAATCTTTTCAATAATTTGAAAAAATTTGGATGAGATCTTGAACAAACTTAGAGCATAGACCGACAAGTTCTGCAGAGAGGACTTAAGTAGCATTACTTTTCCCTCTTGACTAAGAAGGGCCCCTTTCCAACCAACCAACTTTTGATTAAACTGATCCAGAAGAGAAATCCAAAAGGATTCAAGTGGTTTGGTTCCCAAAGGAAGCCCCAAGTAAGTGGAAGGAAGAGAGTTAATAACACAACTGATGATATCAACAATCTTCCTTTGCCTAGGTTTAGGAGTATTAAAAAAGAAGATGGAGATTTTCACCCTGTTACTTTTTTGCATTGAAGCTTCCTCATAAGGAAAAAGGGAGCACTTCAAGGTTCTAGCTTCTCCAACTATTGCACTACGTATAATAATAGTGTCATCAACAAATTGTTGATGTGAACACACAAGGTTAGTCAAAGATGGTCTTAACCCTTTCAAACTTCCTTCCACCACATTTTTGTGCAGAAGCGTTCCCAGACTTTCAGCCATAAGAGTAAAGAGAATAGGAGAGATAGGATCTCCTTATCTCACACCCCTAGAGACTTTGAAAAAATGGGAAGGGGACCCATTGAGTTTAAAAACAGTGATAGTAGTAGAAATCATTTCCCATATCAACTGCAAAAATCTCTCAGAAAACCCAAAAGCTCTTAAAACCTTCAACAAAAGTCCCTATCTACTCTACCATAGGCTTTGGACATATCCAACTTAAGTAAGAATCCTTGGCTCTTAGATACCTCTAAATAATGGAAATTCTCATGAACAGTGATGATATAATCCAAAAATTGTCTTCCAAGGATGAAGCCATTCTGCTAGGGAGAGATCAGAAGTGGGAGAACACCAAGCAACCTAGTAGTAACAACTTTAGAAATAATTTTATAAAAGGTGTTGCATAAACTGATCGAGCAAAAATAGTCAAAAGCATCAGCTCCAGGGAACTTAGGGATGAGAGCAATAAAAGTAGAATTAAGCTCCTTCAAAAAATTTCTAGATCCAAAGAACTCTTTCAAAGCATTAGTCACATCTTCAACCATAATCTCCTAGAAAACTTGGAAAAAGAACATAGGAAACCCATCAAGCCCAGGGGACTTATTGCCCTCAAAAGAAAAAATAATCTTTCTAACCTCTTCCATAGAAGGAATAGCAGTCAAAGATATATTATGATTCTCATTCAAAATATTGAGAATAGCATCAATGAGAATTGTTTGACTATTCACATCCAGCCTCTCATTAGCAGATAAGAGATTAGCATAGAACTGATTAGCCTCACTCCTTATCTCATTCTCTTTCTCAATTTTGGTGCCACTCTTCACAATATGAGTGATGTGATTAGACACCCTATTTTTCATGGTATTCATGTGGAAGAATCTGGTATTCTTATCCCCAAAAGAGAGCCAAACCGATCTGGATCTCTATTTCTAGAATTCTTCTTCCTTAGATATAATGTCATGATAGCTTGTAAGTATTTCATTCTATTTGGAAAGGAGATCTCCCACATAACCATCTTTCTGAATTTTATCCTGGATATCCTTTAACTCAATTTGGATGGCAAAATTTGAAGAAAAAATGTCTCCAAAGGCTTCCTTATTCCAAATTCTAACCTTAGTTTTAACATCACTGAGTTTTTTAGCCACCCCAAACATAGAAATACCACTAACCTTTATGTTCCACCAATCTTAAATGCAACTAGAAATTTGAGGATGAGATAACCACATTCTTTCAAATCTAAAAGGGAAGTCACTTACCAAACATAGAGTCAGCCACAAAGCTTATGGGGTAGTCATCAGAACCAATCCTAGAGAGAGCAGTTAAAGAGCAGTAATAGTCTTTCATCCAATTATTGAAAATTAAATCCTTTTCAAGTCAAACTTGAATAAGATCATTCCCATCCCTCCTATTAGACCATGTGAATGTGGATCCCTTAAGATCCACATCATACAAACATTGAGAGTTGATAAAATCCATCTGGTCTAATTTTTTGTCCATCTGTATCTAAGACCCTCCAAATTTTTCTAACACAAGAAATGGAGTGTTAAAGTCTCCTAAAATGATCCAGTTCTCATTGGGAAAGCTTAGTCTAAAAGACTCGAGTCTTTTCCAAAACAATTGTCTCATAGATTTTTTGTTGGGAGCATATATATTAGATAAAATCCAACAGAAGTCATCTCTAATATGCCTGAATCTAGTAACCACATGGTTAGAATCCTCCCAAATCGGAGTACCATGGATATAATCTTGGTTCCAAAAAGTAACTAAACCTCTAGATGCCCTCTTCGAGCTCCTACCCTAAACACCAAAATTATTGAAAATCTTAATTCTTTCCACTCCATCCTTTGGTATTTTGGACTCCTGAACAGTTAAAATATCAAGCTTATGATCCCTAGCAAAATTTTGCAAAATTTCTTGTTTATGAGAGTTATTTAGCCCTTGAATATTCCATCACATAATCTTCATTTCTTTGATGGGGTGTTGCTTTGGCAGATCTCTCGGATGGTTCTTTGAACCCCATCAACAATATTTTGAATGCAATCCTGCTCCCTATTCCACTTTGTTGATTTTCTACCTGAGCTTCTCGGGTTTCCACAATCCTCTTTCAATTTGTTTCTTGTAGAAACCCCCATAGTGTTATTCCCTTTTTTTCTCTTCTTTTTTTCCAATTTTGTATATGAGCTATCCCCTTCAAGGTCCAAGTCCTCCAGCCCCAAGAATTATTGCTCATCTAAAAAATCATCTCCTTTAGCTTCTTTGTTAGCCTAAGATGGCCTCTGATCATTCATCTCCTTGTTGGTTTCCTTAGAGTTCCCAAAAGTTGCTCTCACAACCTCTGGAGAACTTTGAAAACCATCCTAGATAGAAGATTAATGAGTTTCCTCCCCAACTACCAAAGAGCCTTCCTCGCAACTTACTTTACTTCCTTGTCGAAAACAAGATGTTTCCTCTAAATCCTCCTCCAAGGTGTCTAGAACCCTTTTATTTGAGTTCATGTGTTCATTAGGTTTTCCAATGCTCCTTCCATCTCTCATCTCATTTGCTTCCTAGGACCCCTTCACGCTAGAATCCATTACTTCTCTATTTTGATCTTTATTAGCTTCTTTTAGGGCTTCAAGGTTGCTAGATGCATTCTCTTTCAAAGGCTTTTCAACATTATTATCTCCCAAATTGAAATTTTGGCACTCCCCATTCTTATCCTCTCCATTCCCAGCATCTTCCACATCACCCCTGTTCATGTTCTCTAGGGAATTCTCTGACATTTTAGCCTTCCAAATTTTGGTCTCCTTAGTGACCGACATAGCTTCAAGCTTAGACACATTGCTTAGGAATTTCATAGCCCAATGCCCTGAGTTTTTGCAGGTAAAAAACACAAAAGGAAGAGTCTCAAACTCTATTTTTTGAACCCACTTTCCAGGTTTAGACACAATTTCTATTGAGGACATCAATTCAGTGGACTGGGTTATGCCCACATAGATCCTGGCAAAGACCAAACTTTTCCTAGCTGAGGTCATAGCATCTTTATATAATAGTTCCCTAAAGGAATTTTCTATTCCCCTAAAAACATCCTCATTCCAAAAATCAAAAGGTAAACCTGGTAAGCGAACCCACACATGCACTACTTCAAAATATGTATCTGAGAAGTCTATTTTAGGGGACCACTTCTTAATAGCGAAGGATGAGTTACCAATAACCCAAGGACCCCCACACAATATAGCAAGATTATCCTCTTCACAGGAGAAAGTAAAGGAGAAAAAACCTTTGGGCAAGGCTACAACCTCAATTTGTCCTTTCACTTTCGATCTCTTTTAAAAAAAATCCCTAACCACTTCAATAGTTGGTCTTGGACCCATAAATTTTCCCACCAACAATGAAGCCATCAATGAAACATTATGATCAATCACTAGGTTAGGAACATGAATAGAATGCGTCCCACTCGAAGGGATCGAGATGTTACTAATCGAAGGGAAGATAGACTTACTAGCATGCTTGGTTCAAAATGGAGAAACCCATCTTCTTTTTGGATCCTCCCAAGACTGGTCCCTTCAATCCTTGTCCACATCCTAGTTTCCCAGAAACCTGGTCCCACTAGCCCCACCATTTGGAGAGGGTCTAGAGAAAAACTTACCTCCAGGGTCCAACTTCCCACCTGGGTCCCCCCGATTACCCAGGCCCCATTCCTAGGAAACCTCTCTCCCTGCTCTTCACCAACATTCTCCCCCGCCGCATACACAATAGGTCCACCCCCCAACAAGGATCCAACTCCCTTTGAAACAAAAACCCATTATTGAGCAAGAGAAAATTGAAAACCTCTTTCCCACTCACCCATCGCCGCTCCAAAAATGGAGCATAAATAGAGTGTAAACGATTTCCATTTTGTTGATGCACACATGATTTAAATTTGTTGACCAATTAGATACCAAGACTGTTTTCTTAGTAACACTCATGTTTGGAGCTTAAAATAAAAAAATATTTATTTTGTATTGCACCATTGCTATTTTTGACTGATATCCTAAATACTTCCTATTGGTGTAAAATAAAAAGAATAATTTATTTATGTTATTCACATATTTTTGGGAATACGACTGCTTGAGGTGTTTAAAAGGAATCAATTTGATATGGATTGTTCATTGTGCATTAATTGATTGGAAAATTTGAAGTGTTTTATCTTCTCCCCTCGCACCTTTTGGTGACCTTGGGTGAGCGAAAGAACATTTTTGAGCATTTCACTTTATTTTCAAGTTTACCTTAAAGAGGGGGTTTTCCTTGAGATACATCCCACACCAGAGAACTCATTGCAAGGTCTCAAAGCACATTTATTGGTGAGCTATATTAAAGGTTAAAAAATCATAAGAAAGTAGCTTCAATCTATGTTGAAAATAGACTACACCTAATCCCATGCCTTAAGTGGAATGGGAATAGTTAAAGAGCCTTAAGTGGCCGACTAATGAGTGTCAAATTTTTGCATTCATATTTATCACTAAGAACCAAAATTTTTTAGAGGCCACCCTATTATCCAAAAACATTCTCTAAAAGTGGTGCATCAAAATTTACATTTGAGAGGTTACTTTCCATGTCTGACTATAGGCCCATGCCATAAGTTGCATGTAAAATTGTCTCTTCAGAGCATGAGGCAAGCCTACCTAAGATAATGGTTTCTATCTTCTAGGGTTGTAATTTCTATTTTATGTTAAACTTGCTCATTACATTCAAAACAATTTGACATTAAATTCTATGATTGATTTACAAAAAAATAACACATTCAAAACAAACACTGAACAAGATGGTTGAACCATAAACCCTTTGATTTAGTGGATACTTGTGAAAGAAGCCTTATGCTTGAACCCCTTGAAAGGATAATTCCTTAAAGGTTTCTAAACATTTTGGATTTGATCTTAGGTTACATTAATCAAGGTAAACATTTGGTAACTACAGCTTGGGTGTTGTGATTTCACAACCTAAATTATGGACATGAAGGTCACATAATTCCATGATTTTTGAGTCATTCGAAGTATATTTTCATCACTTGCCATAATTAAAAAATGGAGAAAAATTTTAGAGAGAGTTGTTTATAAGATCATTGTTTGAACCAAAACAATTGGAAATCCAAAAGGTCAGATAGTCCCACATCAATTATTTTCATCCTACCTATTTGAAATCAAAATTAAATGAACCATTAGGGTCGTTCCTATACTTAGAAATCTATGATATCAATAGTTACTTAGGACTCATAGATAGTACAAGTAAGCTTTCTTGCAATATATCCTCTAGACAAGGAAGTGGAATATTGACCCTAGTTCTTCAATATTTTAATTTCCAAAAAGTAGTACCATTCCAAAATAGCACTCAAACCCTAGGGTCCTGAGATTCACAACAACCATCCCATAACACAATCCAACTTTATGACTGTCTGACAAACAACTGCCCTAGTTTAGCAATCAGACCTTGTAGGACCAATCCTTTAACCTAGTCTCACATAAATCGAAGGTGAGAAAACTGACATCATAAGCAGCTGGAGAACCTTAATTTTTCAGATGGACAAAGCACCCCACCAGTTTCTCACTACATCAATTGTCCTAGATGAAGAGGAAGATAATTCTAACATAGTAGTAGGAAGACCCATATTACCACCACTAGTGTGGCAATAAATATCATCTTCATGATCACACATAAGGTTAAGATCCCTAAAGTCAAGTCCATAGGTCATCATTTTAGACTTAGGTATATTAGTCCAGAATATCTCAAGAAACACCTTTGGGAACTTCATGGAACTAGAACTAGGTTGGTATACAACTTTTACAAACGTGCTTCAAGGAACAATCAGAAATTGTATTCCTTCTACTATTGTCAGAATCTTGGTATGTTCCAATAGTTCCAATATCTCACATAATTTATATCCTATCATTTAGGTCAACATTAGGTCTTTTGGATTTGAGTCACCTATAGAGTTCAAATGTTGCACCACTCCCCCATAAGGGACACAAGTTGTTTATGACAACTATGAGATCACAAAATAGGAAGAAAATGGAAGCAAGCAAGAACAACACTAGTATCCCACCAACAAATTCCATGAATGATGAAGGTGTCCCATGAGGATATAAACTAGGTGACCTATTGATAGGGTATTGAATATCAAAACATCCCCAAAACATCTCGATCTATTCCCCAAATCACTCTTATCAAGGGCCACAACATCAAGTAGGGAAACAAAATCAAGGGTTTCAAAACCCCATCAAGGAGTAAGTCCAGAAAATAAAATTTCCCTAAATAAAATTGAGAGAGATCTTAAGGAAAGTAAACAAAATAAAAATCTTATGTATCACCAATGCCATGTACAATGTCAAAACATTAAATATCCATAAAAAATGGATATCATTCCATAAACACCTCAATATCCACATCAACACTTCCAATATCCGTAGTGTCAAGGAGTTTTGCAACACCAAGGTGTACCTCAAGTGCAATATCAAGATGTACCTCAGTCATAGTATCAAGAAGTTCCACAACACCAAAATATACCTCAGGTGTAATATCAAAATGTACCTTAAATATATTATCAAGGAGTTCCACAAAATAAAGAGCAAAAAAATCAAGAAAAGCCATAGAGGAAAGATTACCAACCATGAAGGAAATTCACCCCTTTGGGAGAAACTTTAGAGGTAATCATGCATTAACTAGTTCAATAGGAACTAATCATAATCAATGATAGTCCAACTTATGGTGAACCAATATTTAAACTCCCTTGGTATAACCAGTACGAACGATGTGAGCTCCACAAAATCAAGGGTCACAAAATGAATAGATGCACAACACTCAAAAACCTCATCCAAGACCTCATTGATCAAGGAGAAATAGCTATTAAAAATGATGTTCAAGGTTCATCTACCAATGAAAATAATGATAGTTCTAAACCTCAAAAGTTGAAATCAATGATCAAGAGCTATCTATCACTGATAGCATTTACAATATCTCTACATCATCCAGTGAGCAAGAGGACATACAACAAGAATTTAATCCCAAGCATGATCAAAATCAATCACCCAATTCTAGCAATGATTTAGTCCAAGATATATTGACATCATCCAACCTCATGGTAGTACATATTGATGATCAAGATAATATTGATCCAACACTTATACCCAATGCAGAAGATCTAAGCCAAGAGTCATTACGCATATGTCTAAATTTTGAGGAAAGTTGAGGATCCTTTACAAGAAATCCCTTCTTTGAAATTGATCCATGTCAAGAATGTGATCTAAATCATGTCAAATATAACACCACACAAAATCAAGATCAAGAAATATTACGATCAAAATACTACGATGACTTGGTAGATATCTTCCAAGACATCCAAGGTTTTCCAAAAGAAGGATAAATCCATATATCAATCACACATACATCTATCCATGAGATGCTTACTCCTAATAGACATGTATATGATCTCCATCTAATACAAGAGTCCCATACTCTTGATATCATTACCAAAGAAGAAGATTCCCCTACTCTTAACATCTATACACAAGATCAAGACATAGCAGATGCTAGAGACATATGAGAAAGGGATCATAAAGAAGACTTATACATAATTTGTGAAACAAAAAAGTCTTGTGGAGACATATCAAAAATGGACCATAAAGAATAATTATATATAATTTGTGAATCAAAAACATCCTATGAAGACATATCAAAAATTAATCATGAGGAAGACTTTTTCATTGATAGTAAATAAGAAATGCCTCTTGAAGAAGCATAAAATCGGATATTTTACAAGACCATACCAAACATATCAATCAAGAAGGTATCTCACATTTGAAGGAGCTTATCTCTGAGGAAGGTACCACATTTAGATATCCATGACAGATAAAATAAATATTAGCACCCTATTTCCAAGGTGAGACATATCCCATTTCAAATAAACTCTCTTAATGGATTCAGTATCAAGATAGAGGATTAGGCCTACATGAACAGGGTATCCTAGAACTAGTGTAGATTATTGGAAATCCTAAGCATAAAGGTCTTGTTTATTCAAAGGAATCTAATCATGTTAGGGATATCTCCATAATACTATGGGAAACTTTATCTATGCAAGCATCAACATAGAGAGCACGAAGATTCCTTATGATGAAACTGATACCAACACTACAACTAGCCATGTCATGAATCACCATCTATATTTATTTTAACCCTATAATTAGGACCAAGAACAAGAGAAAAATAAATACCCAAGAAAAAATAAGTCATTGAAGCAAAAGAATCAACAAGATAAAATAGACAAGAAAGGTTCAAATTGATACAATATAAAAAGCAAGAAAATCATCCCTATTAAACTCCATTAGTCAAATAAACTATGGGGCAAAATAAAAAATGGAAGTTCAAGTATCAAATATGTCTAGCAATGCAAAAGAAAGCTTCAAGAGAAACTTATAAAATATATCAAGACATTGGTCTCAATTGAATCTCCATATCCACCCATCATTGCTCATCATCCCAATTTTGGAGAGTCAAAGATTCCAAACTGTCAACCAATCGATCTAAATATCACATCCCTCAACACATTTTTCCATCCATGATATCCAAATCTCATATTGACAATGTGTTGGAAAAAACTCTTTATCACAAGGACTCTAAGGGAACTCTATCATGATGTGTGCATCAAGGTAAGGTTAACTCCAATATCAACAAGGAAGATAATAATTTATAGGGGTTACATTCAAGCACTCATATCCTATTAAAACAACTCCTCCAAGAAGGATATTCTTGGCATGCCATGAAAGCAACAATGACCATATCAGCACCACCAGGTGGTTTGACATGATTAGAAAATTCATCATGATGAAAACCTGGTAAACAGGCATCTTGTGTGACATCATAAATAAAAAAAATCAAGAAAATCAAGAAAAATAGTCAAGAGAAAAATCATCCTCCAATGAAAACCACTATGGTGGCACTTTGGACAAGTACCATGATGAAAACCTAGAAAATAAGTGTCATTTGTAAGAATCAAGCATCTACATGTGCCATTTTACGTAGAAGCATCTCAGCCTATCCATAATGAACCCAAGCCATTGTTTCCAAAATCCAACTTATCTTGATCTTGATAAATGTTGGATATATATTTTACACTTGCTTATGGAATTTTTTTTGGCATTGATCCCTATCATTTATCCTATCCTATCTAACACTATCTAAGCCATTAGGCATTTTCCAAAGGGCATACTCTATCCAAACATGTTATCCTATCACAAGATAATACATCACCTATATTGCTAGACATTGGGGGAAAATGCTTGCATATTGCTTTAGGATAAATCTTTATCTATGTCTTCTAGCTCACGTTGTGAACTAGACATTTATCCCAACAACAAGGTATACAACCAACACACTATTAGGATAACCATTGAAACAATTTTCCCATCAACAAGGTATACCACCAATGCACTATCAAGGTAACCTTCAAAATAGTTTGTCACAACAACAAGGTGTACCACCAACACACTACCAAGGCAACCTTCAAAGATGACGATAACATGGTTATTCCTTCACTCAAAAATTATAAGATATCAATAGTTTCTTGAACCCTACAACTAGTTCAAGTAAGATTTTCCACAATGTATCCTCTAGAAAAAAAAAGTGAAGTATCAATCTAGGTTTTCAACATCTTACACCCCAAGCAAAAGGGTAAAAATCCAAAAAAATAGAAAAAAGAGATAAAAATACAAAAATAATCAAAAATCAAGAAAAACAGTAAAGATAAATAATTCTTCGAGTGAAAACCACTTTTTCGCACTCCTAGAACAGGTACCATAGTGAAAAATTGGAAAGCATGCACTATGTGAATAAAACTTGCATCATTATCTATGAGCACTTTTTCACAACATCCACCCATCCATTTTATAAATCATGTATCCAACCATGGCTTGTCACTGATTAAGGTAAGTTATTTTATTGGGGAAAACTTCTTGAAGATGGTCATGGAATAGATCTTATGACATCCGTTCATGGTTATAAAATAACAAAGTCAAAAACATTAGAAAATAACAAAAATAAAAAGATGTGAAAAACATCAAAAACAAAACATCATTGGAATATTCATTCACTCAAACAGTCTAAGATATCAAAATTTTCTTGAACCTCATGGCTAGTTCAAGTATATTTCCTACAACATATCTTCTAGACATATAAATGGGATATTAATTGAAGCTATCAATGTTGTTTACCCAAAAACAATTCATGCATTGATTCAAAGGGTCAAAATACGTGGTCTCTATGTGTACAATGTAGGAAAGTATTTTTATCCCCCAAGACCCTAGGTCAGTCCCCTTAGGTTCTCAACATGATTTATTTCAACTTAGTCAAAAAATACAAAATCCAAAAACATTCACAAAAAAAAAGATCAAAAAGTTCAAATCAAGCGAACTACGAGCATCTGCGTCTACAACATAGGAAAGGATTATCTTTGATGATCCCCCAAGGTCCTAGGTCAGTCCACTAAAAATAATAAAAAACATCATAAAACTTACAAAATCAAAAAGACCCAACCCATCATCAAAATATGCAATAAACATTTCATCCATAATAAATGAATCATCACAATCATCCTTTGAACAAAACAAATAAACAAACAAAGAAAAAATAAAAAGATAGAACTTTCAAGAAAACAATCACCTAAGCTTCGACTATAAAAAGAGAGAAATAATGTTAAGTATCAGCTACCTATCTTTTTGATAAGTCCCAACATCTTGAGATACGCCTTAATGGATCCATTCCTACGATAGACATGATAAAAAATGGATAATAGCCCCACCTTAAACATATATGGCAAGTGATACTACAACTTTTTTTTTTTTATCTTTTTGTGGTCTTATCATTTTTGCGATTTATTTTATTGACTCATTTGCAAGATCTCTCAAGGATGTCCATAAGGATTTAGAGAAGAAGGAATGTGGGCAATTGAGCATCGTTTCAATTTTCTATTTGTAGGATATTTTTGTAATAGTACCATGGCGAATAATTACTTTATTGGGTATGGAAGTTGTATTAAAATAGTTCATGAAGCAATTACATGTTAGGTGTTCTATGCCTCTTTGTGTGACTGGTCCAAAATATTTTTCATGCAAACCCCTATACATTAAACAAATTTTGTGTATGTCTGGTATGCACAAAGATAACATTTGTCTATAGAGTCAAATTCCATGCAATGGATACAGAGTCACCTTGGTAATTCATACCCTAGTGCATCATATCTGTTTGCTACATCAAACAAGTTTTTTCAAACTGTGAAGTCTCTAAAGCAAAGCAAAAGCAACTCATCAATCACTATCCATCATCAATATTTCTTCTAATTAAAAGAAAAATTATATCCATCATCAATATTTATTCTAATTAACATCAAATTTCTATCCATCATCAATAGTCCTTCTAATTAACATCATATCTCTATCTATCATCAATATTTCTTCTGATTAACATTCATCCTGCATAAAACATCATTAGCACCAAATCCATATTGCATCCACAAATTCTATCAATACATATCATCGTGATAATAAACTAATAAAAACATCATGTATCATATATTTTGCATTCACTTATCAAAATAAATCACATCATAAACAATAAAAATTATGATTCATTCATCCACATTAAATGCATACATTAGAAAAGCACAAAAAACACATATAAACATAAATCATCATATGTCACCATCACATAAGCATAAAATAAGGCTTAATCAAAGAAGATATATCTCATATATATCATCATCAAAAAGGGAACATGTCATGAGTAGATCATCCATAGTGACACAAGTTGTGATAGGTTAAAAAATAATCATAATATATAAGAGGTCTTGAATAGACTAATGAATATATATATAACACATCTACAAAAAGCCTTTTTGCCATGAAATAACATGAAGATCAAGTACCAAAAAAAAAATAGTAAGACCCTGACAAGGATAGTGTTGATGGTTAAAATGACACAAACAACATTAAAACAGAATATTTCTACTCTATTTCTCCTGAAAAAGAAAGACAACATGTAGTAGCCTAACTCCCAAGGTCCTGGTAGTTGGTTCTCAATTATCTGATGTCACTCAATTAGTTCATGCAAATATAATATTCAAGGGGCCTGTGCTGGTAACAAAGGATTCAAGCTATAACTCTTTTTATCGAAATAGTTCCTGTAAATCAATGGGTTTTAAATAAAAGAAAAAGATAGAACAAAGGGGTAAACCAATAAATATGAATTAAATTTATCTAATATCTAGAAATATACTTTTAACAATGAATGTTTTCTTAACCGATCACAAAAACCATAGCATGACACAACCCACAGTATGACTGTACCATCATATACATCTTAGGTGCTTAATTCAATTCCACTATTTCGCATATCACAAGTATTTCCAAGATTTCAAAACAACACACATTCATTCATCATCAAAACTATAGATCAATAGACTTCAATAACTTTAATTCAATGACAATTTAACAAGATAATCTTTAAACCTGGTTTCTTCTAATGACTTTCATCACATAAGAAACTATCATGCTTTAGCACAATCACTAGCATTCAGGTGGATTATAAATCATTAACCTTATCAAACAACACAATTCAATGTAAACTCCATATTTCGTAAACCTGTAATTCTATTAACTGTAAAAAGATCTAGTACAATGTATCTCTGCAAAACTCTATAAAATTCTATCTCCTAGCACTAGGTAAGCCAATCCAATTCTCAATTAGCCGACCTTTACAATGTGATACCCATTTAATATTTATAACTATAAAAAAAGTTTGAACCTCACTTCTATCTTAGGCTTTCCACCTTTTTAGAAATTCAGACTCTCTTGGAAACTCAGATCAATTTGATCTTGATTTCTTACATTAGACTTTCAGTTTTAACTAGAAATAGAAGATAGAAATAGAAGAAAAGAAGTCATGCACCCTCAAGACAGTCAGTGTTGCATGCATGCAACATGCAAGGAAGAAGAACATCATGCATGCAATATTTTTATGCATGTGAAGCTGGATCCGCCATGAACTCATCAAAATTGGTGAAGACTTGTTGTAGCATATCCATATCTGGCCCATCAATCAAGTCATCTTCAAATTTGATGCGATCCAACTCAACTGCAGTAAACTCTTTCATACTTTTAACCTTGATCAATTCTCTCCCTGCAACTTTTATTTCTTCTTTGACTTCTACAAGCCGATCTATCACCAAGTCTCCTCCATCATCTTTCTCCTGCATGAGTCCTTGGAATCTTTCATTCCATTTCTCTCGAACCTGACTCAAAGGCATTCCATCTTTTGTCATTACATTCACATCTACAATTATGGCCATGACCGCTTCCAACTCTTCCAACTACTCTGTCAACTTATTAACTACTTCCTGAATCTCATCCTTGTGTTTGCTCAAAAAGTCAGTTCTAAACTTGAGTATGTGAGAAGTATTTTCTATAAAGTCTTTGTTATCATCTTCAAGTATAGATTGTTCTAGAAGAGTAGTTAGAGGCAATGTATTTATCTTTTCTAACCTTTCACTATACTCCTTATACTTTTCTTCTTGTTTTTCTGATGCCTCAATGTATTGATGCATCTCTTTTATTACCCCCTCTGCTTCTTTATAGGCCTCAAACCCTTTTGTTAAAACCTCACCTACCTCTCGGTTCACTTTGTCTATCCATTTTTCAACCATCTCTGCCTTACCTCTAACTTGCACCAAATCATCTACCTCCTTTTTGCTTAACAAAATAGGAGTCTCAATGGCTGCAACTTGTTGTGATCTTGGAGAGGAGACACTCTTCAAGAATGAATGTAACTGATCCAATTGAGCCTTAAGCTCATCTTTCTTTTGTTTGTCCTTCATCATTCTTGATTTAGTTGTTGAAGCCACCACATCAATCAAATTCATTTGTTGATTTCTAGTGAGTCTTCCCAAATTAACCGTACTCAATTGATAGTCTATTAGCTGCATATCCCCAACCTTCTTTTCAGTCATAGGCATGGCACATTCAGCAACTATCTCCCATTTATCTGTAAGTCTAGTAGAATGTAAGACTTTAGCCTTCTTTTTAGGCCTTTCCTGTTCAATCCCCTTAATCACGTCCTCCCAATTAAGAGGTTGAGGAGGTGTTCTAGCTCTCTTCTGTAGGTCTAACTTCAACCATGTAGGAGCACTAGGAGTAGTCATCATCATGGAAGAGGAAGCAACAACTACATAGGGTGGCTGAATATTTACTTTAGGTTGAGAATCAACCTTTGCTTTCTCTTGTTGCTCTTGTAGCACATGCATCTGCACCAACTTCTTAGCCTCTTCTCTATCTCTTTGTTCTTGCATTTTCTTGTCTTCTTCTTCTTTTCTCAATTTCTCTTCTTCCATCTGATCCTTCTCTAATTTCTCTTTTTCCAAGGACTCTCTTTCCAACCGTTCTGCCTCCAAAGCTTTAAGTTTTGCAGCTTCGGCATCTTCTTCCTTTTGCTTCCTAATTAGCTCTTCGGCCTCTTTTTCTTTCCTTATCTTTTCTGATTCTTCCTTTTCTATCCTTTCCATTTCTAAGGCTATGAGCCTCTCTGCCTTTTCCCTTTCTTCTTCAGCTTGTTGTTTCTTAATTAGCTCTTCAGCATCTCTTTCCTTTCTTAGAGCTTCAACTTCTTCTTCTTTTTGTCGAGCTTCCTCTACAAGCTTCAGTCTAGCAACTAGGGCTTCCTTTTCCCTTATGTTTCTTGCTTTCTCTTCCTCAAGATCATGGATTTTCTGTATCAATTCCAATTTATCATTTTCTACCTTGACCTTGAGCTCATGCTCTCATTGCCTCATTTGCTCCTCTATTTCATCAGTTGCTATCCTTGTTTCAATTTGTTTTGCCTTTAATTGTTGTTGGTGAAGTAGAGCATCAGCTTGTAACTTTGCCTCCATTTCCTTTTGCTTCTCCATAGCAGCCCTTACATCAGACTCTCTTGTAGCATCTTCAAATAGTTTCCATTGCTCTTCCTGCATCAGAATCCATTCAATAGTCCCGTCTAAAGGCATGTTTTCTTGCAGGTCCTTCTCTGAAAGAGTTTCATCCGGGTCTGTCTCAATTTCTACCAATTCTTCATCCACTTCCTTTCCTTTAGCAGCTTCAACCATGAAATAAAGTACTCCTTCTTGAACCTCTTTACTTTTCTTTCTTGTGAGTGGGGCTTGTGTGGATGACTCACCCAATGCGGGTGTAGAAACAATAGATTCTATTGGAACATCTCCCTCTGGTGCCTCTTCTTCTTCATCAACTACCTCAAGCTCTATTTCTTCAACATCTAGAGGAAAGAATTCCAATGGCTCTTTGGGAGGTGTCTTTCTTTTAATCCTCTTATACCCTTTACCTTTCTTAATGACTGGTCCTTGAGGAGCTCAAGCTTTCATCATCAACCATTGCACACTTCTATCCAAGACTGTTCTTCCAATTTTCTTAACATCAATTGTTTCTTCCTCATTCCAATCTATTGGATATAAGTTTTTGGTGCCAATGTTCAAAGCTTCATATGAGGGATCTAATACAATTCCATCATCCACCAAAGTATCAGGAATATTTTCTTTAATACCAAGCTTTGACATGAGTAAGACTGATAATCTCTCATAATTCTTCTTCCTCAAGTCATACTCATCCTGCCTATCACACCAAAAGTCCTCTAACAAATTAAAGTGTTTAGTGAACACTAAAGGTAATAAAGCATGCATTTTATCCCTTGGATCAAAATACTTACGAGCTGTATACAATCCTAATTTCAATTGTATCCACTCATTACAAACCACCTTTGCTCCCTTCAAATGTTGACAATTATATTCACCTAGTGTCATGGGAAATTTATGGCATCTTGTCTTGTGCTTGATCCCAAACCTAGCATTAACTTCAATGGCCTGATACACAAACTCCATAAGCACTATTCTATTACTACAGCATCTTGGAAGCAAATGGAGATGACCTTCAAAACCAAACAATCTGAAGTATGTGAATTTGGGGTATTGGATATACCAACTTCCCCATTCACCAATAAAAGCCATAGCTTCTTGACTTAACCTGTATCCTACATCTCCACTCAACTGGTTGATAACCACATATAAAAATGCATCATTGACTCTTCCAAAATGAGTCTTAGCAACCTGAAGAGATAATTGATCATAGTGTTCCCATAATTTCTTTTTCCCATCCAAGGCTCCCATCATACCTACTCTATTTAATCCTGGGAAAATCCCCAATCTTGCTGCAGCATAAACCACATAAGAAGTCATGAAGAAAGATTTAGTCTGTCTAACCCTTGTGAGCTGATCATGTATGGCATCAAAAACAATCATTGACCAATCAAACTAGTAATCACCCTGAAAGATTACTTGAATAAAATGAAACATCCATTCCTTGAAGTGGAAGGCATCCCTCTTGCTAGACACTCTGGACAACATTAATATCAAATCAGATATCTCCTTCTTGAAATCTGCCCTCTTTGGCTGGTCTGCTAGCTCGCTTAAAGATTTCTTCTCTGTGCTTAACCACTTTTTGTTTAAGTGAGACTTATTAGAGTCTTTATGCTTGATATATTTCTCCAATGCCTCTACTTCATTTAGCTGCACCAAATTCTTGGGATCAGGAACATTAAATATGCTTTGGAACATTTGCGAAGTAAGATCTATAATCACATTATTTTGTGAATCCACGCATAATCTTGTAGTAGGATTGTAGGTATTGGCCACTATCAATATCAACTCCAGACACTAGACTGATAAAGGAAACATAGTGATATGTGCAAGACCAGAATCAACAATCCTTTGTGCTCTCCCTATCAAGTTTGCTTGTTCTGCAAAGGTCTCTTCATGTAATTCTTCAAAGCTATACTGGCCCAGATTTGTATCTATGATATCTGACTAGTTTGATTCCACCTTGCTCACTTTCACCACCGGATTCCTATGATCATACCTCAATGTATAAGGCAGCTATTCTGGTTTCACCTTCTTGATTTTTGGTGTTGCCTTTGATGTTCGAGCTAGTTGATTCCTTTGAGCAGCCTCTCCTGACATTCCTAACATCTTTCAATTCTCCTGCAAGCAAACCTCTAATTAGATCTTTAGATATCATCATAAAACATTCTTTTAAAACATACCTGTTACATATACATTGGAGTCAGAACCAGATAAAAGCTCAAAAGAATCTCTTTTACAACACTGGTAGACTCGGAGCAAAAACTGATATAGAAACTTCACATAACAACAAACGGGCTCGAAGTCAGAGTCGGGGAAGTTATAGGAACCGGGATCAGAACAAACAATGGATTTGGTTTTCTTCAAATTTCCCTTTTTTCATATTCTATTTCCATTCCGCCTCTACCTCCGATTAGGTTATCATTACTCTGAAGAAAGACTTTCCATTATATGCGGAGCCGAAAATGGGATGAGAATAGAATCGATAACTTTTGCAAACAAAATTATTAAGTTTAAGATCGGTTTCAATCCCGCCTCTACCAATGTTATCATATATTTCAAGGAAAACCTTTTAGAACTCGGAATCAGAAAAGGAATAAAAATGGAATCGATAACCTCGTAAAACAAAACTCTTAGGTCCATAATCCATTCCAATCCCGCCTCTGCCTATGCTAATCATGATGTCATCAAATACTTTATTCATTTTCAACACAATTTCATGATTAAGACCTAGGTCGCTATAAAATGGCAAAGGAGCTTTAAAACTCTACCCTATATGACCATGGGGAACAATTGCATTTTAGGGCCATTTATTTAAATCTTATTAAAGTAATTACAGAGACCAACGAAACCCTAATCTAACAAACCCGATAAAAACTAGGGCATAGGTTTAGACCCTGCCCTTCTACCAAATGACGAAACCCTAATTTAAACAATAAATCTAATCTACCCTAACTCACTGTAAAATCTCTAATATACCTCACCGTAGATTCCTAATTTAACAAACACCATTAGAGATCCTTAATCTAATCTAATCTACTACAAACCAAAAATGACACGACACAATCATGATTAAGACGTGAAAGCGATAATGCCCAAAAATAGAAAGAAACGACATGATAAAACAAGAAAACAAAGATTTAAAGTAAAACAAACAAAATAAAACAAGAACCTGCTCATTCAATCACATCGATGATCATATAATTGCTTTAAAACACAATGATTGAACACGCGAGCAGATATAAAGCAAAACACAATGAACATAACCGCAAATAAAAAACAAACAACAAAGATAAAAGACCTACCTCAAATGCAAACAAACCCAAGCTAACTTTTTGAATTGATTCACACACAATATCCCTTCTCTATCTCGATCAATTTGCTCAAATGAACTCTGCTATTGCTCTTTGCACTCTTACACTTGTAATAATAACAATAATGATTGGCTTTAGCCCTTAATAAAGGTCAATATGTGAATTTCTACCTACACCGACAACCACCATTAATGTATTAAAACACAGTAAAGGTGGAGTCAGAACTGTAAGAGAATGAACACTGGTCTGTAGTGCAACTTTAGTCAAAAAGTCAACCAAAAAAAAGTGTGGGGGTGGAACTAAAACAGAATCAAGATCTTAAATTTATAAAATTTCCAAACTCAATTCCCATTCCGGCTCCACATCTGACAACTAAAAACAAAACAAAAACAAATACAAAAATTTAAGTAAAAGACCAACCTAAAACAATAGAACACAAAAACCGAGACAAAACAAAAATAAAAAAAGTAAATAAATAAAAAAAAGTAGCGGAGGTGGGATTGGAATCGATCTTGATTTTGCAAATTTTGATAACAACCATCACAATTCCTACTCCGGCTCCGCTTCCGCTAAAGACTAAAAACAAAGGCAAAGAAAAGACTATTAGGATAGAACCAAAAACAAGCCTCAAGAGAACTTTCAGAACCCGATTTAGCTCCGGTTTCGATTCCAACAGAGAAATCAAAGAAACACAAAGTATTGGCAAAACTAGACTCCAAACTTTGTTTCAAAAATAACTAAGTACAAAAATAACAAAGGGGGACCCATTTTGACCAAGGCAAAAGATGGGGTGGTTATGCAAGGCATAACTGATAGAACATTGTTGACCACTAGAAATATCTAGTTATCTCACAAACTGATCACCTACACCTACACTTGCACTTGCGCCACCACCGCCATCACTCATAGCACACGGCTACCCAAACCGTGGACATCGAGAGACCCTAGGAACAAAAAGCATCATATAAGGTTTGATAATAGGTAGACGTCTCTAGAAACCAATCTCATTCAGCTTGCATAAAATTGCACTCTACCTTGAGAGTATCTCTCTCTATTGTTAGTAACAGTAATTGAGCCTCTATAGCATGTCATCGATCACTCTCGCTCAGTCGCTCAACCCTCAAAGTGTATACCAAAGCCTTTGAATCCTATCACCATGTAATCTTTGCATCTCTAGTAGAAGTTATCTGAGCTAGAAATATATCAACATCCCTAGCTGGTGGAGGAGGACCTAGAACCTATTCTTGACCCTATGCAGAGGCACTTGATCATCCTAAATACCCTATGCCTCATCACGTCAAGCCTAATCCAACTACTCTATGAGAACCTCAGCATGCTGTCACTCCCCGTGAAAACCTATAATACTTGTTTTGCCCACAATGGGATCACCCCCAAGATCAATAAACCTCAAAGGCCTGCATCGTTCCCACCACTCATCATAATCATGAGTAGTACCCAAATTCACCACACCAACTGGCCAACCCCAACCAATTGGGCTAAGTGCTCTAAAATTGGTAGCCATAGTATCTATATAAGCTTGGAGACCCCATACATAGACCTCCTGAGTATTCTGACCAAACCGAGCCTCATACACATCAGGAACCTACCCTTGTCTCTCTTTGAACTAGTGATAGACTTTGTCTAGTAGATAACACTCTATCACAAAAGGTGAATGACCAATCAACCAATGGGTCTATTGGCAGTAAAAAAGCCGATCAACATCCTCTAGCCAAATATTGTAGCTCATAGAAGGTCTCAACACAAAACCATGCATCTCATCAAACACAGGACACCAATAATGTAGGCCTTTAGGAAAGGTGTAATGCATAAATTCCCCATAACGATAAGAGTATGGATCATTTAGAGAATGATATTGCATCCCATCTGGATGAGTCACTTAAAATATGCTCCCACACCCAAACATACAAAAGTGAAACACCTACAAACATAGACTTTTCAACCCAATACACCACCTTATGCATATCTTGGTAAAGATGTGCAATAAAATGAGCACCCTAGGCATATCTCATCCCATGCTCTAGCATACTCTCGATACATGTACCACAACCCACAACAAACTATCGACCTCACCTATCAGGAACAAGTAATCCTGATACCAGACCATAGAGGACAAGTACAATAGGATCTATGTTGTCTGAAAACCTAGATGGATCAACCTCTGAATCATGTACATCCAAGTGTGCAACACCTAAAAAACACTACATAGCATGAGCACCTCATGAAACATGATATGTATTGATCTCACCATGAATAGGAAGATGAATTATCCTCCAAACATTCTCAAAAGCAATAGTAGCCTCCCTTGTAGGAAAATAAAAGGAGGATGTGTTAGAGTGCCACCTCTCCACAAGAGTAGTCATCATCATTGTATGAGTTCTAATCAAAGGCATGTAGAAAATATAATTTAACCCCACAACATCAAGGAAGTCCCACTCCAATGCACCAGAATGAGAAATTGAATAAAAAAAATGGTGAGGATGTCTCTCTCTCTCGTCATAAGTGCTCAGAGACTCAACTCCAATTGTTATAAACCAAGATGTTAGGGTTTCACTCTAAACATATAAAGCAACACAATACAACATGAGCATGATGACAAATAGATACATGCAAGGGTTTAGAAAAAAT
This sequence comes from Sequoiadendron giganteum, assembly GCA_007115665.2. Lineage (NCBI taxonomy): Eukaryota > Viridiplantae > Streptophyta > Pinopsida > Cupressales > Cupressaceae > Sequoiadendron > Sequoiadendron giganteum. Next base: position 441,490,660 of record CM021103.1, on the reverse strand, counting down.
GCTAAAAGAAAATAAAATAAAAAATAAACCACTAGGTTCTTGAGCAAATGCTTAGCAAATACTAGACAAGAGCATTGTTTTCAAGTAAGTGCATAGGTTTAGGACAAATGCATAAAACAAGGGTGCTATTTTCAAGAAATTGTGCAATTTCAGTTCAAGGGCATAGAAACAGGGGCACAGTTTTAGGTCAACTATGCAGTTCTTGGTCAAGAGTGTAGTTTTTAAAAAAATACACAATTTTTCAGTCAAAAGCATAAAACATAAGCACAAATTCTAGGAAACTGCATAGTTTTCACAAGGAAAAAGTGTGAAAAATGATGTAGCTGCATAGGAATCTCAAAAATTGTGCTATTGACTGATAGAACTATGTACAAGCATAACCAAAACAAAACATAACAAAATTGAAAAGTGAGAAGGTACATACTGAGCCACTGATGCCTGAAGGCCATCCAAACTCCCGAACAATCATGAAACGATGTGGGGAAACCTAAAATCTTGGAATTGTTCCTCAACAACTGACAGCATGTGAAATCTAGAGACAAGAATTAGCAAGAGGATCAAAGCACAAATGAGCCTATTTATAGACAAATTGCCTATTTAACACCTCAACAAAACCCTAATTTCACTTAGCGAACCTTCCTACTTTCAAATTAGAAGCTCTAGGAAGCATCAGAATGAGAAATGGAGCACCTATTCATATAATATTTCATCTAAAAACATTGAAATGACAATAAAACAAGTGTCAAGAGCCTGACCTCAAAGCTTGAAATTTTCAATCAACCTCTTAAGGGGGTACCACAAAGTCCTACCATCATTCCACTGAATTTCGAGGCACAGTGGGGCATAATTTTTTTCAAAAAGACTTGATCTTAAAAATAGAATCTTTAAAATAAAGCAACCAATACTTTTTATCAAAGAGGGGAAAAATGTAGACATGTAAAATTGACTTAACAACTATCATACACCCCGAATAGCATTGAACAACATCAAAAAACATCAAACAACACTGAACAACATCAAACAACATCAAACAACATCGAACAACCTCAAACAACATCAAACAACATTAAAAATTATCTTGGAACATCTTGTAACATCTCGAAATAACTTGGAATTATCCTGGAACATCTCGTAACATCTCAGAATGATTTAGAATCATCTTAGAACACCCCGTAACATCTTTAAACCATCTCAAAATGACTTGGAACATCTTAGAATAGCCCTAGAATGGCTTTGTACTTCTCATAATCATCTTGTAACATCTCGAAATGACTTGTAATTATCTCAGAACATCTTGTAACATCTTTGAATGACTCAAAATCATCTCAGAACATCCTGTGACATCTCAAAACCATCCTAGAATGACTTGGAACATCCCTGAATCACCTTGGAACAACTCATAATCATCTTGTAATGTCTTGAATCATCTTGAAACCATCCTAAAATGACTCAGAACATCTCAGAATCATCCCATAACATCTCAGAATCACACCAAAACATCTCAAAATTATCCCATAATGTCGCATAATATCTTAGAATCATCCTGAAATAGCTCAAAATCATCCTATAATGTCTTGAATCATCTTGGAATCATCCTAAAACAGCTTGATATCATCCCATAATGTGTCACATCATCACAAAATCATCTTGAATGTCCTACATCACACAATGAAATGACATCAAAAACCCTAATTCCTCTATTAATTGAATAATACAATATTATTTAATTAATTCACTTTTTCATCATTTCAGACAAATTAAATAAATTAAATTTATTTTATAAAGTCCTACAAACCCTAATTTTTCTATTGATTAAATAAAACAAAATTATTTGATTAATTCATGTTTCATCACTTTGACCAATTAAATAAATCACATTTATTTAAATGAAGTCCTAATCTCACTTTATTTCATCTTGATTGATTAAATAATGCTAATTATTTAATTACATCGTTAAATCACCTTATTCTCCTAAGTTGATTAAATTATTAAATCATGATAATTTAATTACAACACTTTCCCTCCAAAATTTGAATAATTAAATCAAACTATTTAAATCAATAACAAAAAATCAAAGAAAACTAATGCAATTTTGTTTGTAAAATTCAAACTTGATTTTCATGTTCAACTCCAAGAAGGAATTAATTAATTAAATCAATTAATTCATATTCCTCGCCCACTTTCTGATTGAGCTAGTTATGATTGTTGACTGAGCAATCTAATTTGTTAACTAATCAATCTAAATTGCTAACTAAGCAATCTAAGTTGATAACTAATCAATCAAATTCCTAACTAAGCCACCAAATTCCTAACTAAGCCATCTAAATCCCGACTGATCAATCTAATCCATGTCTAGCCAATGCATTTCTCAATCACCCAAATTACGCAATCAACTTTGCACAATCTTCTCATGTTTAAATCCTCTCAACACACTTTGATCATTGATTTGGATATTCTTCAACATGATCTTGATTGTCCATTTCAAATCTCATTTTCTATATAACAAACCCCTTTCCTCATAAATAAGGATTAGAGAATCAACATACATTGTGCAACAAAGTGCTATCAAGAACACCATTGATAGAGCTTCACCATTTCTTTAATCAACCAAAAATATAGTCACTCATCAAGATATTGCACATCAACTTTGAAGCCTTAGTGGTGATAAGAACAATCCAACATCAGGAGAATACACTCCACTATGGGATGGTAAGACTATGTTTTTCTTGTGCATTCAATACTATAATCATGGATTCTTTAATGCATGTTAAAATAGCCTAGTTTCATTTTGTATGTGTAGGTTTAGATCTTAGTGTATACATCTAAAAAAGGTCACATTTAATCAAGCCTGTTAATTTATTAAATATGAATTATTTAATTAATCTTCTAAAGTCATCTACGTATAAATAAATTTAATTATTTATTTATATCGTTCATTTTTCTAAATCTTCTAGTTTAATTAAATAAATAAGTTTATTTAATTATTGCTATCTCCTTCTTAATTAAGTTAAATAAATTTCATTATTTATTTATATTAATTATCATGATTCTAAATTTGAATTTTTAAATAATAGAATATTCTGCTAACTCATCCTTCACTCCATATTTAAATTAAATATTGTAAATATTTAATTACACATCTTTTTCACCTCACATAATTAAATATTAATTATTTAATTATGGAAGCTTCTAAATTCATTGTCACATATAATTAAATAAATTTATTTATTTAATTAGGAATTATCCTCAACTTTCATAAATGAAGAGACAAATGACAATTTGTTTCCATTTTTGAATGAGGATGGTTTTGTGGGTTGAAAAAATTCCTCCATTATTCTATCAACCTTCCATCTTTCTCTCAACTTCCAAAATCTCCCACCGTTCATCTTGACAGGTTTGAATTTGACCATTGATCTTTGCCAACTAGATTCTTGCCTCCAACAATCTATAAATACAACCCTTTTGTGAGTAGATTTCATCCTCGATTTTGTGAATTTAACATGATTACTATAGTTGCATTCAAATTAGAATTCTAGCATAGCATTTCAAGTTCATAACATAGCATCTTAGTTTCATATCATAGCTTAAATCATTTAGCAATGGACATGCATGTTGCATAGTCTTATTCTCCTAAGTTGCTGCTTACACCAAAAGAGAGCCAGTAACTTGCATCGAATCCTTGGAGATAGAGGACAATGAAACAATTTTGAAGAAGTTGCTATTATTTAGAGTTTGTTTTATCTTTTTAATTAGTTTCTTTTGATTTAATGTTTCATTGGTGTGTTGGTTTATCATTTTAATTAGTACACATATTCACAAAAACATTTTTGGCACCCATCGTGGGGCCTTGCCCCATTTTTAATGTTTTTATTGTAGATTTTCTGACATGTGATGGATTGGAGCTTCGGTTTAGCGCATACGAGCCGTAGTTTAGTGCATACACACTACGTTTTAGTGCATACGCAGACTATTTTAGCGCATTGACAACCTATTTTAGCGCATTTGCTAGTTCCTTTAGCACATTTACTGATTGTTTTGGTGCAGCCCTGATTGTTCCTTTAGCGCATTTTTTAATTGTTTTAGCGCATTTCTGAGTTATTTAAGTGCATACATGGAGTGTAAAAATAAATCTTGATTCTGACGACATCCATGGACAGAGATTTTTATTTTTTTGCCTTAAATAAGAATGAAGCAATACTAGGATAGACACTTAAATCTGGAATTAATCAATCCTAGGATAGTCACCAAACATTATTTTATCTTGGTTAAAACGAATCCAATGCTTGTTGTGGAGCAACATCTTCACTTAGTGTAGAAAATTGTCATTTGGATTTAAAACTGAACCACTTGTTTGATGTGATTGTTGGGTAATAGGTTTATGCTCTCCCCTTTACTAGGTGACCAAAACACCATACTTACCTTTTTCATTTCTTGCATTTCATGTTTTATTAAATCCTTTAGAAGGCCTTTTGTAGTGGGAAAAATTACTCACCCTACGAGAATGACCTAAGTGGGAACAACCAAAGCCAGGTTTTCCAACCCACTCTAATGAAAAGTGAATTTTGGGGAAACCCATATTCAATGGAAGTGAGTAAGATAACCATCCCCAAAATCTTTGTTCTAAAGATTAGAAGGTCTCCTGAGGGATTTTATCTATTTCCACGCCAAACGGATACCTTTACTACCAACCATAGTGTAGAAAGCCAACTATGTCAGTATCCAAACATCATAATAATCATAGTGCAAGGGGAGGGAAGAATCTGCCCCCAAGACACTCACCATATAATTTCCACGGATTGTTTTCTCAAGGGATCGAGAAATCTAACCTTGAGTATGCACCTAGAAAAGAAAAAAACATGGGCGCCCTTTAGGGGATCACACGGTTGTGTGAGTTGACGCAATTTTAGGATGTGGGTTGTGGTTGCTATGATGACCTTTTTGACAAATAAGAGTGATTCTATTTGAAGTGCTTATTTTGTTTAATACCCATGAAAATCTCAAGAACATACACTCTTTGTTTAGATTTTAAGATTTGCAAACAATTGTTTTCCACTATATGTCATGTTTTTCCAAATTTAAATTAGATAAAGATCATCCAAAAACATCAAACTATCAAAACATGTTTGTCTCAGTGTAGTAATTGGATAGTTTAGCACATCCTTGGTCTATTTTAGCGTATATGTGCTCTGTTTCAGCACATTTATGCTCTATTTTAGTGCATATGTGGTCTGTTTCAGTGCATTCATGCTCTGTTTTAGTACATCTATGCTCTGTTTCAATGCATTCATGCTCTATTTTAGTGCATCTATGCTCTATTTTAGTGCATACCTGCAATAGTCCAGTGCATAGATTGGAAAGTTTAGCGCATTTGTTTTCTGAACTTGGGTAATTTTCTGACACCTGAAAAATCTGCCATTCAATCTAGTTTTTTTTCCATGCTTAGGGTTTGGAATTTTGCAACTTTTGCTAAGAAGTCCCTAGAGAAGAAGATTAGGAATCCAAAGAAGTCTCTTAGTTATAAGAAGCTATTGAAAAAGAATTTTTTTTTATACCAAAGTAAAAAAATTTTGCTTGAACATAGAACTTTTATTCATCGATATCACGACTTCTTTAGAGGTTTCACTGATGATTTTGCCTTAGAACCATTATATTCACAAGCTTTATTTCAAAGAAGATCTCTTTCTCAAAGGCATAATCACAGTCAACCTATTCGGTCATCTTTTATCCCCCAACCAGCAATTTTGTACTCTACTCATCCCAATCAAGTTTTACAATAGAGAGCTTAGGAGCATTAGGAATTTATCAAAAATCCATATGTTTACAAAACAACGATCAAACCTCACAAAGTGCAACATCATCTTTATTTTTGATTTTTAGTTTAATTCCCACAAATAGGGTTATCATCCTTTCAATCAAGGAATCATGAGCTAAAGATTAGAAATTTCATAAGTCACATCAATGGAATCTTCATTCTATTTTGACTTAGATATCCATCAAAATTGCACTATTTCATTTTTTTATCAAAGTTAGTAGAAATTTGGCAAAATCTTATGCCTATTGTCACAAGATCTTGAAAGCACATAGACGAGGATGAAAGGGAAAGTAAATTAAGCAAAATGGGTGATAAAAGCAATAGTGGTGATAAAGATGAAAATCCTTTTCACAGACTTCGCACTGGGAATAATCTGAATAATGATGAGATAACAGAAGAAATGCTTCAAGAAGCAGAACATGATCCTCAATTCCATACTCTCATGGATAGAGTTATGGAATGAAACAAGGAAAGATATTTCCTTTCATTTCCCAATCAAGGAGCTAAGTTACCTATTGATTTTGGCACGAAAAGGATTAGAGAGGATCCTGAGGCCCCTCTTAATGATTTTAGTACTCTTACAAAAAAAATACAAGCATTACAAGGGAAAATAAAAGAAATACAAGTGGGTACAACAAAGAAATATGTTTTGGAGGATATCTGGCCATATCCATTTGATAGGAGTCTTATCATGAATCCTTTCCCCAAAAAAATTTAGATCCCAAAGTTTGATAGGTATAATGGAAAAATGGATCCCATTGATCATGTGAGGGATTTCCAAAACATGAGCTTAGAATTAGCTCATGAAGATACTTATCTAATGCAATTTTTTCCATGAAGTCTGGGTGGACAATCCATGGAGTGGTTTTCCAAGATCAGTCCCCCCATTAGAACATTTGAGCACTTAATAAATAAGTTCATATCGTAGTACTCCTATAATATACAGCACTAGATAACCATGCTTGATTTATGTAGAGTAAAACAAAAGATTGGGGAGCCCTTCACCACATTCTTACAAAGGTGGAGAAGGTTGTTCGCAAGATATTCCCGTCCTATTCCTGAAAAGGAAAAGATGGAAATATTTATCAATAGTTTGAATCAAGAGATGAGTTATAGGCTAAATCTCCATTGTCCTCAATCATTTGAAAAATTGATTGAAAATGCAATTACCATTGAAGGTTCCTTGGTCAAATGTGGAGTTTTAAATCTTGATAAAGAAATTCCAAATTCATACAACAATAACAACAATAGCAACAATAATGACAAGTCACAATTTTTGACTCGAAATAAAAATGTTGTGAATGATGGGGTGGTAGATGCTAACAACATGAATGTGAAGCCTACCATTCTTAATGTATCAAGTGTTCAATGCACCAATAATGCTATAAATTCTAGTAACCAAGGCAATAATTCCAACCAAGGAAATATGACCAACAATCATGATAATAATATTGGCAATAATCAAAATTCAAATGCGCCCAAATCTCAATTTTTTTCAAATCAACATAGTTTTACTCCTCTGGGCCAATCTTTGGAATCAATTCTTAAAGAATTGTTGAATCAAAATGCTATTACATTACCACCACAAAGATATTATGAGCCTCGAGTAAAACCACCATTGTGGAATTACTCATACTATTGCGATTATCATAGATGCAAGGGTCATAAGACAAGTAATTTCCAAGGGTTAAAGAATCGCATTCAACATTTGATTGGTAACCATACCATATGAGGTTGAGGGACATAATGCTAATGATGATCATCAGGCATTCAAGGATCCTCTCTCTAATTATCAAAAAGAGGAATCTTCGGGTGACAAAGGGAAGAATGTGAATCATGTCTACGACACCATTATCAATCATATTTACACTGATGATCAGAAAGTCAATGATATCAGGATCAAAGGAAAGAAAGAATATCAAGAGGTTAATGCTACCAAAAGGGGACAAGCCAAAATAATCATAAAAAGAATTTCATCTAAGTTGGCAATTCCCCCTCCAAGTCAGTAAAATTTGGTCAATCAACTACAAAAAACATCAGCCCAAATTTCTATCTTGGAGTTGCTCAAAATATCACCAGCACACAAAGAAATTTTGCAAAAGGCACTCGTTGACACAACTGTGTCTCCTAATCTGGATATTAATAAATTTCAGGCCATGGTGGGACACTTGTCCACACCCACATGTTTATCCTTTTATGAAAAGGATGACTCCTCCATGACCCATCCCCATAATTCATCGCTTTATCTAGAGGTCATGGTTCATAAAGCCCAAATCAGATGTGTTTTAATAGATGGGGGATCCGGATTAAAAATTTGTACTTTAAAGTTGGTCCTTGCTTTAGGATATTAAGAGGAATCTATAGATCCATGAAGGAAAATTACAATCAAATCATACGATGATGAAGAAAGAGATTTCAAAGGCCTCATCATGCTACCAATCATAGTGGGACCTATTTTGAAGAATACCCTTTTCCAAGTTCTAGATCGAGATTTATCCTATAATATACTCTTGGGTCACCCATGAATCCATGACATTGAAGAAGTTATGTCTACTTATCATCAATGCTTAAATTTTCCATACGATAGACAAGAAGTAACAATACCGACAGACCATATTAGTAGTTAGACTTGTTCAAACCTTAGAGAAACTCGGGACACATTTCTCCCACATAATAGAGAGGCTTTGGCCATTTCTACTTCAAAACATAGTGAACAAGCGAGGGAAATGATATAAAAAATTGGCACCAAGTTAAAATTAAAAGATAATGGGGTGGGAGAATATTCTTTATGTCTCTCTAATCTACTTGTGTCCCCAAGATCCCATGGTCAACCATCAACATCCATACAAATAGGCTACAACAATTTTAGTATCAGACACACAAGCTTCGGTTCCCATCACCAAGTTTTATGTAAGATTTATCAACATAGATACTCAAGAAAGTGAAACAAAAGATAGGGCTATCCTAGATCGGCTCTATAAAGATGAAGATGAATTGGACCAACATGTCAAGTTACCCACTGAGAAATATGGAAAGGGTTATACAATAATGCAACAAATGGGTTATGAAGGAGATGGCCCTATAGGCAAGAAAAAAGAATGTATTGTTGAACCTATTCGACTAAAAACAATGCACCCTAGAGATAAAACTGGGTTAGGATATGGTGAAGATGCAAAGGAAGAAATATTACAAAGAAAGTCCAATGAGTAATTAGCGAAAACAATTCTTAGAATACAAGAAAACAATTATAACGCTGATTCCAATGAATATGAATGGGACACCATTTTTGATGATAAATTATGGAGGGACAAACAGGTGGATATGGTACAAAAAAATACACCCACACTCACACAAGGGGAAAGCTCAAGGCCTCCAGTTGAATACATCCTACAAAGTGATCATGACTCAAGTGATGATGATTCAATTCAAAATGATACATATAATAGATAGGAGGAGACCACCATAGACCTTCCCCATAGAAAAAATGATAATAGTATCATGACCTTAATCGCTCGTGACCTTACCCAACCTGACGATCCATTTACCTTGGCCCATCCTGAACTCATTGACTGGGAACAAATTGCACCATTTGATATCCCAACTTTTCCTAATGATGAAACCATTGTAAACTTTCTTTGTTCATAAAACTCAGAAACAAGTTCCACCAGTGAGTCACAAGATCAAAGTTTTAGACAGGAAAGTGATAAGTTTCTCAGCTACAAAATTAACAACATAAAATAAATATCCAATGGTGAAAACCTAACAAAGGCAGTATTAGATCATGAAAAGAGAAAAATAAAGAGTGTATCCAACAGTGAAAACCTTTCAAAGGCACTAGAGGATGGGAAAATTGATACTCTTCCAGAGCACTATCAGGAAAGGTCTTCCATTTTGATAGAACCAACAGAGGCACTCAATATAGGTACTACAGAATAGCCAAAAGTCTTGCAACTTGTTGCATCCCTGACATAAGAGGAAATCCCAAGATTCATAGAATTCCTTAAGAGTAATCAAATCAATTTTGCATGGTCATACATAGATATACCTGGATTAGATCCAAATCTCATCATGCATCATTTATCAATCAGTCCGGGGGTGAAAGCTGTAAAGCAAAAACTCAAAAAAATGCACCCACATGTTGCATTATTGGTCAAAGAGGAATTAAAGAAACTGTTAGATGTAGGATTCATTCGGTCTATAGACTATGTAGAATGGATCTCTAATATTGTACCTATATCAAAGCCAGATGGAAAAATCAAAATTTATACAGATTTCAAGGATTTAAATAAAGCATGCCTAAAGGATGATTTCCCTCTACCCAACATAGATATGATTGTAGATTTGATTGTTGGACATGCTATGTATTCACTAATGGATGGATTTTCGGGATACAACTAGATAAAGATTGTGCCTGAAGATCAAGATAAAAAAATGTTCGCATGTCCTTGGGGTACATATTGTTGGAACGTAATGCCATTTGGACTAAAAACTGTAGGAGCTACATACCAATGAGAAATGACTAAAATTTTTCATGACATTATGCACACATTCATGGAGGATTATGTAGATGATCTCCTAGCCAAATCATACACAAGGGAAGGACATTTGGCTACCTTATCTAAAAAAAAGTTCAGAATGGAAAAATTTAAAGTCAGACTTAATCCTAAGAAATGCGTCTTTGTGCTGAAATATGGAAAGCTACTAGGTTATATTATGTCAGAAAAAGGAATTGAGGTGGATCCGGATAAGGTACAAGAAATCCTCGATATTCCACAACCAAGGAACATCAATCAACTACGCTCATTGCAAGGATGGTTGCAATCCATCAAGAGATTCATTGCACAACTAGCAAATAAGAGTTTACCATTCACTCATCTCTTACATAAGAATGTTCCATTTAAATGGTAGGACAGATGTGAAGTAACATTTGATTAGAGAAACCATTATCTAATTATTCCAGTAGTATTGATTCTGCTTGTGCAAGGTGAACCACTTATATTGTATATTTTTGCCACTGAAGTGTCCTTAGGAGAATTATTGACACAAGAAGACAAAACAGGAAAGGAGCGAGCAATATATTACATTCGTTGAACATTGACAAGTGATGAGCTAAATTACACCTTCATTGAAAACTCTTGCTTGGCAGTAGTGTTTACTTCTCAAAATTTACAACACTATATGTTAGCTCATAAAATAAAACTTGTGGCTAAGATTGATCCTTTAAAATATCTTATAAGGCAACCTTAGCTGGTAGATTGGTTAAATGGGTGATGATCCTAAGTGAGTTTGACATTCATTATGTGGATTGGAAGGCTATCAAAGGATAGGCAATAGTAGATCAGTTGGCAGAGGCACCAATGCAAGAAAAACATCCAATACAATTGATTTTCCTGACATTGATGTTTTCACAACAACCACTAAGCAGTCATGGGCACTTTATTTTGATGGCTCCTACACTCAACATGGTTCAGGGGTAGGAATTATTTTCATCACACCTCAAGGAAATACAATTCCAAAATATTATCGGATAATGTTTCCTTGCACAAATAACATAGTCGAGTATGAGGCATTGTTAATTGCAATGAGAATTGCATTAAACTAGAGAATCACAAAATTGCAAGTTTTTGGTGATTCATAGCTGGTCATAAATCAGATAAATGATGAATATCAAACTAAAGATGACAAGTTAATGCCTTACAAAAACATGGTGGATGCTTTTAAGAAGTACTTTATTAATATCAAGTTCACACAAATTCCACATACTAACAATAAGGCTATGAATTCCATGGATACAATTGCATCACTACTCCAATTATCAGAGAACCAAGCATGACATGATTTCCTAGTGGAACAATTGTTTTCTCCTACCTATGATTATCCGGAAACCCAAATTATTTTTCACCGAACTAGTTATGATTCTCCCTTGTATGGCCAAATTTATGCTTATCTAAAATATACCAGTTTGCCCCTAGATTTGTCTAGGAATCAGAAAAGGATTTTCATACATCATTCTTCTCGATACACCTTAATTGTTGACATCTTGTACTGACATGGTCTTGATGGTACCCTCCTTCGATGTCTCGAATGCAATGAATCATAAAAAGCCTTACAAGAGGTACATGGTGGTATTTGTGGGACTCATTCAAGTGGACTAACCTTGGCAAAGAAACTTGTTAGAATGGGTTACTATTGGCCAACCATGGAGAAAGAATCATTCATCTTTGTGAATTTTTTTTCAAAATGTCAGATTCATGGGAATCTCATTCATGCTCCTACTCAAGAATTGCAACTATTCACAACAACATAGCCTTTTGCTTAGTGGGGATTGGATCTGGTTGGCAAGATACATCCGTCATCATCAAATGGATACAAATTCATCATCATAGCCACTGAGTACTTTACTAAGTGGATTGAAGTTGTTTCCCTAAAAAAATTTACTGGCAAACAAATTTCATCCTTCATTTTTAACTATATCATATGTCGATATGGCATTCCCAACTCTATTATCACAAATAATGGAAGAAATTTTAAAAATCAAGATGTTGATGAACTCTATGAAAGATTTCACATCCAACACAGATTTTCTATGCCTTATTATCCATAGGGGAATGGCCAAGTAGAGGCTTCAAAAACAACAATTCTTAAGATTTTGAGGAAAATAGTGAATGATGTCAGCCATGATTGGCATGTCCAATTAAATCCAACATTGTGGGCATACATAACTAGTATTCACACACCAACAGTTGCCACCCCATATGCTTTGGTTTATGGAGCAGAAGCTATTTTTCCATTAGAATTTGAGATTCCCTCACTTTGGGTGTCGCTGAAGGGGCTCATAAATGATGAGGATTACAGAGTATCAAGATTGCAAGAGCTGGAACTTCTTGATGAATGATGACAAAGTGTAGCTAATCATTTAAAGGGGTATCAAAAATTTATGTCCCACAATTATAATCACAGAGTCAAACCATAAGCTTTTCACGTGGGTGACTTAGTTCTCAAAGAAAACCCTCGTAATCAACAAGATCAAGTGGGCCCATTCATCATCATTGTAGCATATGGATCGGGGGAATATCAGTTATCAACATCAAAAGGGGACCTGCTTTAAGATCTGACTAACAACATCCACCTGAAGAAGTTTTATGTTTGAAAATATCAAAAATAGTATAAAAAGTCTTAGAAAAATATAAAATGTCATGAAAAAATTCATAAAAATGGGAAAATGTCCTAAAAAGAAATATCATCAGGGTGAAAACTTGGCAAATAGGCATACTTTTGACATGCAAAAAGAATAAAATAATATCAAAAATACAAAAAATATCAAAAAAGATTAAAAAATAGAATAAAAATAAAAAATCAGAAAAAAGTGCAATAAAAACAAATGGTGAAAACCTAACAAATAGGAACTGTTTGTGATTTAGTTGGCTCTTCCATCTATTAAGATATCTTCTGCATTATTCATATCCATTTTTCATTAGCATCACATACGGGCCTAGCCATCACATCTGCATCATGTGTCCAAACATTTCCTTGAAACAACAAGGATTTCATCATGGCTTGATGATTAATGTTATCCTTAGTAGTAGTTTGTGTCTAATCAGGAGTCAAAGTGCAAGGTCATTGGGGGCAATCAACTTTTGAGCTTTTTGGTAGACAAACGATAACATGTGTCAAGTATTGAAATGTCGAAACAACAAATTATCTTATCAAACTAGGTTTAAACAACTGTTCAATAGGAAACTAAACAAATTAGATGATCTTAATCTGACTAAAATGAATGACAAACTTAAATAATAAGTTGAATTGTTGTTTTGACATTTGATGACATCATATCTTTGGAGTGGTTCAATGATGTACTGAACTAGAATCACAAGGAAAGAGTATGATTTTTCTTTGGTTGTTGTCTATAAGCTAATCACTAGTATTGTGAAAATTTGTCATGGGACATGCTCTACAATGTATCATTGATGACATTTTGGGATTTTCGTAGGAAAAGGGTTAACTTTTGTCTGTTTATGCAAGCAATACTCAGGTCATCTTGGTTAAATTATACCTAGATGCTTGTATTAACTTGCTACATCAAACATCATGGAAGCAGTACTCAGGTCATCATTGATGCTAATATCCCCTTTGATGCTTGTACTAGCTTTCAACATATCGAAAGGCTCAATGATGAAAGTTACGTGCAAAATTGGCTAAGACAACAGCCCAGTGGATTCATTTAAGCGTTTTAGGATTGCATGATTCATTTAGATTGCATTCATTTTTTTCTTTAGGGTTGTATGATATATTTTTGGAGGTTTGAAATGCTACATATCTCTTTTAAGATGTTGATTGAGTACACTTGGACATTTATGGAATCTCATCTCATTATCATTTTCATATTTCATCATTTTAAATCTCATTTTTTATCCTCATTTAGGTTATCATGATCTTTTCAATTACATTTGTACATTTTCATTATCATTATCGTCATTATCATTATTAGGTACCATTCATTTTTTATATCATAATCATTATTTATATCATATCATTTATCATTCATCTCATCATTTATTTTGAATTTTTTACCTCATTTTCATATCATTTTCATGATCACCATTTGCATAATCATACATTGAAAAAAAAAAAGATGCATCCATTACATTTATTGCATACATGCTCCATACATCATGTAGAAAATCATTTATAATATGTCATCATGTTAAATTCATAGAAATCATTTCATTTTGTAGGATCATTCAATCATAAAGCATGTTCATCAAATCATAATTTACATCGTAGAAATTTCATCATCATCATATAAGCATTTACTATAGTAAAACAAAAGCATCATCACCATAGTTCATATCAATATCCATATGTCATCATAAAAAATGCATGCATAATCATAGACCACATAGCATATAGAAACAAAAATACATTCATAACCATTCATCATAGCATAATAAAATACATATGCCTATCAAATCTCTAATGCATCTCATAATCTCATCAAAATAAATTTCCATGGGTACAAGGATATCAAAATTCTGAACAAGATATATAAGTGCAATACAAGGAGTGTATACATAATCATCATTGAGGGGTATCTAGATGGGGATCATGACTACTACTGCCTCTAGAGATGGTCGGTCTCTATGGATCTCTACTACCTAAAGCACCTATCTCTCATTTGACAGGCTATGGCACACTCCTGGTGGCACTCCTGGTATGACTGTGTGAGTGGGAATGTGATCAGGTGCCTAACTATGTATAGGCTATCCTCTTCTCAGTGGGTATTGCCTCAAAATATCTCATCCTGTAATACTCTGCCTGGTGGGAAATCTCCAGTCCCTCTACAACAACCTCTCCAATGGAGGTGCTCTCAACTGATCTTAGGAATCTATTTGCTACTCCCTCTGCATGAATGCACTGCTCTCTAAAGTTGTCCCACTTTGTAGTAAGCTGAGCTATCTATGGGTCAAGAGGTGGTGGCTATGCAATATGTTCCTATAGCTAGTTAATAGCAGCATGTGCCTGTGCTAAATGGCTCTGAATATTCTGCACCTCTATCTGTAGAATGCCAATCTATCCCTATGATGGAGCCCTGATGGTAATACATGGAGCCGAAGTACTGAGCTGCTCCACCACTTTAATTGTACGAGGCCTCATCTAAAAGGGTACATCAAAGAAATATCTCTGGCTACCACCCCCACCACCTTTATCATCCCCATCATCATCATCATCATCAAAGCTATCCTCATCCTCCTCCTCATCAACATCCATGGCCGCCCCACCTCTATCCTCCTATCCTCTATGTGGTTTCCCTACATGTCCCTATGCCTATGCTTATGCCCTGACCTCTGCCTTTACTTGTGGCTACTGTTGTGCCCGCCGTATAACTCGTCCACCTAATAGTGGGGAAGGCTCATCTAGACTGGTCAATCTGGGAAATGGATGTGTGTAGAAATATGTAGCATAATCATCTATCATGTGTACATCTATGACCTCTAGATGGATGGCCCAAAAATTTGGCTGAATATCAATATACTCTGCTCTCACTGCCTCAATAGTAATGAAGGGACCCCACTCTACTACATCCTCTCAATGTCTGGCATAATGACCCACAACCTGTGGCATCATCTGAACTCGCCCATACTGCCTAAGTACCCGCATTACTAGAAAATTCTCAATAATGAAAGGGGTGCGGCCAATCAAGTATGTCGATATACCACAATAGGGAAACTCTATTTCATCATCATCCCATGTATCACAGTCAAGATATGGTCTCTAGATGATTGTATCCATATCATTTAGAATACACTACTAGTACTCTAACTTTCTCAACATAGGCTGAACAAGGGGACCTATATATGCATATACATATGGGTGGCTAAGTGGGCGATCTCTCCATACAATAGGGTGGTTGATGGCGATGTGCTCCCATGCCTAGATTTGAAGCAGTGTAACCCCAAAAGATATACTCTTCCCATCTGTATATACCACCTGATGAATATCATGGTATAGATGGGCAAGCATGCAAGATCCCCATGCATATCTATTCTGATGAAGGATCATGTCCTCCAAAATCTGAGCCCAGCCTACTGATAGTCCCTTTGACCTATGATAAGGACAAAGGAATCCACCAATGAAACTTGCAAAAACTGATGGAAGTGGGGAATAACCGTCTACCATATCTCTCCAAGCAATCTCATAACCACCAACATGAGGATTCTAGAAGACTCGTCACAAGGCATCTGTACCTCCAATCTCCTTGTGATCATAAATCACAAGTGCAACAACTATAGGGATGCCTAAAATCCTGTACACATCCTCAGGTGTAATAGTGATCTCTCCAGTTGGAAAGTGAAAAGTATTATGCTCACTACACCATTTCTCGGCTAATGCAGTCAATAGTTCCCTGTTGACCATATACCGAGGGATCTTGAGAAGGGAACCCATCCCACATCTAACAATGACCCCTATCTCTAGCTGGGATAGTCTTGGAATCATCTCCCATGTATGGGGAAATCTCTCTCTGATCTGGAGGATATTAAAATCCTCCTATAACATCAATACATCAAGATTAAATCACCAGCAACGCATATCAGGAAATCAAGCAAATCATGTCAATCAAGTAAGTGAATCATATCAACATTAGTAGCATATCATTACTATTTGTTCTTCTTGTAGGAAGGAAAATTTATCAAACTCTACTATTTTTTTTTCATCAAGCATGGAAACAAATTTGATAGCCAATCGACTGAACATCAACATCATTACTATTTGTTTTTTTCAGTCATGAAAGAAAATTTATCAGCATCATTTTACTATTTATTTTTCATGTGTGAAGAAAAATTTATCAGATCATTACCAAAATCAAGTTAATCTATCTTAGGTGTTATTCAAAATCATCACATCAATTGTCTAATATAGCAACAATCATCAAGCAAGTATCAAATCAATCTTAAAATTACAAAATCAGCAATAATTCATGGATATGCTAAAATAGTCTATCAATGCGCTAAAATAGTTAATGCGCTACTTTATCCGTGGATGCGCTAAAATAGAGATTGTATGTGCTAAATCATCTATGTGCTATTATATCATGTGTATGCATTACATTATCTCACCTTTGCGCTATTCTAACGTATGCAATAATCTAACATCAAATGTGTGCAGTCTTCCTCTATGTGTTATTTTATGGATCCTATGCGCTATTTTATCCTGTGCGCCAAACTATTCATCTATGCACTATATTGTTCCATCAATGTGCTAATTTGGATGCAATAATATAGCTAATCTATGTGCTCATTTATGTCTCACGTGTGCTAAATAAAAAACCTATGCGCTAAAACAAAAATTTGAAAATTAAAAAAATTGAAAAACTTGTAAAAACTTCTAAAAAATTCACAAAAACGGGTCAAACAATCTTATCGAAGGTCCATACATTGTTGGTCTCTGATGATGGTGGGCTCGCTCAAATTGGTGGCACTCATAATGGATCGGCATCTCAAAATTCTATCTCAGAGCTTTAAAAATCACAAAAGGTTACTGTTCAAATGACAATGACTTTTTACCTTTTCCACCTTTTAAGGGGGTAAAAAAGGGAAGTTATTTTTATTTTTATTGTACAACACACTATTTCGAGAGATAAATCAACAATTTCTCTTCAAAATCATGTAAATTATTTCAATCATCATCACTATCATTCAGATCATGTGATTTAACTCCCGAGGGGGCATATACCATCATTAGTCAAATTTTCAAAGTCAAGGGCAATTTTTTAGAATCTGAATTATCTGAATTTTTCTTTGAAGCAATGCGTAACACACATCACTTCAAAGAGGGGCAAAATGTATACATCTAAAAAAGGTCACAGTTAATCAAGCCTGTTAATTAATTAAATATGAATTATTTAATTAATCTTCTAAAGTCATCTACATATAAATAAATTTAATTATTTATTTATATTGTTCATTTTTCTAAATCTTCTAGTTTAATTAAATAAATAAGTTTATTTAATTATTGCTATCTTCTTAATTCAGTTAAATAAATTTCATTATTTATTTATATTAATTATCATGATTCTAAATTTGAATTTTCAAATAATAGAATATTTTGCTAACTCATCCTTCACTCCATATTTAAATTAAATATTGTAAATATTTAATTTAATACTTTTTTTCTCACCTTTCACATAATAAAATATCATTTATTTACACATCTTTTTCACCTCTCACATAATTAAATATTAATTATTTAATTATGGAAGCTTCTAAATTTATTCTCACATATAATTAAATAAATTTATTTATTTAATTAGGAATTATTCTCAACTTTCAACCAACTATCATAAATGAAGAGACAAATGGCAATTTGTTTCCATTTTTGAATGAGGATGGTTTTGTGGGTTGAAAACATTCCTCCATTATTCTCTCAACCTTCCATCTTTCTCTCAACTTCCAAAATCTCCCACCGTTCATCTTGGCAAGTTCGAATTTGACTATTGATCTTTGCCAACTAGAGTCTTGCCTCAAAAAATCTATAAATACAACCCTTTTGTGAGTAGATATCATCCTAGATTTTGTGAATTTAGCGTGATTACTACAGTTGCATTCAATTCAAAATTCTAGGATAGAATTTCAAGTTCATAACATAGCATCTTAGTTTCATATCATAGCTTAAATAATTTAGTAATGGGCATGAATTTTTTATAATCTCGTTCTCCTAAGTTGTCATTCCAACAAGCTACTGCTTACACCAATTGAGAGCCAGTAATTTGCATCGAATCCTTGGAGATAGAGGAAAATGGAATGATTTTGAAGGAGCTACTATTATTTAGAGTTTGTTTTATCTTTTTAATTATTTTTCTTTGATTTAATGTTTCATTGGTGTGTTGGTTTATAATTTTAATTAGTACACATATTCACACACACACTTAGATTAGTGTGTTTTACCTTAGTTTAGATTCTTAGATTAACATGTTTTGATCCCTCTTCCTGTCTAACATTCTCCCCCTCACACAAATATGTTAATAGCTTACTGAGCTAAATTGATAAAGTATTACATGTTGTTACAAGTGTGACTCCATTACCCACAAGCAAGGCACTGGTCTATTTTTTTGGTTATCTTAAATATAAAAGAGTCACTTTTGCATTTGACCAAGAGCTTGAAATAAGAATGAAAATCATCTAAAAACTTTCAATTACAACATATCAATCTAAAGTATCATATTATTCCTTGTTTGAGGTAGAATTCATTTAAGGACCAACCAAATCCCTAAGGGATTCTATCTATTCACAGCTGATAGGAATATATCTATTTTCTCAAATGTTCTTGATTAAATGGAAGAAGAATATCATAAGAACATAATAAGGATTACCCTCCTAGGATTCATAGAGCTCAAAGAGTAGAAGTAAGGGCCTAGTAATCCTTACTTGTTTTTCAGACAATCCTTACCTATTCTTATCAATGGATTGTGGCTAATTCATAGGAATTTGGTAAGATCAAGTTTGGTTCTAAGAAAATAACCAACAATAAAATTGATAAGATTATATTTTTGTGCAATATTCAAGGAAGATAACTTCATAAAATATTGCATCAAACTTTCCTAAGCTCTCATCATATCTCTTGATATAGAATTTTCTTCCAAACACTCTGAAGTATTTGACAATAGGATTCCTTCCACACCATAACTCATAGAGAGTCTTTGACCTGTTTTATTTTGCTTGTACTCTATTAAGTATGTAGACCCCAGTATGAATTGCTTCTCTCAAGTAGACTTCTGGTAGGTTTACTTCTTTCATCATAGTTCTTGTTGCTTCTTGAGTAGTCCTATTATTCCTTTCAACCACTCCATTGAGTTCATGATTCCTATGGGCTAAAAAATGCCTCTTTATTCCTTGATCTTCACAAAAGTGTTAAGCTCATTGGAGGTGAGCGCTCACCTTTGTAAAATCTTGAATATTTGATCTTCATATCTATTTCATTCTCAACCATAAATTTTAATGCCTTAAATTTATCTAGGGATTCTAATTTTTCTTTCAAAAAAGTAACCCAAGTAATTCTAGAATAATCATCAATTAATACCATGAAATACCTTTCACCTAGAAAACTTTTTATTCTTGTAGTTCCACAAAGGTATGTGTGGATATTAAATATATCACATGCTCCCTTTGGGTTGTTTCGATGTTTTGCTCAGCTTCTGACCACTCCCGATGATTTTGAAGTCTCCATGCCTGCTTTTCAACGGTCTCGTCTTGTTGTCACCACGTGCTATCCAATCAGTCATCGAAGGGAAGATTATCTTCCCTTCTCCTTCGAGCCTCATTCTACCCCCACATGTCAATTGATCGAGCTTCTTGGGCCTGCATTCCTGTAACTCTTTTCATGCCCCGACCGCATGCCACATTGCCCCTTCTTCATATAAACTTTCTGTGAACCCCACAAGTAGTGTCGATAGTATGGATGCTACCACATGTATTCTCATCTCAGGAATTTATGAAAGGACAGGGATGATGAAATATGAACTGCGATATGCTACAATGTGTCCCTTTGGTGGATCTTCATTAAAGGAAGGAGTAGCGTGAACGCCAAGCTACCCTATGTTGTCGCGTGCTCTAACTACCTTCGCTGGAAAACAACACTTTTTTGCATGGGGTAGACTAGGACCACTGCCATAATTTGTAGAGAATGCATCTAGCTCATAGAAAACTGGATTCATGCTTTAGAATATTTTATGTTACAACGACCATGATGAGTCATTTTCATAGTCATCATTGCTCATAATCTGGGAATCTTTTCTATTACATGTTTCCAAGCGGTGGAAGCCTTTGGCGATATATGATACTTTTTTCATTCATAAAAGGAGTTTGGAATACCTACAAAATAAGGGGAAAGACACTAGGTCTTTTATTTTGTTAGATAATTGTAAAAGACTCACAAACTGTGCCCTTATAATTTGGCCTCTTTGCTTCTTAGCTATTGAAAACATTATACTATGTTGTTACCAAATAGTTTATCTAAAAATTTAATGATTTGAATAGAATTTTTGTTTAGAACCATGTCTCTAACTCTTTCTTTTCAGTAAAGCTCTATGTTAATTATTTTATGTTATGAAATGAATTATTAAGGTCTTTCTCTTGATGTTTGTTATTTCAAGATATAGCAGATTGTTGAACATGCCCTTAAATCATATCCAAAAGATAGATTTACTATGCCTTACATCTAAATACTGGCACACTTCCCTAGCTAGATCCTTTTATTTTTATATTTGCTTCCTTTTCCCATTCAAAACCCCAGTTATAGAATAATTCAGCTTCTTTAAAATCTAGAGGTTACTCAATTTAGCATAATAGGTCCCCCCTTTAACTGAGTTTCCCACAAAGGATTGTTACCTTGTAAATTTTTGGCATGAACAGTTTATTTTTCTTGGCATGCCTGGTGGGACCTAAATATACCAAAAACCTTGAATGGGTATATGAGCCATCACCCTGTTAGAAGATCACAAACAAATAATCTTGGTTTGTTGGTACCACTGCTAGGAACAATACCAACTAGAACCCATTATGTGAATGTTTTGAATCCTTCACCAACCATGTTACCTAACTAAAACTATATGGCATGGGACTCCAGAAGTCCCCTTATAGCCCCAAGATCACCTGCCTTTTGGGCTCCTATCCTAGTCTCTACTCTCAAAGCTATTCCTAAGTTTATCGAAGATGGCTCAAGAACACCATCCAAACATCTGTAAGATGTGGCATACATATGTTTGGTGCATGGAGTAATGGATCAAAACATACCATTGAGGTTGCTTGCAGCTTCTTTTAGAGGAAAAACATTATATTGGTATCACACTCTACTGACTAACTCTATCAACACTTAGGATCAGCTCAAATATCCTATTTACGAAAGATTCTTAAATGATGGAGATAGGTCTTCCTAGTATCACTAGATGGAGATCATCAAATGGGCTCCATATGAGGCTCTAACTAACTTGAATGCCTAGTTCCACATAACTTGGCAAAGAATTCGGGCTGCAATCCACCTGTTGCTTGACTTGGCATTCATAATCTACCTGAAGTCCATCAATGTTGACATCTCGATGATGATCCATTCACTCGGCGGAACTACTCTACCAGATGCATACAACATTGCAATTAAAGCGGAAAATAATCTAATTGATGCTTGAAAGTTTCTACCTTGGCCCATGATGCCTATATTCCTTGAGCTACCAGTTCCCACCTAGGTGATGTCACTGAATACTACAAGTGCTCCTCCTCAATCCATGTACACATACACAAGCATACCACAAAGCGTTGCTTCGAAGGATGAGATGAGAGAAATAAAGGAGATGTTATGAGATATGGCCAATGAGATAACTATCATAAAGTGCAACCAAGTTGCTCCTCCAAAACCAACCTATTAGAATTATCAAGGCAAGAGATCCTCTTACCAATAGAACCAATTCCAAGGAGGCACTCGCACAAATATTTAGGCACAAATAATAAATCAAATAGTACCGATACCCACTCCATTTTATAATGCCAACATAAGATCAAATAGAGAGCTAACTGCTAGGTAAAATAATTTGGTCGAGGATAAAAACCCTTGGTGTTTCCCTTGTGGTGATTCACATATGCCCTAAAACTACCTGCACGACAATCTACAATAGAAGGTGGTGGAGCAGCGCAACCAATGCCTCCCTAAATATGGAGAACAAGGTACTCGTCGCTTAGATTCAAGGGATGTCTCTAGAATGGGAAAATGACATAACTCCCAACCATGCCCTTTTCTCATGGATGGAAGGAGAGGAAGCAGTATTCACAATTAAAACACCTTCTTCAGAAACCCTACAAGTAGATTCCTATTACAACACTTTCTCCAAGAGGAGATTCATGGGAAAATTGATCATCCCGTGATCAGTCAGCTTGCAGCCCAAAAGTGTTTCCAACCAAGACCCTAGTACCTTCGTTGCAATGTCACAATATCCACTGTGAAGAGAGATCATAACAACAATAGCTAAGGAGAAGAAGCCTCCAAACCCACCACCGTTCAATGTGGTGGAAAATTTGAAAAAATCATTTGCTAATGTGTCCTTATGGGATATCTTAGCCATTGCAGAGTAGAAGACATTGCTATAAAGGGCTCTCCAAGAAGACCCAATCATAGAACCACAGGAGAAATCACTTAAAGGGGAGGCTATTGATCAATCACCTCTGGAAAAATTTCTCACGAATATTGTAGAAGAGGCCTCTATTGATCAAGAAGAGGAAGAGTCCGCAGTCAAATTCGACGAAGGCAAACCAAAACCAGAGCTATTTTTCCTAACCCTTATTGTGGGTAAGAATTTGTTGCATAACTCCATGATTGAATTCGGTGCCAGCACCACAGTCATGCCCAAGAAAATAGTTGAAGCTCTAGGACTGAGCTATGAACCTTTGAATAAAGGATTTATGCAAATAGATGGGAATATTATTAATATTGTGGATATCATTAAGGACCTTATATTAACTATGTTTTCCTACCCCAATATCATGGTCAAGTAGGATATTATGATCATTGATATTCATCCAATACTTAGTCTATGCTTGTCCAAGGAATTCACTTCTAAACTAGGTGGATACCTTTCCTTAGATTGGTCACACCTGATCATAAGGACCAAACATGGATCCAAAATGAAGCGGGTATCTGACCCTTTGCATTCAGAACATGTTGCAAACAAAGCTAGGACAGTCTTTGAGCCCACTAACACCTCCATCACCAAGGAGGATGTGTACTACACTGAGCTTCTAGAAGATGAGGAAATCACAAGAGATCAGACCAATCAAGAGGAGGTTATCCTAAGTGAGTTCATTGATAAAGATCCCTTTGGCAGTTATCATTCCACTGGACTGGGAACTTATGTCATTTATGATGAAGACCAAGGCATGTCGAAGGTGAAATAAGAGCCTGAAGGCATTTCAACCATAAAACTATCATCACTGCACTTTGATGGTGCCAACTCCAAGGTCGATGCAGAGGCTGGGATATGCCTGACTTCCCTGAGCAATGAAAAGGAAATCAAATCCTTTTGATACCAATTTTCCTATTCGAACAATGAAGCTAAATATGAAGGCCTCGTGCCAGGTCTAAGCCTAGCAGAACAAATGGACATCAAGCAGATATTGGTGTTCAGAGAGTGTG
The DNA here is from genome assembly GCA_007115665.2 of Sequoiadendron giganteum. NCBI lineage: Eukaryota > Viridiplantae > Streptophyta > Pinopsida > Cupressales > Cupressaceae > Sequoiadendron > Sequoiadendron giganteum. The sequence continues at coordinate 441,466,179 of CM021103.1, read as the reverse complement.
AGATAATCGTCGAATGAATTTAGGGTATCAGTACAGTAAGTAATGTCTGTATGATATCCTATAGAGCTAAAGTATGGGACCTAATCAAGAACTTTGAATCTTTCAATATTCAAACTATTCCATGAGAATAGAATGCTGATGCAAAGCGCATGGCCAAAATTGGATCCTGATTCAAACTAGGCTCTGACCTACTACATAATAGAAACTCTGTACAAATGATAGTCCAATCAATGATTATAGATAATGTTCAAAGCCATCAAGCATTTGATAGTGATGACCACATCACTTCGTTCATCTCACAGTCGAGAGAATTTGTCTACCAACTCAAATTAAGGGTTGCCAAAGCTGATGATGGATGAGACATTCAACTAAGGTCCTGTAAGCTACCAAAAAGTTTGGTCACTCCTGATAGCCCCTTTCATAGAAATGCAAGAAATAGTAAGAGGAAGTTTATAGAAAATAAAGGCGATTATATAGATTTTCATAATAGAGATGCAAGCAAGCTTAAAGTCAAAAAAGACATCTTGCATCAAGGTAAAGAAAGGCTCATCCATTTTTTAAAATAAAATGATGGAGGAAAGGTGGATTGGTCATATGATAACCTTAGAGGATATGATCCTGGCATCATCTAACCAGTAATAGAGCCAAAAGGAGAGGCTAAATATTTTTTCAAAAAAAAGAGGCCAACGAGTCCCAAAATTGAAGCATTGATGGCACAAAGGTTAATAGAGCTAGTTTAGTCACAGATTGTCTTCTCAGTCGAGCCTAACACATGGGTGTTCAACCTAATATTGGTCTGAAAGAATAATATAGATATCCATCTATGTGTTGACTTTCACAACCCAAACTGAGCATCACTTAAAAACCATTACCCACTACCCTCCATAGGATCAGTCATGCAAAATGTAGTAGGTTCGGGTGTGTTTTCTATATTGAATGAATTTTTGGACCAAGGCTTGGATGGTGAGGACCTAATGTTAGAATTTGATGAGAGGACAACAAGACTCAATGAACACAAGAAATCTGACAGCCTGTGGGAAGGTCTGTTCATGGTAATTCAGTGCAGGAAATAGGAAACATTTGAATCAGAAAGAATAGAAAGAAAAGCAATAAGGGTTCCTATTAGGGGAGTTCACCTTAAATTTTCTATGAAACTCAATTGAAAAAATATACCATGTAAATATGTAATTATTGTGGTTATTTTCCTTTGTGTTCCTTTGTTTATTCGACCGGTCTTCTTAATCCATGATATAGCAGAATTTTACATTATGATGCATCAAAAACTTACATTATGATGCAGTGAGTAACACATATGCCAAGAAGAGCGAGAAATATGCAACAAAGGATAAATGTTTAAATATAATCCATATCTTCATTATATTTATATAATTCGATGAGTATAGTATCAAAATGGCTCAAAGGCCACACTTCTAAAAAAAGTATATACTTATATATATTTCTATATTATAAGTCCTTTCAAGCTATATACAAAAGGGACTAACGATTTTCAGTCTTAAAAGCATGAAAAGAGAGGAAATATTCAGTCATGAGAGCAAGTAGCAACAATAGCAATGCTTGCAACCATATCATCCTCAACAACAACAACTAGGCTAGTGATACCATCCAGAGAAGCAATGGCGGGTGGTGGAGGTAACACAAGGTTCTTGAAATTGGTATACCAGTAATGTTGTAGAATGGCACCACATTGTAGATTTGGAAGAGAAAGTGATAGGCATGGGTGACCTTTTGGAAATTAAATTCCTGTGAATGGAGGCAGAAACCACTCAAGAACGACAACCATGGGATGACCACACCTTCAATAAACTTGCGAAGGTCACTCGCAGTCGAGATTCCTCCACCAAAAGCAGCATTTTCCACCACCTCCCTGAGGCCATTCAGATACTTCTTTGGAAAAATTTCTATTACCAAATGGATGATGAGTGGCTTGGGAATTTGAATGTCAAGCATCGACACCACAAAGTGGGAGCACATGTCAATATTAACCCTATAATTTTCCTTGCTTTCGAGGCAGTCACATACCAAAACCCATTTCATAGCCATGATCACCAAAGAATGCTTATTCTTTGTCATCATCTTCAAGCGTCTAGTTGAAATCTCACCCAAAAAGGTCATTTGAGATTTGTGGGAGGTTAGCCTAATTGGGGTGTTCATACTATCAAAACCTATATGATTTTCAAACAACAACCTGTTATGCCTTGCATAACCACCCCATCTTTTGCCTTGGTCAAAATGGGTCCCCCTTTTTGTGTTTTTATCTTTTGTTGATTTTCAAACAAAGTTTGGAGTCTTTTGTTTCAAACACTTTATTTTTCTTTGGTTTAGTCTGTTAGAATCAGAGCCGGAACCAAATCGGGTTCTAAAACTTCTTTCAAAACTCGTTCCAATCCCCATCCTGACAGTCTTTCTTTTTGTCCTTTTGTTTTGTCTTTATTGGAGCCAGAACCGGAGTGGATGTTAAGTTGGTGTTTATTGAAAATTGTGAAATTCGAATCCATCCCATCTTCGCCTCTTCTTTTTCAACTTTGGTTTTAGACTAAGTCCTTGTGTTAAGTTTTATTGTGTCGGTCTTTTATTTTACTTTTTGTGTTTGGTTTCATTTTGTGCTTTGTCGGAAGAACCGGAACCGGAATGGGAATGAAGTTGGGAAATTCCTTAAGTTTCTGAATCAGTTTCCATTTCGATTCTGCTCCTACCATTTCTTGGTCGTTGAATTTTTACTGAAGTCGCACTATAATGAAGTGTTTGTTCTTCTCCAGTTCCGACTTCACTTCAATGCATTTAATGCGTTAATGACATCTACTATGCGTAGGTAGAAACTCTAATTTTTACCTTGATTAGGGATTAAACGCGTTATTGTTATCATTGTTAAGAAATCAAAGAGTGAAATAGAGCAGCTGTGGAGTTCATCTGAGTGAATCGATTGAAGGAGGAGGGGATAGTTGCTTGCAAATTTCTTCAGAAGGTTTGCCAAGTTTTTTGCATTTGAGGTAGGGTTCCTTTTTTCATTTTTCTTTTTACTTTCGTGTTCTCTATTCGTGTTTGATCATTTTGATTTTGGGAAAGTTCGTCATCTTAGTAGGTTGGCATGTTTATTTTTCTTTCTTTGTTTGTTTTTTGTTCTTAGTTTCATTTTGTGCTTACGTTTCGGGTTTTACAGTGAGTTGGGGCACGGTTGTTTTCATGTTTTGTCGTGATCACATCATGTTGCATTAGGTTTTAAATGTGTAGTTTTAATTAGGGTTCACCAGTAATGTAGATTAAATTATGTTTTAGAGTGAGTTAGGGTTTGTAAGATCTTGTTTTTACTTAGGATTTTTATTTACGCATTTGTCTGGTTAAATTAGGAGGGGTTAAATCCGTTCCCTAGTTTTATATTATGTTTTCTAGGTTAGGGTTTTATGCATTTCTGTGATCACATTTAAAATGATTTAAAATGATGCCCTAAAAATACAGTTGTCCCCACAGTCATATGGGCATGGTCCTTTCATGATATATTTTAAGCCTCATTTTGTTTAATATGACCTTGGTCTTTAATCATGGAGTTACGCATTAAATTGATGGAATCGTTGATGATGTCATGGTCAACATAGCCAAAAGCGGGATCATAATTGATTTAGGTTTTGTTGGATGTGTTTTATGTTTAGTGTCAATTCCATTTTCCATCCCGTCTCTGACTCTGCTTCTAGTAAGAAGCTTTACTTCATAGAAATGTTAACCTTGGTGAAAGCGGAAGTGGAACCGAAACAAAATATGAAAACATAAAATCTGAAGGAAACCGAATCACTTTCCATTCCGGTTTCAATTTCGATCACTATTTCACTTCTGACTCCGAGCTCACTTCTAGCTAGTAGAATGTCAATAACATTTTTTGCTCCAAGCCCGACAGTATGTTAAAAGAAGATTATTTAAGATTTTTTCTGCCTGGTTTCGCCTCCAATGAATGTATGAAAATTATGATTTTAACACATTTTGAGATGTTTATTCAAGGATCTAACTAGAGGTTTTGTTGTAGGAGAGCTAAAAGGATGTCAGGAACATCAGGAGAAGCCTCCCAATGGAACCAGCCTGCAAGAACATCAAAGGCAGCACCTAAACCAAAGAAGATCAAGCCAGAACAGTTACCTTATACCTTGAGGTATAATCACAGGAGTCCTGTTGTCAAAGTAAGCAAAGTAGAATCAGATTGGTCAGACATCACCAACAAAAATTTGGGCCAATACAATTTTCAGGAGTTGTATTTAGAAACCTTTGCTAAAGATATAACAGGGAGGACACAAAGAATTTTTGATTCTATCTCGGCCCATATCACTCTGTTTCCTTTATCAATCCAATGCCTGAAGTTGATCTTGATAGCTACAAGAGCTTACAATCTAGCTACTCGACAATTCATGGATTCCCAAGATAATGTAATCATTGATCTTACTCCTCATATGTTTCAAAGTATATTTAATGTCTTGGATCCCAAGAACTTGGTGCAGTTGGATGAGGCAGAGGCCTTAGAGAAATATAGAAAGTATAAGGAATCCAATAAGTCTCACATGAACAAAAAATGGTTGAAGACAGAGAAGAAGTCTCTAACAAAGATTGCAGACCAACCAAAGAGGGTAGATTTCTATAAGGAGGTATCCGATCTAGTAATGATGCTATCTAGGGCTTTTGGGAAAAGAGATACCTTTCATTTCAAGGAGTGGATGTTTCCCTTCATCTAGACAATTCTAAATGGAACCCATTAGTTTGATTGGTCGATGATTGTATCAAATGCTATTCATGATCAATTGACCAGCATTAGGGAGACCAAATATTTTTTTATGACTTCTTACATTGTGTATGCAGCAGGAAGATTAGGTATCTTCCCAATTCTAAATAGAGTGGGGATAATGGGAGTATTAGATGGACAAAAGAAGGTGTGGGAGAATTATAACCAGCTATCTCTACAAGTTGCTGAGACTCAATTCAGAAGGGTTAATGATGCATTCATATATGTGGTCATTAACCAACTCAACGAAGATGCAGGGTAGAGTAAAGAAGCCATGAAATTTATTGCTGAATGGAGATGTTGGTACATTCAATACCCTAGGTTTACATATTTTAGGCTAGCTGGTTTTGAAGTCCATCCACATTTGCTGCCAAGGTGTTGCAACAACAGGATAGTGTTAATGGAGTTTGTATATCAGGCTCTTGGGGTTAATGCTCGGTTTGGATTAAAAAATAAGACATGATGTCACAAGTTCCCCATGAAGTTGGGTGAGTATAGCTGTCAGCATTTGGTAGGAGCAAAGGTGGTTTGCAGTGAGCTGATACAATTAAAGCTAGGTTTATATACAACTCGTAAGTATTTTGACCCGAAGGGTAAGATGAATGCCTTGTTGCCTTCTATGTTTGACAAGCATTTCAATTTATTAGAAGATTTCTGGAGTGACTGACAGGATGAGTATGATTTGAGGAAGAAGAATTATGAAAGATTACCTATCGCACTCATGTTAGAGTTTGGAGTCAAGAATGACATTCCTGACACATTGGTGGATGATGAATTTGTATTGGATCCATATTATGAAGCTTCGAACATTGGAACTAAAATTCTGGATCCAATTGACTGGGATAGTGAGGAAACTATTGATATTAAGTAGATAGGAAGAGCAGTCTTGGATAGAAGTGTTCAATGGTTGCTTCTAAGAACCAAAGCTCCTCAAGGACCAGCTCCTAAAAAGGGAAAAGGATATAAAAGGCTCAAAAGAAAGACACCTCCCAAAGAGCCTTTGGAGTTCCTTCCTCTAGACATTGAAGAAATAGAACTTGAAGCAACAGTTGATGAAGCAGAAACACAAGAAGGAGATGCTCAAATGGGATCGGTTGTTTCAACACCTACCTTAGGTGAATCTTCTACTCAAGTCTCACTTGCAAAACAACAAAGTGAAGAAGTTCAAAAGGGGATTCTTCATAGTATGGTTGAAACTGTGAAGGGAAAAGGGGTAGAGATTCATGATGTTCGAACAAATTCAAATGAAACTCTATCAGATAAAGGAATACAAGAGAATATGCCTCTAGAGGAGGATACTGAATAGGTAATGACACAAGAGGATCAGTGGGAATTGTTTGAAGAAGTTAGGAAGGCTGCTGAAGAGCAAGTTGTAGAAATATAAAAGCAAAAGTTAAGGGATGCCAAGACACAAGTCGATGCCATACTACAGCAAAAAAAAATTGAAGCTAAGTCAAGAGTTGATGAAGTAGAGAAGTGATAGAGGCAATTGGAGCATGAACTCAAGGTTAAGGAGGAAAATGGTCAATTAGAATTAATACAAAAGATTCATGACCTTGAGGAAGAGAAGGCAAGACACCGGAGGGAGAAAGAAGTCCTGGTTGCCAAGTTAAAACTTGTTGAGGAAGCTCACCAAAAGGAAGAAGAAACAAAATGATTATGAAAGGAAAAGGACACCGAAGAGCTGGTTAGAAAGCAGCAAGAATAAGAAGAAAAGGAAGAAAAGCTTAAAGCTTTAGAGACAAAAAGATTAAAGAAAGAAAAAGAAGCTTTAGAGAAAGAGAAAGTGGAAAAAGAATCTCTAGAGAAGGAGAGACTAGAAAAGGAAAGATTGGAGAGAGAAAATTTGGAGAAAACAAGACTGGAGGAAGAGAGGTTGAAGAAGGAAGAAGAAGGTAAGAAGATACAGAAGGATAGGGAAGAGGCTGAAAAGCTTGTACAGATGCATGTGGTGCAAGAACAACAAGAGGAACCAAGGGTTGATTCTCAACCCCAAGTAAATGTGCAACCACCCTCTACTACTACTATTGCTTCTTCTTCCACTATGATGACTACTGCTCCATGTGCTCCGACTTTCTTGAAATTGGACCTATGGAAAAGAATAGTAAGACCTTCACAACCTCTCAAATGAGAGGATATGATGAAGGATATTGAACAAGAAAGGCCTAAAAAGAAGGCCAAGATCCTACACTCCACTAGTCTCACAGACAAAGGAGAAATTGTTGCTGAGTGTGCCATACCGATGACAGAAAAGGAGGTAGAGACATGCAGTTAATGGAATATCAATTAAGTACTATTAACTTGGGAAGGCCTACCAGAGATTAGTAGATGAATCTAGTTGATGTGGTAGCTTCGAAAACCAAGTCAATGATGTTAAAGGATAAGTAGAAGAAAGATGAGCTTAAGGCTCAATTAGATCAATTGCATTCCTTTTTGAAAAGTGTCTCTTCTCCAAGATCACAACAGGTAGCTACTATTGAGACTCCAATTTTGCTGAGAAAAAAGGAGGTAGATGATTTAGTACAAGTAAGGGGCAAAGCGAAGATGTTAGATAGGTGGGTTGACAAGCTAAATCAAGAAGTACGTGAAATTTTGGTCGAAATTTTTGAGGTTCACAAAGAGACAGAAGAGTTGATAGGGGAAATGCATCAATATATTGAAGCATTGGAGAAGCAGGAAGAGGAATATAAAGAATATAGTCAGAAATTGAAGAAGGTTAGTACATTGCCTTTGACTACTCTTCTTGAACAGTCAATACTCGAGGAGGATAATAAAGATTTTGTGGAAAAAACCTCTTGTATACTCTGATTCAGAACAAATTTCTTGTGCAAACATAGAAATGAAGTCCAAGATGCTGTTAAGGATCTAACTAAAAAATTTGAGGAGTTGGAGGTTGTCATTGCTATCATAGTAGATGTTAATATACTAACAAAGGAAGGCCTGCGTTTGAGCCAGATAAAAGAGAAATGGGGTGAAAGGTTTAAAGGGCTCATGCAGAAAGGAGATGATGGTTAAGATTTGTTGATAGATAGACTGATGGACATCAAAGAAGAGATAAAGTCTACTAAAAGAGAGTTGACAAATATAAAGGATATGATAGGGTTTGCTACAACAGAATTGGAGCAAATTAAGTTTGAAGATAGCTGGGTTGATGGGCCAGAATTAGATGTATTGCAACAAGTCTTCTCTAGTTATGACGAGTTTATTTCAGAACCAACTTCACATGCATAAATCTCCTGCATGCATGGATTTCTTCTTTGCATGTTGCATGCAACACTGGCAATTCTTGAAGCGCATGACTTCCTTTTTCTCTTCTATTTTCTGTTCTCCAGTTTAACTGAATGTTTGATGTAAGAACTTAAGATCAAATTGATTTGAGTTTCCAAGAGACTTTTAGTTACTAAAAAGGTAGATCAGCTTAAAATAGAAGTGGAGTTCAAATTTTTTATATCTATAAATACCCTTTGGGTATCATATTGTAAGGGTTGGCTGATAGAGAATAGAATTGGCCACCGGATATTAGGAGATAGAATTTTTTGTAGTGATTATAGAGATACATTGTTACTTGATTTTTACAATTAAATAAAATTACAGGTTTATGCAATATGGTGTTAGAATTAAGTTTTACTTGATAAGGCTGATAAGTTATAATCTATCTATATGCCAGTGATTGTGTTGAAGCATGATTGTTTCTTATGTGATGAAAGTCATTAGAGGAAGCCAGATTTAAGGATTATCTTGTTAGATTATCATTGAATTAAATTTATTGAAGTCTTTTGATCTATGATCTTGGCAATGAATGAATGTGTGTTCTTTTAAAAAATCTTTGAAATAGTTGTGATAGGTAAATTAAAATAAGCACCTTAGATGCATACAATGGTATAGATTATTCTGTGAATTGTATCATGCTTTGGTTTTCTTGATCTGATTGGAAAACATTCATTGTTGAAGATATATGTCTGGATGCTAGATGAGTTTTTTTCATGTTTACTGGTTTACCCTCTGATCTATCTTTTTCTTTTGTTTGAAAACCCCTTAATCTATTAAAACAGTTTGGTAAAATGAGTCATTGCTTGCATTCTTTGTTACTAGCACAGGCCCCTTGAATATTACAGTTACATGGACCAATTGGGTGACACCAAATAGTTGAGAACCAACTACAAGGACCTTGGGAGTTAGGCTGCTATATGTTGTCTTTCTTTTTCAGGAGAAATAGAGTAGAAATATTCTATTTTAACGTTGTTTGTGTCATTTTCACCATCAACACAACCCTATGCAAGATACCAAAATTCAAACTCTATACAAATACTAAGTAGACTGCAAATACCAAATGCTAAACCAATCACCTAATGTTAATTCTACTAAAAATTGCTAATTTTGATTTCACTACCACCTAGGCACCTATTTACAAAATCAGCAAGGATAAGCATGGTAATTCTCATACCATAAGAATGAGGTTAACTAGATACCACCTCGAACTCTACACCAAGGCTCACTCGAGGCTCTCACCCAGTTGCATCTACAGGTACAATTTTATGCGTACAAAATTAAGGCAAGTTAATTAATTAGCACAAGTTGGTGGTAGTATCCAGCGGTAGTCTATTTAGCTAGATGTTGAGGTGTCATCCTACAAGTGTTCCTCAAACTCCAAGAAAGGATGAAAATCTATTTGATTCTTATCACATACTTTGGTGTAAGAATTCCATTTGGGATATTAATTACCATTGCATACGACGCCTAGTCTGTCTTCAAATCACCAGCTCAATTTCCAAGGAAAATTGTGCCATGGGTTGTAAGTACCTGGGGTCATTATGAATTATTTTCATTTCAAAAGGGCAAGTAATTCACTTCGTATGAACAAAAATCTAGCAGTATATGCTGAATTTAATGCACAAAAAGCAACCATCATATTCCACTAGAAGGAGGATAGAAAAATCTAAGTGTTGCATGTGATTTTTTAACAAAGAGAAGAAATCTTTTTGAATACACAGTTAGTGCAGAGAATTTTCAAAGTGCATAATTGCTTAGGGACGCATAGAAAATTTCCAAAGCTCAAAAAAAATAGAATCCACTACCCCTTAAGTAGCTCAAAATCCACAAATGAATGAACCGAGAAAAATATCTCAAAGCCTAGCTGATTCAATAATTACAGTACCCATGGTCAATATTTTTTAGGAGGAGGAGTCCTACAGTACGCTTGCAATCCCAAAAAATCCGAACTAGTTTTGCACCCAGTTAGCCAAGAAAGGAACCCTCAGAGATGCAAGTTTGATAAAGGAGGAGTTGGATAACATTTATGACCCCATCCTCAAGACTAACCCTAAGGGCCTAAGGGAAGCTACTTTCCCTAGAATGAAGAAAGCCTTCGACAATCAACTACCATAAAAGAAATGGCTTTGTGGACTCCCACAATATATGGTCCCTTATGTGCACCACTACCCATAAATAATTCATGAAAGTGTTTGGTGTTTCAATCCGGCGACTAGCACCATTGAGGGAAGAAGGTTGAGAGTCATAATATCTACAGAGGCTCTTACGGACATGTTGTGCATTCCAAGGAATAGCACCAGAGCATTGCTAATGGAGCCGTTCATCTAGAAAAAGGGTTCAAAATTCTAGAAGGGTAGAAGGAATGCCCTTGAATTTTATAATGTGGAGATCGGAAGGCCCCAGGATTACCAGTTGCCACCAAAAAATCTGAATCGTCATGTTGACTTCATCCATGCGAACTTGCAAGATGCCTTCTCCATGATGGATATTGTGTTTGGCTTGGACAATGAAATTATCATGTCTGAATCTCAGTTGGGCCTAGGTTTTCAACTCATGAGGTAGCACAACCCTTTCTGGTATGATTTCATAGACATGATTGTTAAATATATTTAGAAGTAGATTGATGAGTTCGAAACTGTTGGTAAGTTAAGATATCCTTCTCTTCTTGCCTATATGTTTCTTCATCAAAACCTCGATTTATTCAGAGAAAAAATAAAGATCAATATTTAATGGGAAGAAGCATCAGAAGCGAGTTTCCATATGGACTCAGATCCTCTCTTCCACCTATGATTATTATTCATTTTTGAAGAAATTCTTGATTCCAGTTTTGCGAGATCTGAGTGAGGATAATGACTACTATTGCCTTTCGACTGACCAAACTAGTTGGATGCAATCCTTGTTCCCCAAGTGTGTCTAGTTCCTCGGGGAGGAATTCACATGTGTTCAAGTGCATAGATTTTGTGAAGAGCCAATATGACTCCCCACATTCATCACCGATCGGGTTTCAGCCCTTGAAGTGTTCCAGTAGCTGGCTATTATGGATTGGACCTTTTGCTCCAACCCAAGGAAGAAGAAGAGGGGATCTTTTGAATACCCACTAAGCTACAAAATAGTGGTCATGGTCAAGAAGAAATCAATAGAGCTACTAGAGGAAAAATGGAACACCTCAGGCTAGTTTTCATTTGTGATAGGTGGAACTACAACCTTCAAGATGATTTGGGTGATACATTTATTAAGGTGAAACGTAGCCCTCAACCTTACTAGGAAGCACTGAGGAATCCTTTGGAGGATATTAGCAGATTCTAGTTGGACTTAACATGCATGCGACAGATAATCAGAGGCCATCATGGCTAGGTTTTTACCTCCCTAAAGGGAAGGCTGATGAAAATTTCCACATGAGTGGTCCACCCCACAATAGTTTGATAAGGGAATATGGCTGGAAGGCAGAAAAGATTAATGCTTTCTAGATCTATCACGAGGAGATCAAGTGCACTCATGCCCCGTTCCAAGACCCATGAGTCTTTGAATCCAATGATCGATTTGATACTCTCTGGAATGGGGAGAATGCTAAATCTGACATGAGTGATGCAGAAGATGTCAAACTTGAAGAGGCCACACCATGCCTAGACAAGAGTAAGAAAAAATAGAAAATAGGAACGTATCCTAGCGCAACTATTAAGAATTTATGGATGAAAATTTTACGATCGGAGTCCTCATGATCTCAAACCTAGGCCATAGGAAATCCTAGAATAACACAACAATTGACAAAAGTAGTAGATGTGGAGAACCCTCCACCAAGAAAAAGATAGCACACTGATGCTGCTTCAAGAGATGATTCATAGGAGGTTGTGGTTGGTCAAAGGTTGGAGACAAAATTCACCGTTCAAGTATCTTTCTCTCCCTCTCTTCTCATCTCCCAGTCTCTTATTTCTCCCATGATCTCTATGGTAGCCATCGCTCCAAGTGTGAGCCTATCTTTCTCTATCCCCTCTATGATTCCTGCAAGAGGTTCCTCCTAATTTTCTCATATTAGACAGATGGTTTTCACTTCCCCATGAGCTACTCCATCTTTGGTCGGAGCCCCATCTACCTCCTCATCTACATCTAAAGCTACCGTGCCCTTGGTATCTGAAGCTATCATCCCTTAATCCTCTTCTAAGTCAACTTTGACTCAACCTTTATAGTCGTCGGAACCCAATGCATCTCCATTACCACCATCATTCCCAATAAGTCCCTCCATGCCTTTGTCACCTACGATTTGGAATGTTCCTCCATTCTCTCTGCTCATGGTTGCCCTTCCAAAGAAGAAATTGTCTAAGTTCACCTACCTATGATTCCCATTCATTGTGCCTCCCGACACACCCTTTGTAGGAAAATGCATCAGTGCAATTCTTGTCCCAAAGTGATGCAACGAAGCAAGCTCGAGCTCTCCAACTCTAGAAGAAAAAATAAAAGGATGTCAGGAAGCTAGTAGAGCCTAGAGTATAGATTTTTTATAATGATGCTCAATAGTCATTTCATTTTGCAACCATGCATCCCAATGTTACAAAATTGTAGGGAGAAATGTAGCTTGATGACTATGATGTCCATATCATTGAATTGGACTTGCATGTTTCCCGAGCATAGGATAAAGTTGAGCTAATGGAGGAGACACAATGGGTGGTTACCACTGACTTTCTTGTCTAGTCACAAGTTGAAGAAGATGGAAGATGAGCTCAAGGCCATTAAAGAAAGGATAGAAGTCTTGTTGGCCAAGGATAAAGTATGAGAGGCAGAAAGGGTGCACTTTGCACAAAATGTGTAGGCAGAGCAAGCTAGCCTCCAAAGGGAGCTCGAGAGGTTCCAATCCTTGGAATTAGATCAAATAGCTGAGCTACGATAAAGGAACTAGGAATTATCAGATAGGTTGGCCCAATCAAAAGGAGAAGTTCAAAAAATGAATGAAGAATCGCAGCAACTATGTGCGCAGTTGGAGAAAGCAGTACAAGAGAAAGAGACAAATCAAGTAAGTGCACAGGCTCAATTTCAGGAAGACCTCAAGAAGATCAAGCTTTCCCTGGAGAAAGAGTTTACAACTTGAAGCTAGGCTAAGGAACGGTGGCTGGCCACATAGAGAATCCTATAGGAGAAACTCTCCTCTGCCACAAAACAAATTGTAGGGCTAATGCAGGAGATTGGGATGAAGGAGGCAAAGATTAACCTCTTGAAGAAAATTGTTCAAACTCTTGCTCCATAGTCGGACCTCCACTTAGTAGCCCAAAAACTATATGCTTCCTACTAGGAGAGAGTCAAGGCTTTATTTTCTGACTCTCCAACCCACACTTCAGTTTATGGCGGAGGTGATAGATTTATGTAGGGAGGTTCATGACACAATGGAGCAATTCCCACAATTCATAGGGGAAAAGGTTCCCAAAGCAGAAAAGCTGCCAGGAAAGCTACACACCATGCCAAGTGAGGATCTAGTACAAGTGGGGGTTGAAAGTCAGAGGTTAGTAGCTAGGATCATGAAAGAGTTTATCCACTTCCATGAGGCCACCCATCATTCTTAGCACTGCTCAATCACTTTGGGGCAAACTATGGATAGCGTACGGGCAAGATTTTCTCAACTAACCTAGATGGGCTTGTCCTCTCCTTTTCTTTTTGATGAATTGGTGGTCATCATGGAGAAAATTGCAGCCAAAATTGAAGAGAGGAAGCAAGATTTATCTATTTTCTAGAGCTTCAGCCATTCTCCTACCACCGAGGACATCAAAGGTATAACTCATCAAATTGCATGACTTCTTTTTTACCTCAATATCGGGATAGGAATATTTTTGATGCTACCTTTTAAGGAAATAATTGATTTGCATGAGGCGCATGAGAATCTCTACACCATATTGATGCCTTCTGAGACTGACTGGCTGCCCTTGCATATCACCCTTTCTAGGAAATCATTCCAATTCCCAATGGATAAGGCCATAATCATGAAACCAAAGATTTTTGGGTTCATCATTTCACAAGCGAAATTCCCCTAATAGTCACCAAACATTGTGGATATTAAATATATCCCATGCTCCCTTCGAGTTATTTTGATGTTTTTCTCAGCTTCTGACCACTCTCGATGATTTTGAAGTCTCCATGCCAACTTTTCGGACGTCTCGACTTGCTATCACCATGTGTCATCTAGTTGCTCATCAAAGGGAATCTTCCCTTCCCTTCTCCTCTGAGCCTTGCTCTGCCCCCACTTCTCGATTGATCGAGCTTGTTGGGCCTGCATTCCTATAACTCTTTTTGGGCCCTAGCCACATGCCACATTGCCCCCCGTTTGCACAAACTTTCGATGAACCCCACAAGCGGTGTCAATAGTAGGGATGATGCCACATGTCTTCTCATCACAATATTTTATCAAAGGATGAGGAGGATGAACCATGAACTATGATATGTTGCCATGTGTCCCTTCGGTGAATCTTCATTAAAGGAAGGAGTAGCATGAATGCCAATCTGCCATATGTTGTCATGTGCTCTTACTGCCTTCACTAGAAAACAACACTTGTTTGCATGGGGTAGACTAGGACCACTACCATCATTTTTAGAGAATGCATATGGTTTGTGGGCGACTGGGTTCATGCTTCAAAATCTTTTCTGTTAGAATGGTCATGATGAGTCATTGTCGCGGTCATCATTGCTCATAATCTGGGAATCTTTTTTGTTATAGGTTTTCAAGCGGTGGAAGCCTCTAGCTATATATGCTTCTTTTTTCATTCATAAAAAGAGTTTAGAAACCTACAAAAGAAGGGGAAAGACACCAAGCCTTTTGTTTTGTTAGATAATTGTACAAGACTCACAAACTATTCCCTTGTAATTTGGCCTCTCTATTTCTTAGCTATTGAAAACATTATACTGTGTTGTTACTGAATAGTTTGTCTACAACTTCAATTATTTGAATAGAATGTTGATTTAGAACCATGTCTCTGACTCTTTCTTTTCAGTAAATCTCTATACAATTTTTTCTATGTTATGAAATGAATTATTTAGGTCTTTCTCTTTGATGTTTTTTATTTCGAGATAAATTAGATTGTTGAACGGGCCCTTAAATCGTATCCAAAAGATAGATTTACCATTCCTTGCATCTAAATCTTGGTGCATTTCCCTAGTTAGATCCTTTTATTTTTATATTTGCTTCCTTTTCCCATTCAAAACTCTAGTTATAGAAGAATTCGGCTTTTTTAAAATTTGGAGGTTACTCAGTTTAGCGTAATAGGTCCCCCCTTTAACTGAATTTCCCACAAAGGGTTGTTACCTTGTCAATTTTTGGAATCAACAATATGTATGTACCAACTCCAAAGGACCGATATAAGATTTTTCTTTGAATTTGAATCTCCTTCTATCTTTCTTTCCAATTTGACATTCCTTACAAACAACATTGATAGACTTTGTGATCTTTGACAGATCTCTTATAGCTTGAATTGAACTTATCCTTACTAAGCTATCAAAATTGATGTGACACATTCTTCTATGTCATAGCCAAATTTCATTAATCTGAGTCATAAAACATTTCATTAGCACTTTTAAGATGATAAACATTTCCATCTATCCTTCTTGTTGCAATCATAGTTTCAAAGACTTTTCTAATCTCAAAACCATTATCCTGAAACACAATATTATATCCTTTGCTACATATATGTCCTACACTCAAAAGGTTATGCCCAAAACTCTTAACATAAAGAACATCATCTATAGTATGCTTTCCATAAAAACTAATTGAACCTTTTCCACATATCTCAGTATATGTATCATCAACAAATGTAACTAATCCACCTTCAAACTTTTCAATCTTAATAAACTTACTCATATCACCTATCATGTGATTTGAGATTCCACTTTCAATGATCCAATTGTTCATTATCTTCCCTAGAATGAAGGGCATACACTATTTCCCCTATTCCTAGAGTACTTTCCTTCATACATCTCTCAAAGTTAGAAATTTTTTTCCAACATTTAGAACCATGAACATGCATTCATCATCTTCCTCATTAAGGTAATCAAATTCGTCATTAGATATACTAGAATACTCTCTAACTTAGTAACTTTTCTTAATTTATTTACCTTTATTCTCCTTAGGTCTAACTCTTGAATCTTTTATAGGACATCTTGAAGCATAATGACCTATATTTCCATAGTTAAAGTATTTAAAAGGTAGCTTTCCTCTATATTTTCAAGTGCCCTTTTTCAATTTCCTCACAAAGTTTGCTTCAAACTCATCCAATTCATCTATGTCATATTTTCATTCTTATTTGATCTTCAAAATTTGAATGCAATCCCTTTATTTGAATCACTTGAACCAAACTCTCTTAATTCAAAATTAGTTAAAGTACCAAGCAACTAATCTCTAGAATAGTTATTTATATTTTGAAATTCCTGAATAGCAGAGACATTATAACTATAGTATTGAGGTAGAGCTCTTAGTACCTTCTTTACTACCTCATTATCTTCAAGAGTTCCACCAAGACCTCTAATGGAATTAACAATTTCATCCACTTTTTGCATGTAGCTAGTAATATATTCATCCTCTAGCATTCAGAAGGTTTCAAACTTGATCTTTAGATTTCAAATATTTTCCAATTTTTTCAAGATCTCATTAGCAGTTTTGAGATTCATAAATTTCACAAGTTTAGTATTAGAAAGAACACTCAAAAGAGAATACCTTACTTTATAATTGTTTTCATAGGCCTTGATCTCATCATCAATACTTAGACCATTTGTAGGAATAGTATATTTAGATTCAACAGATGTCCAAACTACAAAACCTAGTGAATTAAAGAAACCTTCCATCCTAGTTTTATAGAATGCATAATTTTTTCCATGAAATAGAGGAGCATCCTTCTTATACACCATCCTAGATCTAACTCAATGTGGTTAAGCTTTCTTCCAAGGAACCTTTCTCTAATACCAATTTTTGAATTCACATGAAAATAGAGAGGGAGGAGGGGGAATCAACTATACATTAAAACATTAAAAAACTTTTAAATATTGAGATCTATATTAGTCCTTAAACCCTCAATAACCATTTAAAACCTTATCATTTATTAATATAATGTAAACATGAGAAACAGTAATGCAAACACATCTAAACACATGAGAAAACCAAATTTAAGTGGAAAAAATAATAAGGGAAAAAAAAAAATGAGGATTAGATCATAATATGAAGTAATTACACCAAATACAATAGGTTCACTACTAGAGGGCTCACTACCTAAAAGAGAAGAAGGGATCACTGCCAAAGGCTCACTGCTAGATTGAAAATATATAGAAAAAAGAATGCTACAATGAGAAATCCATATCAAAGAAAGATCCACCATCACATCACCAGTACATTTCCAGCCTCTCTGAAGAATGTAGCCACTTCTACTCACTATTTCCAATAGTCTAACATGTTAAAGCTCACACTGTATTTCACACTTTCACACTTCACAAATTTTCACTTCATATCACACACTTCATTACACAACTCCTCATCAACACAACACTCATTTATACCATTCTCAACCATGAAATAAATTGACAAGGTCGGCTATGCACCTCAACCATAAAAACTCAAATTAGGTCAGCACTTAAGAATTCTTGTGGTGGAAAAGAATGAAAGTGAAGAACACTACACCTTAACTCAGACCTAAAATTATATATACACCATTTCATGCTTCCAAAAACACCAAATCATTTTTTCAATTAGTGTAAACATCCACACTACAATAAATCCATATGATTAGCTCCCTTTTTTGCTTCCACCCACTGTTTCAATGTATTTTTCTCTAATTTTTTGAAAAAGTTAGCACTATTTACTAGGTCGACATTATTTTTGGCATTTATTGTGCCGACCAAAACAAGAAGGCACTAATTTTGGCACAAAGTAGCAAAAAAATTTATGCCATACTTAACATCGGGTTCGATGCCAAGTTCAACATCAAATTTAGCACCGAGTCTAGTGCTGAGCTTAGCGTCGAGCTTTTGCTGAGTTTAGCTTCAAGTGTAGCATCGATAATAATGCCTAATTATGCACCTACTTTGGAGCATACTTTAGCACCTCATCTATCTCCTTGAGTTTAGCACCGAGTGTAGTGCCAGAATGAGATTCATCTAAGTAAGAAACAAATATCGCCATAACACATCTTTTTGTCTACCCGATAGCCCGAGCAAAGAATATTGAAGACACCAAAGTATATTGGGGAAAGATGACATGTTGTCTCACTGATGGACCAATACAAAAACATGATGAAGATGGTTGTTAATAAAGTACATAGTGGTATTGGTGAGACACAAACCTATCAGGCTGACAAAAAGCACAGTTTCCCTAATACAATGATGAATTGATAGAAGAAAAGGGTATCGAGAGGAATGATTGCTATCAGAAAAATATAAAAAAAGTTTCCTCGATGAGCTGATAACACAAAGAATTTCATAAGTGATTAATTTCACACCTAAGGTACAATATCGAAGAGACTAAGGGGGTATTGGAGAGACATCATCTGATATCCTACCAATGCCTCAAAGGAAAAATAATGACATATGTTCGCTTTGATGAGAAATATGGATATTAGCTAGAGTAAAATCCTGGTTCCACCAATACAATAATAATGATTTCTTTTGAGTGATTTGACAGCCTAAGATATCGAGGAGATATTCAAATTAAATGTTCTCCCTGATGACAAGATTGAGAGAAAGTGGTAAATTAATGAACTTGAGCTGAGCAAAATGTACCTCAGAGTTTATTAACAAGGATTGGTGGCATTAGACTAAGGAGGGTGGCATCAGACTAAGAAAGGTGGCAGAAGTACAGTTGTCCAAAAGGAAATTAAATTCCACCTCGAGGGAGCTGAACAAAATTAGGAGGAAGAAATAATTAATGTACTTAGTTGGCTTTTCGATTGCTTCAAATCCAAGAGACTATATCAAGTGATGACACATCAAGAATTGAGCAGATAGGCTAAAAAATGGACACTCTGATTAAGTTATACTGGTCAAAAAGGTAATCCGCTTTCTCAAGCTTCATAACAGATCAAAGGCTCAAGAAGATTTGTTTGAACAAATACATCATGTGTCTAGAAGCCATACAAATGGTGATTGAGAAGAAGTTTTGCTTCTCCAATAACTAGACAAGGGAAAATTTAGATATTGCCTCTCATTTTCTGGTGTCATTGCTAGATCTAAACCTACCAAAATTGAGGTGCTAAATCCTGCTCAGGATGGTCTTCAAGGCAACATTTTTTCTCGATGATGTGGATGTGGTGGCGGTGGCACAAATGGGAGTCAGAATTCCATTACCGAACGACATTGATAAAATGTTTTTGCAAGGTGTAGAGGTGGAGTGGCATCCCTTCATAATGGATGCGAGAGTTGAAGGTCTGGAATGCCACAAGATATGGGCAATAGTTGGCTACAACTTCCTATATAGACAACTAGGATTGAATGAATTGGAAGGCTTGGAATGGTTTCATGCATTTCCAAACTTGGTGGAATCCACCAGATTCTACGATGAAGAAGAATGAGGAATGGTATCAGTTGGGGTGGTTGTTGAGTTTTTTTCTAGTGTTTTGGGTGTTTTGTCTAGTGTTTTGAATCAGTATAGACTTGTTTGGCTTGTTAATTTTTATTTTTTTTATTTTGGTTGTGGGCACTCAGTGCCATTCAAATTTTCCCAAGTTACTAGCTGGGCTAAACGAATGTAATTTTTTGCACTACTCAATATAATGCATGTAGTTTTGTTGCTTATTAAGAATAAAACAAAAGAGTAATGCATAACAAATGAGATAACACAATTTTTTAAATATTCCTTTTTATGATTTTTTAAAAAAATTTATTTAAAAATTATTTCTTAGATAATTTTTTGGCTAAATTCATGATTGCTTGGTCCTATTTGTATATCTTAGGGATTATAACATATTAAATAAATAATATCGACAACACTAGAGCATATCAATGAAAGGTAACACAACATCCCACCGATGGAGTGATACATTATATAGTAACGAAGTTCAACATGTGGTGAAAGTATATCAGGGGAACATAAGGCTATCGGTCCAACGTAAAGTCTAGTTCCCCCGATGCAACGATAAAATTCTGAAGGCATCGAAGGAAATGACACCTATCGATGGAAGGAAAAAAAGGGTCTCCCCGATGACCTGATAAGACCATGAACCATCAAATACATGTTAAGGATATCAAAGGAATTAGGGCACATCAAGGAGAAATTATCTAGCATCCCACTGATACCTCAAAAAGAAGGAGTTCATCAATGAAGAGGGTGGTTATCTATGAAAATAGAATCATGGTCTCACCAATGCAATAGTGATGATTGTTTTTGACTGATGTGACATCTCAAGGATATCATTGAGATATTCAAAATAAATTTTCTTTCTAATGACAAGATTGATAGAAAGTGGAGCGTTTATGAGCTAGAGCTAAGTGAATTATACCTCAATTTGATCACATCTTTTTATTAAGACTTGAAAAGGATTCACTAGACATGGGAGTACAAGAAAGGAGGTTGGGAATTCTCCATTATGTTATAGCTCAAAACCAATGAAAGTGAATCCAAGTAAGTATACAAAAACTGACTAATAATTTTCTTCTATAAAGACTTATAAGAAAATTGAACAATGGAAGAAATCTTAGAAATGTTAAAAATTAAGAAAGAAAAAATATAGAAAATACTTCTAAACCAGAACTTAATTGACCAATGCTTGGGTCAAGGTTGATACCTAAAAGGAGTGCACAAACAAATCCTTCCATGGATAAGTTATGGGATAAGCACACAGGTTTAGGAGACGTGTGGACACTGTTGATGCCAAAAATTGGAAAGGTAACAACTTTTATGGGAAACTCAATTAAAGGGGGGAGCTATTGTGCTAAACTGAGTGACCTCTAGATTTTTAAAGAAGTTATATTCTTCTATAATTGGGGGGTTAAAAAGGGTAAAAGGAAATTAATGTAAAATGAAATCTAATCTAAGGCGATGCACTAAGAAGTAGATATGGGCATGATAAGACTATCTATTAGATATGATTTAAGGGTCATTCAGCAATCTGCTATGTCCTAGAATAACATAGATCAAAATGGAAACCTAAATAACTCAATCAATGACAAAATAACTTCCATACATTTACTAAAAAAGAAGAGTCAAAGACATGGTCTTAATCAACAAGCTTATATTGAAATTATAGAAGTGTACGAAAAAATTAAACAATACAATAATGGCACAGTATAAAGATTTATCAAATAGTCAAGAAATAGAAAGGTCAAACAATGGCACAGTCCGTGAATCATATATGATTATCTAAAACAATACAAGAGGCCTGATGTCTTTCCACAAATTTTCCCACAAGTTCTGAATGTTGAAATGCACAAGATAACTAAGAGGTGGGGTGAATTAGTTGTATCAAATTCTTTATTTCTTAACTTAATCAAGTCTTCAAACTATTATTAAGTGTAAACATGAAAATATGGATAACATAAACATAATACTAGAGAAACCATATTTATGTGGAAAACCCAATGAGGGAAAACCCACAGTGAGGATTAAATCACACTATAATATTAATGCAATATCAGATACAAAAAGGCTTTCTGCTAGAGGGCTCCCTACCCAAATACAAAGGCTCACTACCCAGATCAAGGGCTCACTGCATTAGGACTCACTGTCTAGAAAGAGAGGCTCACTACCTACAAAAAATACAAAGAAATAGACAATGATCCACCACTAGGATTTTCACACACTTCACAACTTGATCAAAAGATTATGAATACAATGAAGTACTATTGCCACAATTTTCTCTTCCACACTCTTATTTTCACACTTATTCGCACACTCTTCTCTTTCTTAAATCAAATGATGGATGGATATGAAATTATCTACAACTTAACTTGTATTTATATCAGCTTCAACCTGAGGAACATTCTCCAAGGTCAGCTATACAATTTCGTTTTACAAATTCAAACTAGGTCGGATACTCAACATTCCCATAGTGGATAAGAATTTGAGGTGACTAAATACATATTTAATTTAGGATCCAAGCAACATCTTGGATCATTCACATGCTTCCTCAAGTCAATGAAAAAGACAAATGTAACGTGTAGACACCAAGTCAGCCAAACCTAATGAAAACACCAATGAACTTTTATGTACACACATCACTAGGAAGATAAAGAAACGTGGATTGCTCAACATGCTTCACTAGTTATTATACCATCTCTGAGAATAACTCAGATACATCCACAACAACTTCAACAAACTTCATTTTCATAGAACACTTCACCAATTTTGTGAACCCCAATCCTAGACTTGCACAAACATAGCAAACAAACACAATGTTAGATCAAATTCAAGTGAGAATCAAGATTCCCCATGAAAACCATTTATAATTACAAAGAGTAAGAAATGAGATGAAGAACACAAACAAATATGAACAAAAGCTATCAATTCCTATTCAATGCAAATCAAACTCTTGATCCCATGGGGGAATTGGTGCCAATTATGTGTAGAAATTGGCCCTTTCCCAAATCCTTTGTAAGCTCTTTGATGATTTGGTGATGGTTGAATCTCCTTGATCAAATTTTGGCATAACCTAGCTATGAAACCATAAAATGATGAACACTTGATATGAAATGGATAAAATTAGCTCTTAATGTGGGGAGAGTAACTTTTCTCTATGTTGTGGATGAAATGAAGTATAGCAGACTTGCTTGGATTGTGGATGATATTGCAATAGAGGAGGCCTCTATTTATAGATTTGAAGAATGGGAGATTGAAGGATTTTGGTGAATGTGGGATAAAAGACTAACCAATGAGAGATGGCCACTTGTCCACATGTGATTGGAGGAGGAATGAGCACATTTTGGTCAATGTGCATGATAAATGCTATGAGATTCAAATTTGAAATTTGAAAGTTGGAAAGTTTAGAGGGAAGGGAAATGGAGTTAATGTCACTTGGCTCAATGCCAAGGACATGTAAGAGGCAATAAATGCTTTGTTGGAAGTACCCATCCCTTTTGGAGGGATTTTTGAATTGGAAAAATATTCCACAAAACGCCCTTTTGAATGGAAACTAATGATTTAATAAATCAAATAAATTGATTTATTGTGCAAGTTCCAAAATATAGAGGATTGAGTGATTAGGATTAGGATTAATTTAGATGAAGATTAGATGATTTGACAATCTTGACTTAGATTTTAGGATTTATTTAAATCAAAGTTGAGAGGAAAATGATTTTAGATTTAATTAAATAAAATTGATTAATTTAACTAAGGAGAATGATGTTAGATTAAATCAAATAAAGGTTAATTTATTTAATTTAAGGATATGACTTTAGAGATTTAATTAAATAAAGTGAATTTTTTAATTAAAAGAGGGATGATCAGATTAATTAAAGAAAATGATTTATTTAATTAATAGAGGACAGTGACTTAATCAGATAAATAATGATTTATTCAATTAAGGGATGAAAGATGATGACAAGCTGTGAAGGTGATTCAGGACAAAATGATGTTTGTAATCACGATCAAGTGTGTCGGTATATTTTCCATGTCTATAAGTTCAACCAGGAGAACTGGAAAAACACAGACTCTGGAGTAGGTCTTCCAAAGCACCAAACCACAAGAAACTTTGTCAGAACATAGATATAATTAGAAAGAGTGATGTCCCAAATTTGCAAGATTTGAGGCTATATATTAGAAGACTACAGAGCCAAAACATTTCTCCCAGTCAATAACTAGATAACTTTGACAAACTAGTTCACACGCCGATGAACATAAATTTTTCTCTTCATCGAACCAAAAGTTGAAACTCAGAATATATAATCCATTTAATCTTATGAACACACCTATAAATCTAAATAGGCATTGGGTCAACATAGAAGAAATGTGGAACACAATACTAGAGCATGCTCAAAACACGCTTCAATACAACTTTCATTATATTTCAAATTTTCTCAAAATTACTTGGCAAAATCTAACTTACTTAACTTGTATAGTGTTGAAATCAATGATAAATCCACCAAACACATCCATACTTGCAAAAATATCCCCCTTTCTCATTGATGGCAACACTTGATGTGAAAACCATCAAAGACAACATACATATTTCTTATAAGTGACAACCTGCCAAGCATAAAAGTTTCACATGATTCTCTCTCCCACATCCTACATGATTTTTAGAAGTGACAACCTACCAAGAATACAATTTTCACATGATTCTCTCCCCCCCTTTGAAATAAATAGAAAAGGACATACAAAGCTCGGTTCACTCCCCGTAAGGATTACATCCACATCACATACAACAAAAATGCACTTCTCTACTCCCCCTAAGGAGTAGACCTCAATCATTATTCCAAAACAAAGAAGGTCTATGAATCCACTAGACTAATGCACCTCCATGTGCATTTAGTTCAAAGAAGGAGGGGAAAAAACACCTAACTTCACTCTGAGATACTCAAAAGTATCCTTTGGAAGGGCCTTAGTGAATATTTCCACAACATGTTTTTTGGTAGGTACATATTCAAGTCTAACTTCATTCCTCAATACTTTCTCCCTCAAGAAGTGATACTTGATAGATATATGATTTTTTCTAGAATGCATCACTAGATTATTTGAAATGTTTATAGCACTTGTATTGTCACAATATATAGAACTATGTTCATCACTTACCACACCTATGTCCATCAAATTCTACTTCATCCAAAGAACTTGAGTAAAGTAAGATGCTTCTGCAATATATTCTTCTTCTGCACTAGATAAAGAAACTGAATCCTGTTTCTTGTTCAACCATGAAACTAATCTTCCTCCAAGAAAGAATTCTCCTCCACTTGTACTCTTTCAGTCATCTACACATCCAACACAATCAGTATTAGTGTAGGCACTCAAAGTGAAATAATTTTCCTTCAGATACCATAGCCCATAGTCTAGAGTTCCTTTAATATATCTGAATATCCTCTTCACACCTTTAACATGTGCTTCCTTTAGTTCTGCTTGAAATATTGCAACTAAACATACTACATGCATAATGTTTGGTCTAGTATCAGTAAGATACAAAAGTTCACCAATCATGGAACCGTACATGCTCTAATCAACTTTAGCAAATTCATCATCCTTAATTAACTTGCATCTAGTTATCATAGAGGTACATACTAGTTTGGAGTCATCTATTCCAAAATTCTTTAACAATTCCTTAACATACATAGATTATGAAATGAATATCCCTTTGTCAGTTTGATTAACTTGAAGCCCAAGGAAGAAATTCAGTTCCCCAATCATAGACATTTCAAATTATTTTTGCATCTCTTCGAAAAACATCTTACACATACCTTCGTTACCACCAAAAACGATGTCATCAACATAGAAAACAACTATCAGTATTTTGTCTTTCTCAACTTTGAAGTAAAGATTGTTGTCTATAGACCATTTGTTGAATCAATACTTTGTCAAGTATTTATCCAATCTAGTATACCAAGCTTTGGGAGCTTGCTTCAATCCATATAATGCTTTATTTAACTTACAAACCATGTTGGATTTGTCTAAAAATGAAAAACCTTTTGATTTCTCCATATACACTTTTTTTTCCAGTTCTCCATTTAGAAATGTAGATTTGACATCCATCTGATAAAATTTGAAGTCTTTATGAGCTAAAAAATGCCAAGAACATATGAATGGCTTCCATCCTTGCTACAGGTGCAAAATTTTCTTCAAAATCTATTCCTTCAACGTGTGAATATCATTTGCATACAATTTTTTCTTTATTTCTTACCACTTCACCATCTTCATTCAATTTGTTTCTGAATACCTATTTAGAACCAATTACATTCTTAGTTTCATGTCTAGGGACTAGCTCCCATGTCTCATTCTTCTCTATCTATTATAATCAATCTTTCATTGCTCTAACCCAACTTTCATCATCACATGCTTCATTCATAGTCTTAAGTTCTATTTTAAAAAGTAAACACAAGTTTACCTCAACCACTTTGATTCTTGTCTTCACTCCTTCAATTTTGTCTCCAATTATCTATTCCTCCAGATGATTTTTCTAAACACATTTAGGATTCTTGGGTTTAGGTTCCACATTGTCTTATTCTTCACTTTTCTCTTTCTCTTCCTTTTCTTCTTCTTGTACTTTCACACAAATAGGCTCATTAGGTTCAACCTCAGTTATCTCCATCGATCTATACATATCTTCATCAACCTTCACATTAGTA
Organism: Sequoiadendron giganteum; assembly: GCA_007115665.2. NCBI lineage: Eukaryota > Viridiplantae > Streptophyta > Pinopsida > Cupressales > Cupressaceae > Sequoiadendron > Sequoiadendron giganteum. The sequence goes on along the minus strand of CM021103.1, from coordinate 441,439,916 downwards.
CTTTCAATGATTTTTCTTAGTCTCTTATTAAAAAATAGGTGAGCCTTACTATTATTTGAATATCCAAGGAAAGTTCCTTCATCACATCTAGCATCAAATTTTCAAATATTTTCTTCATCTCTTCTAATGTAACATCTACTTCCAAATACCTTAAATTATTTCACACTATGAGTCTTACCAGTCTATAACTCATAAGGAGTCTTAGTGTTGTTACCTATAACTTGAACTCTATTAAGAATGTAAGAAAAACTGTGAATAGCTTCTCTCTAATACATATTAGGAACATTTTCTTCTTTCATTATAGCTCTGGTAGCTTCTTGTATAGTCTAGTTCTTCCTTTTTACAAATCCATTTTGTTGTGGGGTTCTAGGAGCAGAATAATATCTTTTTATACTATGTTCTTCACAAAATGCATTGAACTCACTAGATGTAAACTCTCCACCTCTATTAGATCTCAAAAAAATTATCCTTAGGTTTACTTCATTTTCTACTCTTGCCTTAAACACTTTGAATTTGTCAAGAGCTTGAGAATTTTCTCTAAGAAATGTAACCCATGTCATCCTAGAGTAATTATCAATTTAAAGCATAAAGTACCTGTCACCATTTAGGCTTCTATTCTTGTAGGACCACATAGGTCTATATGAATTATTTCTATCATTCCAGTAGATGATTGATCCTTTGTTTTAAAATGGTTCCTTGTTTGTTTTCCCATTTAACTCTTTTTGTAGATTGAATTTGAAGGCTTTATGATTCTAGGAAGATCTCTCACAACTTCTTTAGAACTGATCCTAACAAGATTATAAAAATTTGCATATCCCATCTTCCAGTGCCAGAGCCAACTTTCACTAATCTAGGAAACAAGGCATTGAACATCACCACCTTTGAGTTGATAGATGTTTCCATGTGTTCTTCTTCTAGCTACAACCATAGTTCTAGATCCTTTTCTGATCTCATAAGTGTTACCCTGAAACACAAGATTAAAACCTTTTTTGCACATTTTTCCAACACTTACAAGATTATTCCTTAAACACTTTACACAATAAACATCATTAGTGTTATGTTTTCCATCAAAGCTAATTGTTCCTTTACCACAATCTTAGCACCAAAATCATCTACAAACATGAATACCTCCATTATACTTCTCAACTTTAGTGAACTTACTCTTATCTCTAGTCATATGATTTTAACATCCATTGTCAATTACCCAAAAGTCTTCATCCTACCTAGCATGAAAAGTAGTTACCAGAGTGCCTTCTGATTCATTGTTTTTACACTCCGCACTAGGTGTTTTTGCATATTTCTTTTCCAAGGCTAGAAAAAAACATTCATCTTTGTCTTCCTCAAGGTCAAATTCATCATAAAAAATTCTTGCATCTTCCTTAACATAATACAACTTCTTGAACTTACTATCCTTATTATCCTTGTAATTGTTATTATTATCCTTATTCTTCATTTGTGTAGCTCTATTAGGACATATTGATGCATAACGACCAATATTTCCACAACTGAAACATTTAAAAGGAAACTTACCTTTATATTTACCAGTACCTTTCTTCAATCTCCTTGTGAAATTTGCTTCCAAATATTTTGCATCATCATCATCTTCTATATTCATGGCTTTAAAGGTTGTTTCAGTCTTCTCCTTGTCTCTTGCAAATTTTCTCATCTCAAATGTAGTCAAGATACCAAATAGATGTTGCTTAGTGAATGTCTTCAGATCATACTATTCTTCAAGTACAGATAGTTTGTCATTATAGTTGTTCAGTAAGGTCATCAAGATCTTCTCAATTATATCTTCATATTTCATGGTACCACCTTGATTCTTGAATTTAGTTCCTATAGTTTCAACTCTCTAATAATAGCTTGTAATATCTTCTCCATCTTCCATTCCTAGATTCTCAAATTTTTTCTTAGTAGTTAGTTTCCTTGACAATTTTACTCTCTCATTTCCCTCATAAATTTCTTTCAATTTTCTCCATATTTCATTTGCAATAGTTGAAGAAATAACTTTTGATCTTTTAGTTTTAGATAAAGCACTAAAGATAGAAAACCTTTCTCTTTCATTCTCTTCAAAAGCTACAACCTCATTGCCAAAGGAAGGTCTAGCTATTGGAATCACATAATTTGTCTCCACAACTTTCCAGGTATTAAAATTGAGTGAAAACAAATAAATTCTCATCTCCTATTTCCAGTCACTGTAATAAGCTCCACAAAACATAGGAAGCTACAACTTATGCGCCATTTGATCTCCCTCAAGCGGTTAAGCTTCTCATCGAGGAACCAAAACTATGATACCAATTTTTTTAATGCACAAGACAACTGAGAGGGGGGTAAATTAGTTGTATCAAATTATTTACCTCTTAACTTAATCAAGTCTTCAATCTATTATTAAGTGTAAACATGAAAATGCAGATAATAGAAAAACAACACCAGAGACACCAAATTTATGTGGAAAACCCAATGAGGGAAAAACCACGGGTAGGATTAACTCACAATATAGTAGTAATACAATACCAGATACAAAAAGGCTCACTACCAAAGGGATCACTACCTAGATACAGAGGGTCACTACCTTAGGACTCACTATCTAGAAAGAGAGGATCACTGCCTATAGAAAATATGAAGAAATAGATAATGATCCACCACTAGGAGTTTCACACACTTCAAAACTTGATTATAAGATTATGAATACAATGAAATACTGTTGCCACAATCCACTCTTCCACACTCTTCTTTTCACACTTATTCGTACACTCTTATCTTGCTTGAATCAAATGATGGATGGATATGAAATTTTCTACAAATTACCTTGTATTTATACCATCTTCAACCTCAAAAACATTCTCTAAGGTCAGCTATACAATCATTTAAAACATTCAAACTAGGCTGGCTACTCAACATTCCTACGATGGATAAGAATGTGAGGGGACAAAATACATATTTAATTTAGAACCCAAACAACATCTTAGATCATGCACATCCTTCCTCAAGTCAATGCAAAAGCCAAATGTAATGTGTCAATACCAGGTTGGCCAAACCTAATGAAAACACCAATGAATTTTGAAGTACATGCATCACCAACAAGATAAACACATGCAGATTTCTCATCACACTTCACCTGTCATTATACCATCTCTGAGAACAACTCAAATACATCCACAAAAACTTCAACAAACTTCATTTGCAAAGAACACTTCACCAATTCAACTGGGACAACTAGCAAAACACAAAGACTCTAGAGCAGGTCTTCCAAAGTGCCAAAACATAAGAGACTTTGTTAGAACATAGATATAATAAAAAAGAGTGATCTACTAGATCCACAAGATCTAAGGCTAGATATCAAAAGAATGTGGAGCCAAAACATTTATCCTAGTCAATAACCAGATAACTCTGACAAACTAGTTCACACACCGGTGAACATAACTTTTTCTCTCCATCGAACCAGAAGCTGAAAATCAACATATATAATCCATTTAAGCTTATGAAAACACCTATAAATCCACATAGGCATTGGGTCAACATAGAAGAAACATAAACCACAATACTAGAGCATGCTCAAGACACACTTCAACATAGCTTTGATTATATTTCAAATTTTCTCAAAGAACTTTGAAAAATCCAACTTACTCAACCTACAAAGTGTTGACATAAATAACAACATTAATGAGAACACCACCAAACACATCCATACTTGAAACACCAAACACTTTCTTCAAAAGTAGAAGCAGTATTTATAGGTAGAAATCCCACCACCTAGCAGGATGATAACAAAAAATATTCAAATCATGAACAATGATGCCCAGAGCAATGATTTACTTTGTCCATTTTAAAAGAAAATATTTGAGCATGAACATGATCATTTACAAACTAGATGCATCCCCTATCAATGATGGCATTGGTCCCAATGTAGAAGCACCAACTCCCCAGTAGACATGTGTCACCACCCATGAAGGAATTTAGAATATATGGAAATCTCAGTGGGGTTGGTTGCTTGCTCCCTAATTCTTGATGGAGTCCTCAAAAGATCCATGTGGTGATAGGTCAAGGCCTGATGTTCATTCCTCCCTCCTTGTGATGAAAACTTGCATGATGAATACACATGGAGGCATCCTTCACAAACAACGCTATCAGTGGGGTCTACCAAAAGTGAACACCAACTAACGATATGTGGCATTTAGATGAAGCTCAATAGGAAAGCGAAGGAAAGAAATCCAAAAGGGTGTGAATCACTGACATATGGAAGCATGAAAAATCCATTTAGAAGAGCAAAGGATGAAATCCCTTCAAAGAGCACTTGGAGGAAATGTGTTAATAGTTGGATGAAGCCTTCACAAAAGGATCCCAATGAGGTTCAATAGATGGGGTGTGAGCTAGTAAGTAGCAAAAATAAAAATCACCCGAAGGGAGCTTGGGGAAATTTTTGTTCATAGATTTTTCAACTACCAAGGGAATTATGCCTATGAAACGATGAACCCAAAACTCTAGTTTATACACCACAGCCTTATCCATTGGGTGACATGATCAAAGCTTGGAGAGAGAGGAAACCAGTCAACTTCAAATGGTGTCAGTATGTCACACAAATTTTCTTGCACTTCATGCAAATCAATCATTTCTTTTTTTTGGCAGCATGATGGATATACCAGCCCAGGACTCAAGTTGGAAAAGTAGATGTGTTATCAGATGGGTGATGCCCTCAATATCCTCTATAGTAAGGGGTTGACGGAAGCTCTAAAAAATGGATGCATCTTGTTTCTTCTCTTCAATCTTTGCCACAATCTGCTTTATTGTGGCCATCAATTCATTGGGAGGAAACACAGATGGTAAGCCCATTTGAGTTAGGTGGGAGAAACTTTCCTACATTCCATTCACAGTTTAGTTTAATGTGGTAGCACACTCACTAGCATGGAGGCTGGTTGTGTTGCAATGTATGAAATTAATTATTTTTTTGGTAGCAACCTTTAAGTCTCCAATCCCTGCATTTTCTAATACTCCACTCGAAACCATGTATATCTTATCCAACAAACTTTTGGCCTTAAAGACCCTCTCTATGATGGATTGCAAGAAATACTTGATCATTCCATGAACCTTTGTGCCTAAACTTGTTACCTCTGCCATTAATTGGAGCATCGATTGGAGAGTCCGAAAGAAGGCCTTAACCTTTTCCTAGTATGAAATATATAGTCATTGGGCTACTTTAAGGAGGTCCAACTGGGTGGTAGGGGGTTGAGGAATATTCTTTATAGTGCCGATCTTCACATCCTTTGAATCAACCTCCCATGTGAGCTCCACAATTTTTTTGTTTGCAGCTAAAAGTTGTCCTTGCAGGGCTTGAGACTCTTCAAGCCAATTTGCTTTAGCCCATTCATTGTTTATTGCTTCCTTCTCAAGGGAAGACTTCATTTCCTAGACCTCATTCTCCAGTTGAGTCCATCGGGCCTCAAAGTCCACATTTTTCTACTACATCTTATGCTCTAATTGACTGTGTTGGTGGTCAAGCTCCTCATTTTTTTGTTGCATCTCTTGTTTCACCTGAGACAACTGGCCTTGATATTCTTGATTCTTTCATTGTAGCTTGACAACTAGGTTGGGATCATAAGATTGGAACTTTGCAAGTTCCTCTTAGAATTTAGCTCACTTCACCTCTACTTGTTGTGATAAGCACTTAAATTCAACATCCCTCACTTTTTCCTTCACCAATAGGACATCGACCCTCTCTTTGACAATTCTCATCTCTTCTTCTCTCTTCTTCATTTGGCGTCCAGACTTAGGGAATTCGGTGGTCACCACCCACTATGTCTCCTCCATGAGCTCAACTTTTTCATGTGGTTAGGCTATTCTCAAATCAAGTCCCTTGGCATAAATGTTGTAATTGTTGGGCTACATCTCTCCTTGTAGTTTGATGACAATCGGGTACATGGTCACGAAATGTGGTGATTATTAGGCCTCATTGAAAATAGTTTGTAACCTTGGATCCACTAGCCTTTTAGCATCCTTGGCTCATTATTTTTGAACCCTGATATCCCATGCCAACTTTGTTTTATCACCCTCTAACAAAAATTATGTCAGCAACCAGATGATTCCACCTAGGAAAGGTGCACTAGGAGGAAGGGAAAAAGGGAACAAGAGGGTAGTTTTTCCAGGTGACTTCTTATTGGGAGATTGATCATTTGTAGGGAGAAAGGAGGGATACCAAAGCCCTATTTGTGAGCTAGTAGGAGGACTTCAGGGAAGTGGTGGCTGAAGCAAAGCCATGGCGGATTCCATCAGCTGGGTAGACTGGGTCAAGGTAGACTCAGTTGTAGTAGGAGGGGCACCAATGGTGGTCATGGATGCAAAATCTAAAGTGCTAGTGGATGCAGAATTGGCCGAGGAAAAAGGTGGAAAGCTTTGCAGAGGGATAAAGGAAAATGGTGTTGCTTGGGAGAACTATGTGAAACCTCCTATGACCATTATAGTAGAAGTGGAGAAGGATGGACCGATTCCCAGAGTGGAGGGTGTCATGGACACAACATGAGTCACTAAATATTGTGAGGCAAGAGAAGAGGGAACAAAAGATACCTATGGTGCAGATCACTTTGATCCCTAGCTCGTTGCAGGCTCTTGGCCTGCCTCAGTCTCCTAGGAACACTCTCTAAAAGGTGCTTCAATGCACTTCCATTTGACAGGTGGTGATTCCTCCATGTCTATAACCTTTGACTATTGTTGCAAGGTAATTCTAGATCTTTTCATGGTCTAGGTGTGAGTTAGTGAAGCCCTCACACATGATATATTCACCCACACATTTGAAGAAACCTTGATTAGATTCTTCATCACCTTCTTAGCTTGTTGTGTTGAGGTCGTATGAACTTCTATTTCCTTCTCCCTTCCTTCCTCAATATGTGTTTCGGTCTCCTCTAGGTTGGCATCTTCCTCATCACTCACATCAAAATCAATATTCTCATCATTCCACAATTTATCAAACCTGTCATCCATCTCTATACTATCATAAGGGGCATTAGTGTGTTGGATTTCTTGTTGGTAAATCTAGAAATCCTTGATATTTTCTTCACTCCAGTTAAAATTTATTACCAAATTATTACAAACAGTAGCCCCAATATATTTTTTTTAATCATATTTCCCCAACCGAAAGTATAACTTGAGTCATGGAGGCCAACTATCCTGAGCTAGAATATGAGCTAGGTCCACCATCAGGTCATCTGCATCCTGTAGTGGATTTTGATGCTTCTCCTAGTAATTTTGTGGGCTATGTGTTACCTTGAAATATTCATTCGGTAAGTAATTGTTTGGGTTGTAGTTCCATTTTTCACAAATCCATGCCAACCCAAGATGAGCCAACTTGGCTTCTAGTAGTTCATGAGTCTACTTCTTGGCCATAATCACCGATTTAAAGCTCAGTGGGAAGGTGAAAAACCCTCTTTTCTTGGATTTTCCTCCACAAAAATTGAATTCAATAATTGATACCAATCAAAAAATTTCAAGGGCCAACACCCGATCTGTGAGACATGCCAGAAGTCAGAATGGTTCCTTAGTGAACCCACACATTTGAATGAATGTGAAAGAATCTCCCAGAAACCAATCACATTTTAGAATGAAATTTTGCATATAGTTTGTTTGGTCTGAGTTAAGCCATAAAATACCACCATCCTCCCTCAAATATTATAGAATTGGAGTCAAGAAATAATTTGAAAATGCATAATAATCATAGGTTGTGGAGAGGAGAGGAGTCCATACAAAAACTAGCCTTCTCCTCTAGTTTTCATCAAGTATGGCCAACCCCATATATTTTTCTAAGAATTCAGGGTTCTAATGTAGAAACATATGGGTGAGGAAAGAAGGAAACTTGGACCTTTGTTATGTTATGTATTCCACTATTTGGCTCAACATCTCCTTGATGAGGAATTCTATGAAGTCATACCAGAAAAGAGAATGTCTCCTACGCAATTGGAAACCCAAGCCTAGTTGAAATTCCTGAACATACATGTTGGTTTCTAGGCCATAGACAAATTCCATCATTGAGGAGTCTTTCATGTCTGTGGGGAAAGCTTTATGCACCGCCAAAATTGGTATTTTTCTCTAATCATCCTTAGACCTTTGAGTCTCTTTGTTATAAAAATCCAAAGCCATATCTCTGGTTTACCATATTTTCTCTCCCCTTGTTGGAGTGAATGACTCCATCTTGTCCACTTTGGAGCATCGTTCTAAGATGCATAGAATGTCCTAGAAAGCCTCCTTGCAAATATTCACTCCTATTTCCTAGCCCTCGATAGTGTTGGTAGTCGGGTTAAAATGCTTGATGGCTTTATCGACTAGTTCTAGGTAGTAGTGCATGAATGGGACCATATATTGTGGAATCTCACTGAACCAAAACTTCTATGCCCAAGATTTTGGGTCACTAATCTTCTTCATCCTTTCGTAGGCCACCTCCCTAAGAGTCTTAGGGTTCTTTTCGAGGATGGGATCATGAATGTTATCCCACATTTCCTTTATTTGGCTTTGGTCTCTATGGGTTTTTTTTCTTTTCTACAAACTTTGTATTTACCCACACCGACTTCTCTGGTATCCTAGGTGAAGCGTAAGAGATGTTTTCAAAGATTTAGCTGGTGGGTGTTGCACACATGGCATCATACAAACTTTGTATTTCTTCACCTTGCATTTTTGTTTCAGAACTTTGGGTTGCTTCCATTCTTTGCAAGTATTTCCTCAGAAAGAACACTGAAGTGGTATGAATGGAACCTAAAACACTATGCAAAGCTCTAAATGAAAAATCAGATGAATTCTTCCCTTTCATTTTGGGTTCAATCCACATTGGGCCAGTGAATCTCTTGTAGCTATTCCTCTGCACATAGTTTTTTTGCTGATATTATGCACCACGCTTGGATTTTATCAGTAATTATGCCCTCAAAAATTCTTCTGTGTACTCACGATGATTTCTACACATTTATCTTTTGCATATAAGAACTTTTTCTTTTTTTTTTTGTTGTTTTAAGGTGGTAGGCAACAACTGCCTTTTCTACATTAAATTTGGCATGTACCTCTAGCTTTCTTGCCAATGCGAAATGAATTACTTGCCCTTTTGAAAATACAAGAATGCATAATGACATTAGTGATTACATCCTTCAACACAATTTTCCTGGGAATTTGAGTTGCCGATTGAAAGATTGATAACCTTTTGCATGCTTTGGCAATTAATATCCAAAAGGGAATAATTAAGCCAAAGATGCAATGAGAGCTTTGAAAAGATTTGCCTTATGCCTTGGAGTTTGAAAATTTATATAGTGCAACACCTCATCACCCATCTGTATGAGTGATCACTTGGGACTGCCACTAACTTGCTATAATTAATTAGTGCTCCTTAATCTTGCATGCAATAATTCATACCTATAGATGCAACTGGATGAGAATTTTGAGCTAGCTCGTGATGGTGTTTTCGAGTTAAGACATGATTAAAATTATGCTTATGGCACATAGCTACCTTAGATATTTCTATAAATAGGTTCTATAATAGTAGAAAAATCACACTTAGTGATTAGCAAGAATTGGTATTAGGTAGTTGGCTAGGATTAACGTAGAGCTAGACTTAGGCAGTTATCTATAGATTTGCACCATGATCACTCCCATCAAGCTAGTCTATAACAAGTCTCAAACAATGTTCTTAGGTGATATTTCTAATAGGAAATTGAAAAGGATAACTAAGAATAAACATTCTTTGGCTATTATAGCCATGAAATGGGTTCTAGGGAGGGATTGTATTGAATACAAAGATGAGTATAGGGTAAACACATATATCTTCTCCCATTTCATTGCTTCTTTTCTCAACATCCAAGTCCCCAAGGGTATTATCTTGCATCTAACACTTCAAACTTTCTTGAAGAAGTACCTCAGTGGCCTTGGAGAGGTGGTGACTAATTTTGAATATGGTCTGGGCCTTCCGGTGGCAAGCGACCTATGGAAGCACATTGAAGAGGATGTTGTGGTACCATGGGTGCCATTTCTATGTGGGTTTTGGCTCATCTCGCAAGCTAAGCACCATCAGAGGGCCACCCATGCATGTCACTTCCTATTGTGCTGCTATAATGTGGTGCTATTCTATAACGTTTATTGGAACACGGACTTCAAGAGCCTTGTGTTCCCTCCATTGCTTGTTCTTGGTGTTGTTGATGTTGATGCTGATCCACTCCTAGCTGTTGTTGACAACAACCTTGTTGATGACAACATTCTTGCTACTAACAATAATCTTGTTCCTCCAGAAAACTAAAGCTTCAAATGCCCTTTTTCCTCTTTTTGTATATATATGCCTGAAAAGGATTTCTCGTACATATATATGAATAAGTTGCATAATATATATAGATATAATTTTGAATGCATGGCCTCAGATCCAGTTTGAAAATGTATTAATTGAATCATATATATAATGAATATACTTGCTTACTAAACTCCCTGTCTCTTTTTCATATGGTTCTGTAATATGGGTTCACTTTAATTCTTTGCACATGAGTTCATTTTTCTACATCATGGGTAACATTTAATTTCATATTCTCTTTGTAATAATTGGTTCCATCTATTTTCCTACTTCCTTGCACTGGAATTTATGAAAGACTCGTCGACAAAAACACGAAGTAAAATAATTATAATATTCACATATTTACACTAGTGAAATAATTAAATCTTAATTAAATAGTTTTAGGTCAATTTCGTTAACTGAAATACCCAATGCTTCATGTTCCATGTTTTCTAACTCAAATTCATTGTGTTTTTTACATTGAATTATTTTGAAAGGGCCTTCCCATAGGCTATCAAATTTTCCATGTTGGTCAGGCTTCACGGCCTTTTCATTGAATTTTAATACTAGGTCCCCGCATTTTAGACCTTGGTCTGAGGATTTCTTTTCAAACCATATTTTAACCACCTGTTAGTAGTTCAACATGGCTATTAGGGCCTTTTCCATTTTTTCTTTCACTTTCAAAAACTCAGCTAGTCGAACCTCCATAGCTCCATTTTTCTCTATCTTTAAAGATTTGAGTAGTTGCAATGCTGGAATTTCCATAGAGATGGGGAACATTACCTCATTCTCGTACACTAATTTGTATGGTGAACTATTCAAAACTTTCTTAGGGATTATGTAGTCTGCCCAGAGCATTTCCTGAAGATTTTGATGCCATTCCTTGTGATGTTCTGAACCAATCCTTTTGATGAGTCAAACTAGATTTTTGTTAGTTGACTCGGTCGTTGGTTCTCCTGCGGGTAATAATTTGACATCTTTAAGAATATTTCATGCACGAGTGTGAATTGGCATACCTTAGAGCCTAGGAAATCCTTGGAATTTTTTGAAATTATGGTCTTTAGTGGGTTGAATCATGTCACCAGTCCTTCAAAGAAGTCCACAATCTCTACCTATGTCACATTTTTTAGGGGTATGGCTTTGGTACATCTAGTGAAGTAGTTTGTGGTTGTTAGGATCCATTTATGTCCCACAGTAGAGGTGAGGTTAATCATTCCAGTGAAATCCAATCCCCATTGTGCAAAAGGCTCATCGGTTACTATTGGGTTGAGTAGCATGGCTGAATTTTTTCTTCTCCCTACAAAGAATTGACATTCTTTGCACTCTTTCACCAAAACGTATGAGTCGTTAAACATCATGGGCCAAAAGTACCCATGCTCATAATTTTTACGGATATGGTATTTGTAGAGAAGTTCCCACCTACTGGGCTACTATGGAATTCCTCCAGGATCTTCTGTGACTGCTCTTGATTTACACACTATAGGAGTACACCATTAAAATTTATTTTAAAGAGAACTCCCTCAATCAGTGCATATCAGTTGTTTTGTAGTCTATTAAATATTCTCTTTTGAGAAGGAAGGCCCAACAGATATTTCCCCATCTGCATAAATATTATTTTTTCTACCAACCAACTACTTTCGGACTCAAGTTCATTGAGTAAGATAACTTTGGGTTTCTCTTCTTCCATTGGAATTTCATTATCCAATGCCAGATATTCACACAAACCTCTACCCCACACAATCTATGTAGGCTTGACCTCAATGTCGTATCCAAGGATCTTAGTGATCCAATTGTCCCCTTTTTCAATGATTTCTCCTTCCATTATAAATTCACACACACTAAAATGCACAACATAAACAATCACCTTATTGCACGATATAAAATGTTATAACTTCTTGAGTCCCTTTACAATTGTGAATGCTTGCCTCTCAAAAAATTTATGCCTTGTCTCATAGTCCTTTAAAGTGCAAGAGTGAAAGGCTATCAAATTTTCCTCTTTTCCTTCATCATCCTTTTGGGTTAGGATAATAGCTATGATGGATAGACTCCTAAAAACATACATGATAAAATCCTTTGAAAGGTTAAGATTTATTAGCACCGGGGCTAAAATAATGGCCTCTTTGATCTTCTCAAAGGCTTCTCTCACCTCCTTCATCCATTTGAAGGGATGATCTTTTTTAAGCATAAGGGTGATTGGCCTTATCAAGCCTACAAAGTCCAAAATGAACTTTCTCATGAAATTCACCTTCCCCGAAAAAGATTGGACTCCTTTCTTATTGACTGGTAGGGGAAAATCCTTGATTGCTTTCACTCGATCTGGATCAATTGTGATTCCTTCTTTGGACACTACATGTCTGAATAGTTTTCCTTGTGGCACTCTGAAGACACATTTTTTCAGATTCAGGGATACCTCGAACTCCTCAAATTTTCCAAAAACCATCTCTAGATGGTAAAAATGATCATCTTTTGATTTATAGAACACCATCAGATCATCCAATTAAATTAGGATAATTTTGCTGATTAGTTCTCTGAAAGAATTATCCATTGATCATTGGAATGTAGCTCCAACATTTGAAAGGTCAAAAGGAATCTTTGAATATGCAAATGTTCCCCACTTGGTATTGAAATTTGTCTTGTGTTGGTCCTCCTCTTTTACTCAAATCTAATTGTAACCCAAAAATCCATCTAACAAAGGAAACATCTCTGAAGAAGCCATAGTCTGCAAGATTTATTCCATGGAAGATAGTGGGTAGTGATCTTTTAGTGATGCCCTATTTAGGTCCTAGAAATCAACACAAAGATGAATGCCTCCATTCTTCTTTTGGACCGGAACAAGGTTAGACACCCATGTATCATGCTTGATCAGAAACAAAATCTTAGACTAGATCAACTTTCTTATCTCCTGTGCCATCAAGACTTCAATCTTTAGATTTATTGGCCTCTACTTTTGGTGGACAGGTTTAGCACCCTCCATTAGCTCAATAGTGTGTTGAATAATTTTAGGATCATATCCCCTAAGGCCATCATATGACCAAGCATCTACTCCTTCATATTTTTCAAAAAAGTGCATGAGTCTATCCTTGTCATGTTGTGGGATATCCTTCCTAACTTTGAGCTTCTTCCCATCTCTGTCTTGAAGGTCCACATAGTCACTTTTGTCTGCCACAAACCTTCTCTTTTCATTTCTCACATCTTCACAATCAAACAAGTTTTTAGGAGTGACCAGTTCCTTCGAAAGCTTGTTAAACCTTAGCTAAATGATTTTCCCTTCATATGCTTCCTTAATTTTTGGTTGAAGCTAATCAAAAAATTCTCCCAATTTTTGGATGAATGAGGCAATGTGTTCTTCACTTTCGAACACTTGCCAGCTCTGATTGTTATCCAAAATGGAGGGTTCGACAATCAATCACACAAAGTGTACATTCTTGATCAAGTTAGAGATAGGGTCAAATTGAGATCCTATTGTCACCATGTGATCTACAGTTGAATTATGCTCCCTAGGCACCACCTGGATGTTAAAAGCCTTGAAACCTTCAAAGAGGTACCAAACTCTATGTCTATATGACTGAATGCAGACATTTTTTTCTGTAGAGATGTTTTAGACCTGATTAAGTATTACCTTAGAGTCTCTTAACACCGTTATTTTCTTGACACCCATCTACTCTATGAGGCCTAGACCTTACACAAGGCCCTCATATTCGACTTCATTGTTTGAGAAAGATAACTCAAAGCAAAAAGAAAAAATAATTTACTCATTGGTTAGAGATTTCAAAAAAATCCCAGCATCAGCACCAACCTTGCACCTTGCACCTTGCACCATCAAAATGCAATGTCCACAACTCTAAGGATTGATCAAATACAGGGTCCTTTATAACATTAAGAATCTCTTGATCTTCATCATAGATGGAATAGGTGCCTAACCTTGTAGCATGATAATTTCCAAAAGGATCAAAATCTATGTATTTGCTCAAGAGGACCTCTTCTCGATTGGTCTGGTCTTCAGTGATATTCTCATCCTCTAGTAGCTTGGTACCATATGTTTATTCTTTAGTAAAATAGGGATGAGCAGCCTCAAAGTTGATCATGGCTTCATCAGCCACATGTTTTGAATGTAAATATTTAAACACTATTTTCATTTTAGCTCTATACTTGGTCCTATGTATCAAGTGCGACCAATCCAGAAAAATGTATCCGCCTATCTTTGAAGTGAATTCCTTGGATAGGTAGAGACCAAACATGGGAGGAACATCTATGATCACTGTATCTTGTAGAACTATGGTGCTTGGGAAGTAAAATAAGGTCAACAGGTCTTTAATGACACCTACGGCTTTGACTTTGTTCCCATCGAGCTGCATAACCCCCCTTCTCAAATTTTGATAGCTGAGTCCTAAGGCTTCAACTATTTTCTTGGGAATTTTTGTGGTGCTAGCAATAGAGTCAATCATGGAATTATGCAATAATTTCTTCCCCACGATAAAAGTTAAGGAAAAGGGCTTTGGTTTCGGCTTCTCTTTAACCTCAATAGAGGTCTCTTCTACACTATTTTCAAGAACTTTAGCCAGTGGTGATGGGATAATGGCCTTTTCTTTGAGATATTTCTTTGTAGATTCAATAACTATATCTTCCTGGAGGGCCTTTTACAACAATGACTTATGCTTTGGAATAGATAAGATATTCCAAAGGGATACATTAGTAGAATATTTTTTCAAATTTTCCACCATGTTGAATGGTGATGGATTTGAAGGCTTATGTTCTTTAGACCTAGTAATGACAATATCCTTGCATAGTTTTAATTGTAGAGCAATTGTGGAAGGATTGAGGGATTGGTCGGGGATGATTTTAGGCTATAGAGCAATCGGTTCGCCCATGAATCCCCTCTTTGAACAAGTGTTGTAACCGGACTATACTTGTGGGATCTTCAATGTGGATGCCTCATATGTGAACATCGCTTCCTCTCCTTTCATCCACGAGAAGAACATGTGATCGGGAGAAATGTCATTTTCTTGTTCCAAGGACATTCCTTGCATTTGAGTGGTGAGAACCACATTTTCCATTTGTGGAGAGGCATATGTATAACCTATTGAACTTGACACCACACCTTGGCTACGTTGTTCCACCACACTTTTTTGTAAATTTTTGTGCAAATAATTTTGGGGCATGTGTGCATCACCGTGGGGGAAGCACCAGGGATTGATATGTTTGGCAAGGTTGTTCTGCCCCATAGTCAACTCTCTACTCATGCTTGGCTAAGAAGCTCCCAGCAGAGTAGGTACTGGCACTCTTTGATTAGTCATCTAAGCCTATGGATTTGTGTGTGTGCCTCATTCATATTGGTTTTGTTGGTATGAAGGCCTTTCTCTTTGATAGTTTTGATAGGATGGCCTTGGTGGCATAGACTGGTTACACTTGATATTAGTTACTTCATTCTCCAGGTTCTGCAATAATTCTTTTATGTCACTCATCTCATCCTTTGAAGAGCCAGATGTAGAAGCAACATTCTACAGTGCTCTCAAATATGTGTACATAGATTGGGGAGGAGAGGGCACACTAGTAGATGCTATTTCTAAGGATGAAACCTGAGTGTGTTTAAGAATGTTTCGTTCATGAATTTATGTAAGGAAGAATAACATGCATCCCATTAATATACCAAGTAAATTAATTAAATCAAAATTAATAAATAATATTACTTGCCCATGATAAAGAGTTGAGAGTAATAACATCACTAAAATAAATTTTCAAAACTAAATAATAAAAATAATGGTATTTATTTATCGAATTCCATGCAAAATACATCATTTTCCATAGGTAGGTGCTAAATTAGGTGCACTTTTTGCCACCTTTAATGCCCCAAATAGATTACAATTAGGGTTCAAATTTTGTGCTAAATTAGGCCCACTTTGCATTGTTTTTAATGCCCCAAAGAGATTACATTTAGGGTTCAAATTTGGCTCTAAATTAGGTGCACTTTGTGTTTCCTTTAATGCCCCAAAGAGAATACATTTAGGGTTCAAATTTGGCACTAAAGTCAGAGACTATAGCATTGACTAATGAATCAAAAATAAAAAATAAAAAATTCCCACGAAAATATTTTAAAAGTTTGGAAAAATGTGTCATTTTTTCCATCGAGCTTTCTCTTCTACATGCCATTTTTTCCATCAAGCTTTATGGAAGCTCTCTTCTCATTCGCCATAGGGTTTCACCTAGAAGTTGCATCTGGAGATTTCATGCAGTTTTCTGAGTAAAGAGATTGCTAGAGCTTGACATGGTGAGCATTTTATTTTTACTTCTAACTAGTTTGACTTGTTTTTTTCCCATGTATCATGTGTGATCTGCATCAGTAGTTGGCATCATCTAGTGTAGGTAGGTATATATATGACACTTTTATCAAAAAAATTGGTATATTTAATGTTTAATTCACTCGTATGTTGTGTTAAAATGAATTGAATTTGGTTAGGTACCCTATACTCATTGGTTTGCTTTCTTCACAAATCTTACAAACATTATCCTTTTGCATTTAGCTAGTGTGATTTGTTTTTATCACCTAGATCTTGAATCTTGTGCTCATTGGTTTGCATTCTTGTCAAATTTTACAAAAATCATGTAAAGGCACCTTTTCCAAATACCATTTGAAGTGATAAATACTTCCATAGAATTCAAAGCCACAAAAACAGTATGATTTTTTTATAGTTTAGGAACAAGTATGCCATTTGTGACACAAAAATTCTCTAACGATAATTGGAAACCATAAAAAGTAAGGTTCCCGCTAGGGCTAAGGCATACTAAAAATTAAAAATCTGTAATCCTCACCATATACCCTTAAACTAATTTTTTTTTGGGGACTTTTAATGTCAAAAACCATTTGGGGTTTAAAATTTTAAAACTCCTTTTACAAAGGAGAGAAACACCAAATGGCCTTGAATTTTTTAAGAAAAGTAGAAAAACCACTTATATGTTGATAGTAGATGCAAATGCAAAGTTGCTTTAAAACCTTGATTGATTGGACTTGATCCACATGATTTTGATTCATTAAACTTTCAATCAGCCTCTGTAATGCCATTTTCATGCATAAAAATGCTCCTTGAATTGCAAACATATCTAAATTATACTTGAAAATGATTGACTATAGCTATGTATAAAAATGCTCCTTGCATTGCAAACATATCTGAATTTTTTTTCTTGATAGTGTGTACTTTCATACCTGGAAGTGTGTACTTCATTTGCCTCCATAGATTGGATGAAAATAATTTTCCCTAGGTCACCTCAAAATGTCAAGCAATAGAGGGAAGAGAACAAATGGAGTGGGCTCTGGCCACAATGAGGTAAGTCATTGTCAATTTATAGATTTGTAAATGTTTCCATTGTTTCTTTCATTTTTAGTTTTAAGGTTTTTATTTTCAAATTTAAGAGAAGAAATTTATTTTATATATATATAGGGACATGAGACTGACAAAGATAAAGAGGCATTGTCTTCCATATTGGGTGCAGAGGTAGTGGAAAAAATTGGATGTTGTGGAGTGGATAATTCTTTCTAGATACATAGAAAAATGATCTATTGAAGCCCCTTGAACATTGCAACCAAATCGGCAATGTCAAAGGGAATCAATTGATTCCCCAAGTAGTCATGGATCGAGCAAAAGATCTAGGAGGAAATCAACAACATTAAACTCTAGGAATGTAGAACAGGGAGCAGAGACTTCCACTGTCCCACCTACTCCTATGGCACAAACTTTTTCCACCATGAAATTTTTTGCATCTTTCATTGGTAGCTACAATACCAAGATAGAATACGATATGGTTTCAGGGGAAGTCTGAATGACATATGTTGGAAAATACTTTGTGAATAGGTTGAAGGAATCATGCCTTCAATGGTTCAAAGACCATATACATTTTCCATTCTCAAAGATACCCATACACCTACAAAAATAAGTTATCAATGACATGGAGATTAAATTTAGCATAGTTTGGTCTATGAAGAAGGTAAAGCTATGAATGTCTCAATATTACAAGAGATATCAGTGCAACCAAATAAAGAAGATAAAAAAATCCCTCCTAAGCTAAGGCATAAAAAAAGGCCACTTGATGTAAGCGTCAAATTATGGAAAGAGCTTGTAAAAGAATATGATAAGTCTGATGCATGAAGGAAGTCTGATGAGGAGAGTACATAGGTATTTGAATTTTATCATAAGATTATATCAAATTTATTTAACTATTTATAAATTTTATTTGTGCATAGTTAAATTGAATTAGTATATGTTTCAGGACAAGGCCTCCAAGGCTAAAATTCAAAAAATTCATGCCATGCATCACAGTGGCCAGAAAGGTTGACAGGGCTTGATTTGTACATTTGTAAGTATATTTCATATGTTAAAAGATATTTTTTTTATTTCCTAGTAAAAAGAAAATGATTGCATATTAATTATTTTAACTAGTCCATGTGCCATGTTTTGATAGGAGGATAAATATGGTCAACATCCAAAGCAATATGAAAAGGAAATGTTACAGAGAAAAAAGTGGGTTGATTTTGTAATCTGGATGGAGAAAAAGGTATCAATAGTTGACTTTCAATAACTTAGTTGGATATTGTTGTGTTAATATGTCAATTTTCATTTATTGTGTTGAGTTTCAATAATGTTTGAAGACTTTATAGATTGATACTTGAGACAAATAGTTATAGTTGTACTTTGTTTGTCGTGTTTGGTTTCTATTGGTCTTCTTGTATTCTTGTGTAAATCATTGTAGCAATCAAGCTAAAAAGAGTGAACTTTATGATATTACATAAAGGGTGAATAAGACCTTGTCTTTACTCTAAGGCACAAAGTTAGACAACAATGAATATTAATGAAAATATCTTGGATAGCATTCTGATTAATAATTCATATAAAATGTATGAATGGAGAGACAATGACCTCATGAGACTTACATATTTAACTCAGACATGTTTAGAAAAATTACAATTGATAAAATTGGCTAGATTAACTCAAAACCTAATACATCGACTCAAAATGCATTTTCTCTATGCTTTCTAATTGCATACTCGACTCCAAAATTCAACAAAAGACCTATACAATTGGCCTTGAATTCCATTTTTTAGAATAATAGAGAAAAACAAGCCTCAAGCCAAGTTGTACACATGTGGCCCTCTCATTGGACCACAATGAATGTGTATTATACTTAACCAAATGTATGTGTACTCTGCCTTTATGCTTATAAATCAAATTCATGAATAAAAAATATTTTCCATTGTTCATATTCATCATTAGATGGCCAATTTAAATTAATGAGTTCATCCATATTTGTTCTATAAGGATCATATTTCACCATCAATGAAGTTGACCCTTTATCAAAATCCTCTAAGAAATTGATAATGAAAGACAATTTCTCCAAAGAATCCTTCAATATAGCAATATCAACATGTTCACAAATCAGAACTGTCTGTGAGGCAATAGTTGTATCCATTTGGTCTTTTCACACTTGTAGAGGAAATACCTCATTGTATGTATGTTGGATATCTAGCAGTAATGTCAACTTTACCTCATCATACTTAGCCTTTAATTTTATAATCCTCTACTCCGATGGAGTGGCATATTTATATAACTTTTGTTCCTTAATTCCATCAACATATTTGTAGACTGGGATCAATCTAGGGTATCTATCTTCCTTATGTTTAGCCCCCACCACCATAAATTTCAAATCACCAACCCTTGGAATCCTCTTATCCAAGATTGGGATAGTTATATCCCTATCCCTCTGAGACAACCTTATTTATTGTAATATTGAAGAGTAATTTGCATGAACAATATTTAATTTGCTTTGAATCCTCTTGTTTATATGTTTGAGTACTATATGAACAATATGAGCATTGTTCTCATACATTTTATTTTGAGTTTTCTCAAGAAATTTCTTATGTACCTCAACTTGTTGAAGTAGTTTCTCCCTTGTAAGCTCATCAGTTTCATGTGGCTCTTGGCCCAAGTTGTATGGTATTATGGTCATGGGTTGTTTTGACAAAGGAGAAGGCTAGGAATGTTCGACTAGAATGGTCGATGCAGCTTGGCTTGAGCTAGTTTTTCCTTGACACTTCAACGTCTCCACTTTTACTTTCCAAAGTGATAGCTCCGTTTCCAACTCAGCAACTCTCTGTTGTATCTTATCATAGTCAACCAAAAAATCATTATACTATCCTCTAAATGAGTCTCTTTCACTAGTTAAAATTTCCATATTTTCTTTGGCAAACTTGAAAACATTCACTATCATGTTTGCTACCTCTAGAGCTGGAGTGTTAGCAACTCTTCTTATAACCAATTATCCACTAAAGTTAGTTGGTTCTGCCACAACTGGTTTCCTATATATCATAGACAATGACCAAATGGACAAGGCATCCCATTCTTCACTAAATATTGATCTATTGATTACCAACCTAGCTTCTTCTTTAGTCTGAAATAATTGCCTTTCAGCTCTTCTTATGGTGTCACATATAACAACATGAACAATGTCACATTCAGGAAATAACAGAACTCCACTTTTTTGCACAAGTGCCCTTCCTTCCTCAGCTATAATACTTTGAAATTCCTTCTTCATTTTTTTCATTACATTTTCTTAGATAACATTCTCAAGGAGTTTAGGATGTAAAATCCTTGCCTTGGCTACATTCTCGACATAAATTGGAACCTTAGCCCTCCAAGAAAAATCTTGGAATGCTCTTGTTTTAATAAAAGATTCATCCTCCATAAATTCCTTACAAGATTCATGTATTCTAGGAGGAAGGAGATTGTTAAGAAACAATAGAAATTTCCAACCCCTACTACCTCAGAAGGGTCAAGGGAATCTTCTCTAGCTGGGTTAGTTCCATCACCTCCTAGATAGGCTCCACCTATTGTTATTAAGATTGATTCACCCTCAAAAGGCCCTTCTTCATTAGAGTAGCCACTAACCAAGAAGAAAAAATTTGAGGTGAGAAAAATTGTTGACTACCTAAACACTGAGGAAGAAGAAATATTAATCATTCCTGAGGAGATGCAACAGGGATTTCCTTCTCCTCCAAGGGATGTTGTAGCAGATACTACAAAAAGAGGCCTTGGATTGGGAGACCTTGCTGCAATGTCTTTCAACAAGTCCACATCCATATAGACATTTGGGATCACAAGTTTTCCCATGTCTAATATCCAGGTATATCAAGTGGGAATTCCACAATTTCTATTTTTGAACCAATTCTTGAACATGTGCCATCGAGTGAAAGGTTTTTCAACATCCTTGATACAATGTTGCTTATACAACCACCCCTCATAAATATTAGGACCATAAAATATTACTTGCCTCTGACCTTTCTTACTTGTCAAGGGTTTGATCTAGTCAACAATATCCTGAGAGAGTAACCTAGTTGGGGTTTTAGACCAAACCCTTGAAATTGGGAGCCATGGGAAATTAGGTAAGTTCAAAGTAGGCTAGGGTTTCGATGCACGATAGCTCAATACCTAGTGCTTAATTAACAACTAGCACAAATTGGATATACAAATTTTGAAGCACAATAGAAGACCACACTTATGCTCAATTTTAAAGAAAAACAAAGCAATTAAAACATCCAAGATAATCCAATTTGAAAGAAA
The DNA here is from genome assembly GCA_007115665.2 of Sequoiadendron giganteum. Taxonomy (NCBI): domain Eukaryota; kingdom Viridiplantae; phylum Streptophyta; class Pinopsida; order Cupressales; family Cupressaceae; genus Sequoiadendron; species Sequoiadendron giganteum. The sequence continues at coordinate 441,418,034 of CM021103.1, read as the reverse complement.
CAAGTGAAAACCTACCTTAAATCAACATTGTTTAAAAGATAAAGCTTGTAATTTGACTTACGGCTATTTCATTCACAAGATACCCTATTTTTTTTGAGTTGAAGCTTGAAATACTTCACATGATCTCCTAAAGGCTTTGAATTTACTTGCAATCCTGAATTGTGTGAGGAGAATAAGTTGTTATATGCTTAAATGTCAAAAAAATAGTGGTTGCGGGTGTCTTATCCACCATTATTGCTCACTCATGTGAATAAAATGGTTCAATTAGCTATGAATCCAATTTTGAATAACATTCGTCAATCTCTTTCCAAGATGGCATAGAGAATGATTGAGATCAAGTCAACATGGTTTGAATTTTATTTTTCTTCATTCATTACCTCATCGGCCAATGAAAACTTGCTGACTGGAGACCATATCATCCTCTCCCATGGGCTCCACCTCCTTTCCCAAGTGAACAAAATATTCCACGTGTCCATCATTCGAAGACCTCGCAAGATTTTGGAGAAAATGTTTCTAAGTCATGTGAGGTGTGCAATATATGGCCAATATTTACAAACGAGCCCAACTTAGGAAAAATTAAATGGGGTGATATAACACTGAGTGAATGAAAAACCTATGCAAGGGGCCTGGTAAAGATATGTTTCTAATGACTTAAGTGATTGGTGATCGAATGAGAAATTCAATGAGGAATACAAAGCTAACAAGGTTTGACTCATCAAAGTAAGAAACAAATATTGCTAGAACACATCTTGTTGTCTCATTGATAGCTCGAGCAAAGCATATCAAAGACACCAAAGTATACTGGGGGAATATGACATTTTGTTCACCGATGTACTAATACAATGGCATGATGATGATAGTTATTAATACATATTGGTATCGGTGAGATACAAACCTATCAAGCTAACAAAAAGCATGATCTACCCGATATAGTGATGAACTGACAGAAGAAAAGGGTATCAGTAGGAATGGTTGCTATCATCAAAATATAAACAAAGTTGCCTTGATGAGATGATAACACAAAGAATTCCATAAGTGATTAATTACATTCCTAAGGTACGATATCAAAGAGACTAAGGGGTATTGGGGAGACATCATCTGATATCCTGTTGATGCCCCGAAAGGAAAAAAATGACATAAGTTTCCATTGATGGGAAATATAGATATCGGCTGCAAAAATATATTTGACATATTGATATCATGTTTTTGAAATCTGAAGTTTCTCCTAAGTAACAGCTGTAGCTCTCTCTTCCTTTTTAGACTCTTTCATTGCTACAAATCATCTATGGGATTTAATCATTTGTACCACATGGTTTATGTGCTTTGAATCCTTGGATCGAAAGGAAATTATATTAACATAAATACATCTATGGAATCTCAATGTTGGCATGTAGTTGGCAATATATCCGATACATGGAACATTGAAAATTATCCTTATATAAGAATTCCATCTATTTTGTTGGCTTGTAACACTCTTGATGGTGGCTACATGAAATCTGATTCTGATTCCTCTTCTACATCAAATGGTTCATATCCTTGATCTAACTCTTGTGAATTATCAGAAGCAGAATCACTAGCTTCCATATTCAAAAATTCCCAACCACCATCATCAATAAATTTATCTAGATCATCTGTAATAGTCTTCAAAATTGGCTGCCAGTTCAAGTTCATTATGCTTTCATAATATTTTATATCCATTGAGTTCACTCATTCCTTGATGCAATCAAGTGAAGATTGAGGAATGGCGTCAGTGTGGAGTACATACCACTTGAAGTATTTTGAAAATAATAGCCATATCAAATTCCTTTTTCCCAAGTCCTACTCTCTCAAGGTTAATAATCTCAATCTCACTAATAGTGATTACTAAGAAAGGTAATTGCACTGACTCTTTCTTCCTCTTTCATGAAAACTAAGCTCTCCAAATGGTATATCAAAATCTCATTCAAAATATTTTAGATGAGGTTTCTCCCATAGCTCTCTTACTAGCTTGAAAAATTCTTGAAAATCTACATTGATTTTATTTTTCCTATCTCTCTCTTGTTGTTCTTCCTCAATTTTATTAGGATCATACATTGACCTTCTTGCCCCTCCTAAAGTTTGGACCACATCAATGATATGGTTATGAAAATTAAAATGAAGGAAATTAATCATCTTTCTTCCTCTTCCATGAAAACCAAGATCTCTAAATGGTATATCAAACTCTAGTTTAAAATATTTTAGATGAGGCCACTCCCATAGCTCTCTTACTCGCTTGAAAAATCCTTGAAAATCTGCATTGATTTTATTTTTCCTATCCCTCTCTTACTGTTTTTCCCCAATTTCACTAGGATCATACATTGACCTTCTTTCCCCTTCTAAATTTTGGACCACATCCATTACCTCAACAGAAAACTATACATCCTTTGTCTTCTTGGTTCCCATGCCATGATATGGTTATATAAATGAAAATGAAGCAAAGTAATCATCTTTCTTCCTCTTCCATGAAAAATAAGCTCTCTAAATGGTATATCAAACTCTAGTTCAAAATATTTTAGATGAGGCTGCTCCCATAGCTCTCTTACTCACTTGACAAATCCTTCAAAATCTACATTGATTGTATTTTTCCTATCCCTCTCTTGTTGTTCTTCCTCAGTTTCACCAAGATCATACATTGACCTTCTTTCCCCTCCTAAATTTTGGACCACATCTATTACCTCAACATAAAATTGGACATCCTTGGACTTCTTGGTTGCCATGCCATGATATGGTTATGCAAATGAAAATGAAGAAAATCAATCATATTTCTTCCAAGATCTCTAAATGCTATATCAAAATCTAGTTTGAAATCTTTGAGATGAGGCTACTCCCATAGCTCTCTTACTTGCTTGAAAAATCCTTGAAACTCTGCATTGATTTTATTTTTCCTATCCCTCTCTTGTTCTTCTTCCTCAATTTCTTCAGGATCATACATTGACCTTCTTGCTCCTCCTAAATTTTGGACCACATCCATAACCTCAACATAAAACTGGACATCCTTGGTCTTCTTGCTTCTCACGCCATGATATGGTAATAAAAATCAAAATGAAGCAAAGTAATCATTTTTCATCCTCTTCCATGAAAACCAAGCTCTCTAAATGGTATATGAAACTCTAGCTGAAAATATTTTCGATGAGGCTGCTCCAATAGGTCTCTTACTCGCTTTACAAATCCTTGAAAATCTGCAATAATTTTTTTTCCTATCCATCTCTTGTTGTTCTTCCTTAATTTCATCAGGATCATACATTTACCTTCTTGACCCTTCTAAATTTTGGACCACATCCATTACCTCCACATAAAACTAGACATCCTTGGTCCTTTTGGTTGACATGCCATCATATGGTTATGCAAATGAAAATGAATCAAAGCAATCATATTTCTTCCAAGCTCTCTAAATGGTATATCAAACTCTAGTTTGAAATCTTTTAGATAAGGCTGCTCTCGTAGCTCTCTTACTCTCTTGACAAATCCTTGAAACTGCATTGATTTTATTTTTCATGTCCCTCTCTTGTTGTTACTCCTCAATTTCATCAGGATCATGCATTGACCTTTTTGCCCCTCCTAAATTTTGGACCACATCCATTACCTCAATATAAAACTGGACATCCTTGGTCTTCTTGGTTCTCATGCCATGATATGGTAATAAAAATTAAAATGAATAAAAGTAATCATTTTTTATCCTCTTCCATGAAAACCAAGCTCTCTAAATGGTATATCAAACTCTAGTTGAAAATATTTTTGATGAGGCTGCTCCCATAGGTCTCTTACTCGCTTTACAAATCCTTGGAAATCTGCATTCATTTTTTTTTCCTATCCATCTCTTGTTGTTCTTCCTTAATTTCATCAGGATCATACATTGACCTTCTTGCCCCTTCTAAATTTTGGACCACATCCATTACCTCCACATAAAACTAGACATCCTTGGTCTTGTTGGTTTCCATACCATGATATGGTTATGCAAATGAAAATGAAGCAAAGTAATCATCTTTCTACCTCTTCCATGAAAACCAAGCTCTATAAATGGTATATCAAACTCTAGTTCAAAATATTTTAGATCAGGCCACTCCCATAGCTCTCTTACTCGCTTGAAAAATTCTTGAAACACTGCATTGATTTTATTTTCCATGTCCCTCTCTTGTTGTTCTTCCTCAATTTCTTCAATATTGTTCATTGAGCTTCTTACCCCTCCTAAAGTTTGGACCACATCCATTACCTCCACATGAAATTGTACATCCTTGTTATTCTTGGTTCCCATGCCATGATATGATTATGCAACTGAAAATGAAGCAAAGTAAGAAAATTTAACATATATGCATAATTTGCATTAATAGTTGAACCATTTATGCGCATGAATAAATAGTAGAAGGATGTAGATGAACTCAATTCATCTAGCTTTATTCCTGTTCGTAGGAATTGCTCTTAAATCTCTAATATCAGGTGCACGAGACTTCCCTGTAGCTTTTAAATTTCATCGTCACCTTTCCTCTTCACTGTCAGACTCGTCTCCTTTTTCCTTATCTGCATTTTTGGCTTTAGCTTCTAATTTATCCCGTGCTTTACCTTCCTCCTCTTCAAAATATTCTTCTTCTTCTTCGTCCTCATCTTGCTCCACAAGAGGTTTATCTTCTAAACCTTCCTCATCTGATTTTGATTCCTTTTCTACATCAGAGGGTTCATATCCTTGATCTGTCTCTTTTGTATTATCAAAATCAAAACCACTAGCTTCCATATTCAAAAATTCACAACCACCATCTTCAATAAATTTATCTGGATCATCTGTAATAGTCTTCAAAATCGGCCTTTAGTTCAAGTTCATTCTGCTTTCATAATACTTTATATCCATGGATTTCATTCATTCCTTGATGCTATCAAGCAAAGATTGAGGAATGGCATCAATGTGGAGTACATCCTACTTGAAATATTTGAAAACAATAGCCATATCCAATGCCTTTTGCCCAAGTCCTACTCTCTTAAAGTTAACAATATCAATCTCACTAATAGTGATTACTAAGAAAGGTAATTCCACCAACTCTTTTTTAGTCTTCCATGAAAACCAATCTCTCCAAATGGTATGCCAAACTCTAGTTCAAAATATTTTAGATGACGTTGCTCCCATAGCTCTCTTACTCGCTTGAAAAATCCTTGAAAATATGAATTGATTTTATTTTTCTTATCTCTCTCTTGCTATTCTTCCTCAATTTCATTAGGATCATACATAAAACTTATTGCCCGTCCTAAATTTTGGACCACATCCATTACCTCAACATAAAACTTGACATCCTTGGTCTTCTTGGTTACCACATCGTGATATTTTTATGCAAATGGAAATGAAGCAAAGCAATCATGTTTCTTCATCTTCCATGAAAACCAAGCTCTCTAAATGGTATATCAAACTCGAGTTAAAAATATTTTAGATGAGGCCACTCCCATAGCTCTCTTACTTGCTTGAAAAATCCTTGAAAATATGCATTGATTTTATTTTCCCTATCCCTCTTTTACTATTCTTCCTCAATCTCATCAAGATCATACATTGACCTTCTTGCCCCTCCTAAAGTTTGGACCACATCCATTACCTCAACATAAAACTGGACATCCTTGGTCTTCTTGGTTCCAATACCATGATATGGTTATCCAAATGAAAATGAATCAAAGTAATCATCTTTCTTCCTCTTCCATGAAAACCAAGCTCTCTAAATGACATATCAAACTCTAGTTCAAAATCTTTTAGATGAAGCTGCTCCCATAGCTCTCTTACTCACTTGAAAAATCCTCAAAAATCTGAATTGATTTTATTTTTCCTATCCCTCTCTTACTTTTCTTCCTCAATTTCATCAGGATCATACATTGACCTTGTTGCCCCTCCTAAATTTTGGACCACATCAATTACCTCAACATAAAATTGGACATACTTGGTCTTCTTGGCTGCCATGCCATGATATGGTTATGCAAATGAAAATAAAGCAAAGTAATCATCTTTCTTCCTCTTCCATGAAAACAAAGCTTTCTAAATGGTATATCAAACTCTAGTTCAAAATCTTTTAGATGAGGTCTCTCCCATAGCTCTCTTACTCGCTTGACAAATACTTGAAAATTTTCATTGATTTTATTTTTCCTGACCCTCTCTTGTTGTTCTTCCTCAATTTTCTTAGGATCATACATTGACCTTCTTGACCCTCATAAATTTTGGACCACATCCATTACCTAGACATAAAACTGGACATCCTTGGTCTTCCTGGTTCCCATGCCATGTTATTGTTATGCAAATTAAAATGAAGCAAAGTAATGATTTTTCTTCCTCTTCCATGAAAACCAAGCTCTCTAAATGGTATATCAAACTCTAGTTAATGATATTTTTGATGAGGCTTCTCCCATAGCTCTCTTACTTGCTTTACAAATCCTTGAAATTTTTCATTGATTTTATTTTTCCTATCCCTCTCTTGTTGTTCTTCCTTAATTTCATTAGGATCATACATTAAACTTCTTGCCCCTTCTAAAGTTTGGACCACATCCATTACCTCCACATAAAACTAGACATCCTTGATCTTCTTGGTTCCCATGCCATGATATGGTTATGCAAATTAAAATGAAGCAAAGTATCATCTTTCTTCCTCTTCCCTAAAAACCAAGATCTCTAAATGGTATATCAAACTCTAGTTCAAAATATTTTAGATGAGGCTGCTCCCATAGCTCTCTTACTTGCTTGAAAAATCCTTGAAACTTTGCATTGATTTTATTTTTCTTGTCCCTCTCTTGTTGTTCTTCCTTGATTTTCTTCAATATTATACATTGACCTTCTTTCCCTCCCTAAAGTTTGGACCACATCCATTACCTCCACATAAAATTGTACATCCTTGGTATTCTTGGTTCCCATGCCATGATATGGTTATGCAAATGCAAATGAAGCAAAGTAAGTGAAGTTAACATATATGCATCATTTGCATAAATAGTTGAACAATTTATGTGCATGAATAAATAGTAGAAGGATGTATATAAACTCAATTCATTTGAATTTATGCCTCTTGGTAGGAATTACTCTTGAATCTCTAATATCAGGTGCCCAAAACTTCCCTGTAGCTTTTTACTTTTGTCATCTCCTTTCCTCTTCACTGTTAGACTCGTCTCCTTTTTCCTTATCTACATTTATGGATTTGGCTTCTAATTCATCCCATGTTTTACCTTCCTCCTCTTTAGAATCTTCTTCTTCTTCATCATCCTCATCTAGCTCCATAATAGGTTCATCTTCTAAAGCTTCCTCATTTGATTTGGATTCCTCTTCTACATCAGAGAGCTCATATCCTTGATCTGAATCTTCTGAATTTTCAGAATAAGAATCACTAGCTTCCAGATTCAAAAATTCCCAACCACCATCTTCAATAATTTTATCTAGATCATCAGTAATAGTCTTCAAAATTGGTCACTAGTTCAAGTTCATTCTTCTTTCATAATACTTTATATGCATGGAGTTTAGCCATTCCTTGATGCGATCAAGCAAAGATTTAGGAATGGTGTCAATGTGGAGTACATCCCACTTGAAGTATTTGAAAACAATAGCCATATTAAATTCCTTTTTCCCAAGTCTTGCTCTCTCAAGGTTAACAATCTCAATCTCACTAATAGTGATTACTAAGAAAGGTAATTCCACCAACTCTTTCTTCCTCTTCCATGAATTTTTTTTCTCTAAATGGTATATCAAACTCTAGTTTGGAATCTTTTAGATGAGGCCGATCCCATAGATCACTTACTCACTTGAAAAATCCTTGAAACTTTGAATTGATTTTATTTGTCATATCCCTCTCTGGTTGTTCTTCCTCAATTTCATCACTATCATACATTGTCCTTCTTTCCCCTCCTAAATTTTGGACCACATCCATTACCTCCACATAAAACTGGACACTCTTGGTCTTCTTAGTTCCCATGCCATGATATGGTAATCCAAATGAAAATTAAGCAAAGTAATCATCTTTCTTCCTCTTCCATGAAAACCAAGCTCTCTAAATGTTATATCAAACTCTAGTTCAAAATATTTTAGATGAGGCTTTTCCCATAGCTCTCTTACTCGCTTGAAAAATCCTTGAAACTCTACATTGATTTTATTTCTCCTATGCCTCTCATGTTGTTCTTCCTAAATTTCATCACGATCATACATTTACCTTCTTTCCCTTCCTAAATTTTGGACCACATCCATTACCTCCAGATAAAACTAGACATCCTTGGTCTTCTTGGTTCCCATGCCATTGTATGGTTATGCATATGCAAATGAAAATGATGCAAAGTAATCATCTTTCTTCCTCTTCCATGGAAACCAAGCTCTCTAAATGGTGTATAAAACTCTAGTTTAAAATATATTAGATGAGGTTTCTCCCATAGCTCTCTTACTCACTTGACAAATCCTTGAAACTCTGCATTGATTTTATTTTTCATGTCCCTCTCTTGTTGTTCTTCCTCAATTTCATCAAGATCATGCATTGACCTTCTTGCCCCTCATATAGTTTGTACCACATCCATTACCTCAACATAAAACTTGACATCCTTGGTCTTCTTGGTTCCCATGCCATGATATGGTTATGCAAATGAAAATGGAGAAAAGTAATCATCTCCTTCTCCATTGGCTAGAAGAATGCATGCTTAATGTTTTGATACATGATATCAACTCTCTCTTTTTCTCTCATGGTTGAATACCAAAATAAATTATGGTAGGCCTCTAGAGTTCTAGTCATATTTCTTCCTCTTCCACCAAATGCTGGCCTGATCCATAAGTATGTCAGCCTAATTGCCTTTTTTTTTTTAAGCTGAAGTTTCTCCTAAATCACCAATGTATCTCTCTCTTCCTTTCCATACTCTTTCATTACTACTGATCATCTATAGGATTTAATCATTTGTACCACATGGTTGATGTGCTTTGAATCCTTGGATATAAAGGAAAATTCCTTAACTTAAATACTGCTAGGGAATTTCAATGTTGGCCTGTAGTTGGCATTAAATTTGGTACTTGAAACATTGAAAATTATTCTTATATAATAATTCCCTCCATCTTCTTGGCTTGTAACACTCTTGATGGTGGCTATATGAAATGGAACCATGATGACATATATGCGTATCAGAACTACATCATTTTTTCGTATCGACTTGAATCATTTGCTCTCTAGAAATAGGGATATCATCCATATTTTTGTATGAAACCATCTCAGTCGATGGCTTGGAAGAGCCATGTCCATCTCTTGTACCAATGCCCCTTGCAACCAATCTTCTTGCACTCTCCTCATTCTTTTGAAGAGGGTTGGAACTTAAGGTTATGTAATAGAATTTATAATTGATAGTTAAATTGTATAACAATTTTTTTTATGATCTTTACTAATGTTTATTAGAATTGTTGAATGTTTTACATCATTGGAATGACATATTAGTTGTAATATTTTTGAAATTTTATTATGGTATGTGCACTTTGATATGATGTAAAATGATTATGGTTTTGTCTGATATGTTGTAATATTAGATATATAACAAAAAAATAAATTATTACATGAAATAAATAATAAAATTTCATTTAAAAGTTATTTTTGTAGAACAAGGGTCTTCTAGAAGATCAAGATGATCCTCATCATGATATAGATCCAAAAAATATTGGTGTTGCCAATATAGATCACATGGTAGAAGATGATGATGATGCAGATATAGAAAACACCAGGGCTGATGAAAATGATGATGACGATGATGATGATCATGATGATGATGATAGGGAAGTTGTTGGTAGTACCCAACAACATTCATGGTCATATATGCTGCATCATGGATCATTATCGGTATATTGTTATGATGATGAGGTAGTTGCTGATCATACCTAGTGACATTCATGATCATATAGACTGCATCATGGATCATTGTTGATATATTGTCATGATGCCTCTTTTCATGGTTACTATCATATGTATCATTTTCACAGCCCACAGTACCATATTATTGAGTTGTATCATATTGAAATTTATCATTTTCACTTATATCATTTGGACATGTATCATCTTAACTTGTACCAATTTGAGTTACATAATTTATCATATTTACTTATATCATTTGTACATGTATCATTTTGACATGTTATTGATCTACTAGCATATTTGACTTTCACTTGTTTCAGTTATATATGATGATGATCTTATCAGTATTGACTTGTCAGTTTACATATATTAAAAGTGGTTGATGATTAATTTTGGATGGATATTTATTATGTATGATGATTTTAATTTATTGCTTAGGATGGATGTTGTCAAATTCAATTAAATTATAGATATTTGACTCACTCATTTTAATTATAGATGATGATTATGCTATAATAATTATCTTGTTATTTAATCATATGAGTTAAATAATTAAATTACTTACTCCATAATCATATGAGTTATTTAAGAGGCATGCTATATTTAACAAATTAAATTGAAATAAAACATGAAATTAATAAATGGAAGAAAAACAAGAAGCATTTTTAGAAGAAAAAAAGGAAGAAAAAATGGAAGCAAAAATAGTAGCAAACTAGAAGCAATCTTGGAAGAAAAATTGGAAGCCAAATTGGAAGAAAAACTGGAAGAAAAACCGGAAGGAAACCTGGTAGAAAAATTGGAAGAAAAATTGGAAGAAAAATTAGAAGCAAAACCAAAAGAAAAAATTGAAGCAAACCTAGAAGAAAAAATAGGAAGCAAACATAGAAGCAAAACCAGAAGAAAAACTAGAAGCAAACTTGGAAGAAAAATAGGAAGCAAAATTCGAAGCAAAAATAGAAGAAAAATTGGAAACAAAACTAGAAGCAAAATTGGAAGAAAAACTAGAAGCAAAAATGGAAGCAAAATTGGAAGCAAAACTTGAAGCAAAACTAGAAGAAAACCTGGAAGCAAAAAAGGAAGCATGAATGGAAGCAACACTAGAAGAAAAACTGGAAGCAAAAATTGGAAGAAAAATTAGAAACAAAATCAAAAGAAAAATCAGAAGCAAACCTAGAAGCAAAATTGGAAGCAAAACTAGAAGCAAAATTGGAAGCAAAATTGGAAGCAAAACTGGAAGAAAAATTGGAAGCAAAACCGGAAGCAAAATTAGAAGCAAAACTATAAGCAAAACTAGAAGCAAAAATAGAAGCAAAACAAGAAGAAAAATTGGAATCATAACTGTAAGCAAAACTAGAAGCAAAACTGGAAGCAAAACCGGAAGAAAAATTGGAAGCAAACGTGGAAGAAAAACTGGAAGCCAAATTGGGCACTAATTTATGTGCTATTTCGACATTATTTTTTGGCACTAAAGGAGATGCTATTGCTGGCACCATTTATTTGACACCAATTCTGGCACTAAAGCTTGTAGAAAATCTAGCTTAAAATCTAGCACCGGAATAAGCATACCTTTTGGCACTAACTTTTGTGTTGTGAGCCATGTCCAATTGATGGACTCAAATATACTAAAATCCGGTGCTATTTTAGGTGCTAATTTCCTGCTGTGTTATTGTGCCAAGGTCAACCGAGCTTGTGTAAACACCATTAAACATTTAAGTAAAAACTTCCTTTGATACAAAGATGACTTTCAAACCACACACAACACTTGAATACAATTTAGAATATTCCATAAACACCCTAAAATATAACAAATTCCTTCACAACAACTTTCACTTGAAGAACATACTCATTCTGTACACTCAGTTAACCTTGCACACACTATAACACAATAAACCAACTTCTAGAGCATCAAACCATGAAAAAATTCAATTAAAGATATATATGAGTGATTTAAGCACACCCTTAAATATGAAAGACTATAAAACAAACTATGGAGAAATGTGGAGCAAAACCATTTCTCCTAGACACCACTACAATACATTGTTCACATAGTGGTGAGCACAAATTTCTCTACACAATGATCCAAAACCTGGAACTCTAGATATAACACCTTTGAACACCTCTAATCAACATATCCAAACCACACAAGCAGATCTTCAACCATGAAGAAATGTGGAGAAAAACCAAAACACTACTATGTCACATAGAACACCACTCCAACACACTATTTTCTCTTTTCTTCAAATTTTCTCAAAATCACTTAGAAACCAATAATCACAAACACATTCTCATAATCTAGAATACCTCCTTATCACAACATAATTCAACTAATAAAAGTATCACCAAGGTTGACATCAATTCAAAAATAACATAGATTTGTTGACATCAATGACACCACAAATTTGACATACTTGCAACATTCTCTACCTTGTACTGCCCCCAAGGAATCTTTCAAGTTGAGGCTTCTAACAAGACCATCATTAAGATCCTAAAGAAGAAAATCAATGAAGTCCAACGTGATTGGAACTTACAATTGAATCCCATATTTTAGGCATATTGAACAAGTATTTGTACACCACATGTGGTACACCCTATTCCTTGGTTTATGGAACTGAAGCCATCCTACCTATTGAGGTTGAGATCTGATCATTGAGAGTTTCATTGTAACATCTCATCACTTATGAAGATTATAGAGTATCTAGGTGAGCTAGATTTATTGGATGAATGTTGCCTTGAAGCATTGAATCACCTATAGGCCTATCAAAGAAGACTTTGAAGAAGCTACAACAAGAAGATCAAATTCAGATGCTTCCAAGTAGGATACCTTGTCCTGAAAGAGAATTAGAACATGTTAGATCAAGAAATAAAGGGAAATTTTTATCCAAATTAGTTAGGAACTTTGATTGTTACAACAAGCTATGGCCTGGGAGCTTATCAATTGGAAACCCCTAGAAAAGAACCCTTGCAAGAACCTATCAACAATACACATACCAAAAAGTTTTATGCCTAGCTCACGAAGGGTATAGATCTGAAAATCCAAAAAATAAAATAGAAAAAGAAACAAAATCCAAAATAAATAGAAAATGGATCAAAATAGTAAAGAGAAAAATCATCCTCTCATGAAACCCACTTTGATGGCACTTTGGGCAAGTACCTTAGTGAAAACCTAGAAAACAAGCACCTTGTGTAAACAAGCACCAACTCCCAACTACCATTTGATCTTTCACTTATCTCTCATCTTGCATCCATCACATCCATCTCCATCCATTTATTTATTTTATTCCTTCATCCATCCACATCCATATCATAGCTTGGTATTCAACAATTTTCTACCCCCATTAGTACTAATTGGCATTATCCTAAGGTTAGTTTGTCCTACCTACATCAAGGTAGTCTACCACATCACACTAGGGGCATATTCCTATACTTGCATTGGATTGGGTTATTTTTATATTACCTTAAGGTTATTCTCAAAAATCCAAAAATATTTGAAACATCTTCAAAAATACAAACACATCAAAACATTTGTAAAGTTTCAAAATAAAAAACATTTGAAACATCTTCAAATATACAAAAACATCAAAAAAATTATAAATTTTCAAAATCTAAAAACATTTATAACATCTTCAAAAAATTTAAAACATCAAAAAATTTGTAAATTTTTAAAATCCAAAAACATACAACCATCTTGAAATCTCAAAAACATCAAAATCAAGTTAATGTGTAATGCCCCGCCCACCACAACCCTACAGGAAGTTGCATTTGACTTCTTAAACAGAATAATTTTTTTTTTTAAAGATTAATTACTAAGTTCATTAACTAATGCTAATGACTTCTAAGGTTACGAGATAGAGGTTAGATAGAACCTCAACAAAAAACGTGAATATATAACTATGACAATTATTTAAATAATAAATTAATGCATACATTCCAAATAAGATGAAATAACATCAAGCATAAGATAAGACTTTCAATTTCATTAATCCATTCATTAAGCAATAGGGTTACAATCACTCATTCCCTGAATGAGGAAAATCCAATAACATAATTACAATTACAAAGTCCACCTGGATAACAATGAGGGGTAATAAGATAAGAATCAACTGAAATGAAATAAAGCAATAACTGTAACAGAAACCAATGAACTCTCCAATAGGAAGTCTCATCCACACAAACATGAAGATAGCCTAACGGATTTAGGTGCACACCACCCAACCAAGTGGAACCCAAAGGCCCACCCCCCATGCTAGGAGATAGTAACCAAGATTCCAAGCCAAGACCATCTACCACTAGACATAGACTAACTCCAACTGAACCAGATTGAAACCACCAATCACATGTACAATAAGAGTACAACTCAAATACCACACAAGTATGACTCAAGTACAACTCTACATGGTCACATTGCTTCCAGAAATAAAGAAGAACAAGTATGTTAAAAGAACCATACACATAATAATCAAATACCAACTATGGTCACAACAGGTATGTTACGTAAACCATACCCACAATAAACAAGTATCAACTGTTGTTCTAGATAGAGTGTCATCACACAGTTCGTCATGGGTTGTCCTCTGGGAATCTTCATAGGATCCGACCCCCACTAAGGGTTATCATGGTGGCCTCAACCGAATTTCAGCCCCCATACTCACTAATGCGGAACCAAATACCTTTCATACAGACAAGATAGATGACCTTGCCATTCTAGGCCTTCCCACTCATCCCAAGTCTAAACGAGCCCTTGTGTCTATGAGTGAGGCATAATTATCTTGATTAGTGTGAAGTACCACCTAATCTTCTAAGTTTTATTTTAGTTATCACTTGTTAAACCACCCTCGTAGGTTATCCAGTTTACCTCTTTGGGCTCTAGCCCCTATAAAAGCCACTCTTCTACTTGACAACATACCTACCATCCAAACTCCAAGGGTAAAAAAGTGCAAACAACAAGATATCACGACCTCTCCTTTCTTAGGAGGCAACCTAAGTTCAAACCCTCTCCAAACACTAGAGGTAACAAGGTAACAAAGTCACTCCTGACAAGGAGGCACTAATCCCATAATCCACTCCTAAACCAAGGAGGTACAAAACATCCCCATTCGTAGAAACCGGGTAATAATAGATAACTTCATACGCACTACCCAAGGCCATATATGGTTGACTACACAGTATGACAACCCACAGATTGAAATCCCAACTGGAAGACTTGTTAAATATTAAAACCCACACTTCCCATATGATAATGCACGTAGATCAATACCAGGACAATAATCAGATCTACTTTGGGTTCACTAAACCCATATCCTCACTAGCATTCAATAAATAGTCTGTTAAATAAATGGAATTAATTATGCCATTCAAAAATCATTTCATCACCACACAACATTTAAATGCATAAAACATTACCCATGTCCCCATAGTTTAATTAAAAACAAGATCCCATTTTAAATAAAATATTTATTCCATAAACAATTAAACTCATTAACAAAAACAATAATTCCCATAATATTCTAAAGAATATAAACATTATTCCATCATCTACAATTTCAATATTATAATAGTCATAATATTAAAATAATAATTGTATTTAAACAATATGATGAAATAAATAATATGTATAATAATAATATTTTAATTTTAAATATTATAATTTTTATAATATTGATACCAGGGGGTGTTACACATGGTATCAGAGCCTAGGTTTAAACATTGGGTACTCTGGGATTATGATGGGACCATTAAGCTTTTAGTTGTGTAGGCTTTTAAGTTGGGTGCCTTGCCTAATACTTTGAAATGTCTATGCAAGATTATGCTGCCCAGATTTGGAGGAGGTAGAGGGCATGGATGAGGCCATATAGGTGGTCGAGGAGGGAGTCAGCATGACTCTCCTCCTTGTGTATCAGTTTTTCCTGATCAGGAAGAACCTCAGGCATCTCAGAATGCACTTGGGGTTGGTAATCTCCAACAGGATCCAGCAGGGATTGAGGTAGCGCATAGAGTGCTAGAGGAGGCTTTGGTACTCCTTGGACCTAGGTAGGTAGAGGTTCAGATTAACCCTATAGTGAGGGTAGCTCCACCCCGGTCCGAGGCTCACATGAGGGACTTGCTCAGGGGGCACCCTCCATTATATGATGGATCTGGTATGGGCTTAGAGGCTGAGACGTGGCTCATAGACTTGGATAGGTGTTTCACATGCATCTGTATGGGAGTAACACCAGGGCTCATTATGCCATTATGTAGCTGAGAGGATTTGCATCCACTTGGTGGAGATTAGAGGAGTAGAAGCTCCATATCGACATTCACACTTCATCATGGGAGATATTCTTAGAGAGGTTCAGGACTCGATTCTTGTCTGAGCATTGGCGTCAGCATCGTGGTGACGAGTTCCATGCCTTGTGTCAATTACCATTATCTATTGAGTAGTACGAGCGATGTTTTTATGAGCTCAAACAACATGCAAGGATTGGTGATGATGAGAGCATGTTAGTGCACCATTTTGTTAGGGGCTTAAATGCCTGTCTCAGTGGTGGTGTGAGGGTTTTCAAACCCAAGACCATGGATATGGCTGTAGAGAAAGCACGTCTTATTGAGGAGAATTTGAGTATGGCACTTGGAGGTCACATAGGAGTGCAGGTTGGTGGTAGTTCAGCAAAAGGATCTAGTGCTCGAGGAGGGCAGCCTCAGGGAGGTGCACCTTCTCGATCTCAGCAAGGACCATCTCAGAGTGGTCAGTAGCAGGAGAGTGCACTTGGGAAGCGTAAGGACTCTCAGCCTTGTCAAGATGATGGTGGTTCTTCACCTAGGAGGAAAAAGAGCTGGAGGCATGCAAAACATTTTAGCTATGATCAGTCAGCTCAAGGTTCGTAGTCTACCTTCAGGGATAGTGCATAGCAGTCTAGTGCACCATCTAGAGGTAAAGGTAATGGCAGAGGTACAGGATGTTTTTCTTGTGGCCAGTAGGGTCACATAGCTATAATGTGTCCCAACAAGGGCACACCTGAGCTTTCTCGAGGACTAGCGGCATTTGAGCCAACAGTTGGTGATGCAGGTAGATCTCATCAAACTTATGCTGCAATTGATAACCATCAGCCTGGGTATCAGGGAGCTGTTGTTGAGACTTTTGGAGTTGGTTGTTCAGTGCAGGATGCTCGACCTCAAGGGTCGAGGTTTTGATTTGTATTCAGTCCATCTAAGGGAGCTATATCCCTACTATTTGCAAGCTTCTAGGAGTAATCCTAACCCTAGGGGGGGAGGATGTAATACCCCTCCGTTTTGCTCTATTGTACGAACATGTTTCCTCTTTATGCTTTAGTTTTGTGTTGTACTTGGACTATGTACTTGGTTACAGTTGATCACTATGTTATCGTGATGTGATTATTATGGCATGTTTGGAATCAATATAAGTGGTTATTTAATTTATGATGTTTCATGCTTTTGATTATGTTGCTATGTTATATACGTCAGTTATTACTCCTATATTGGTGAAGAGGATGGTATCGCATCACTCACTTGCAAGTGCCCTGTGATCTCGTGATTTCCTCTTCATGGTGTGCCTTATTTATGACATATTATTGCATGTGGATATATTTGTTATTCGCAGGTTGACAGGTACAGGACATTGACTCCACCTGGTTTCACAGGTTCGAGCCTGTCCATTGCCCAATGATATTCGATTGGGAGATAGTAGCTAGGATTTCCATGCCGAGTCATCACCCTAGTCGTAGTGTGTCGTCGGTCCTAGTATGGTCCAGTTGTGCTATTTTGTTCTAATTGCCTGATTTCAGTTTATTTTGGGGAGTTAGAATAATGTAGGAATTGTGATTTAATTATTGAGCAATTTAATTTAATTAATTTAATATTTAATCTTATGGTAGATTTATTTATTAATTGATTAAGTTATTTATGTGGGAATGATTTAGATTATTCATTTTGAAAATGCATGCAAATTTGAGTTGGAATTGAAAATTAGAAAAATAAATTAAAAGTCAAATTTGAAATTCAAAAACAAAGACTTTTGCTATTCTGTTTTCAAAAATTTATGAGGGTTGTTGTGGGATTTTGGAAGAAATTTTGCATTATCTTAAAAATTTCTTCACAAAAATCAAAAAGGGAGTTTTTGGGAGAAAATTGAAAAGAGAAGAGGAAGATTGCTTGATTTTGTGGGTTTGGAGGAAAAACTTGTGGAATCTAAAGTGCTCAAGAGGGTTTCAAATTAGTAGCAGGACCTTCAACATACTCCAAGAGAATCAGGTTCACACCTTATTTTATTGGAATTTTGTTGATTCAATGGTGTTGAATAATGGAGGATTAATTGCTATTGTTAACTCAATTTTTTTTTGTGTCATTTGTTCTTCAATTTATTTGATTTTCTAGCATGGTTGAATAGTTATTTTTATGTATATAGATTCATTATAAATAATAGATTTGAGATTTATTTATTTTATAATTTTCATATTGTAAGGATATGCTGTCAAATTTTTCTAAATTTTTTTGGGAAAGTGGCAAAAAAAGACTCTTTTTTTTAGTTATGGTTTTTTTTAATTTTCTGGAAAAAAAAATGATAGTCCTTGTTTTTTTTGTGAAAGAAAAAAAAAAAAGTTAGTGGGGGCATTACATAAAACCCCTAAATAGGTCTAAAACATCAAAAAGTAAAAACTCTTCTCAAATTGTGTTGCCTCTATGTGTGTACATAGGCAAGGCCATCATTGATGAACCCTTGAGGCTTAAGTAGGTCCTTTACAAGTCTATCATAATAAATTGGCAATCCATCAATGTTCATATCTCATCAATAAATTGTTACTTGTCAAAGGTCAGTCAAGCTATATTGTCTCTATGTATTTATGTAGGAATGGCCATCTTTGATGAGCCCTCGAGGAATTAGGGTAGTCACTCTTAGGTCTTGTTCTTGGTCTAAACCTTGGAAAACCCTAAAATATTGCAAAATATAGAAAATAAAAAACATTTTAAGACATGTAAAATATAAAAAATCCTCAAAACATGGTCACATAAAAACTCAAAAACAACCTCAAGTAACTTGAAAAACTCAAACATTCAAATAACCCTCAAAATCACAAAAAATAGCCCTAAAACATCTCACAACATCAAAAAATTGAAATATTTAAAAAAAATAAAAAATCACCCATCCCATGTCATTTTCACCCATAATAAACTTTCATCCCTAATAAATTGATTGTCATATTCACCCTTTGGTAATACAAATAGAAATAGGCGCAATAGTTAGTGAAACACAAAACTTTGAACGTAAACAAATATTGAGTCTTGATCAGGGTTAAACTTGTTAGTTAACATTCACATCAATGGCATATCAAAATGTTTATATTTAATCAAAAATTAAATATCCAATAACATGTCTTATGGATATATCTTTCCTACAATCGACACATTCATTAGAAATCACCTTAGTCACATCTTTTGGCAAGATATATTAATAACATTGACAGTTTGTTCATTTTGATATTTTCTTATGATTTATATTATTGGTCCATCTCAATGATCTCTTGATGATGTCTTCAAAAATGATTTAGAGGGAAATAAATGGGCATTGATCATTTCTTTCATTTACTATGCATGTTGGATATTCTTGTAATATGACCTTGGGGAATACTTTCCTTGTGTGTGTGGGATAGTCTCAAGTAAAACAATGGCTAGAGTATAGCAGGTTCCTCATACCTTTTGTGTGTTAGTCTCCTTACTTTGGTGACTTTATTCTTTCACATGATCAAAAAAGGTTTATATATGTTGTGTATGAATAGGGATACCAGTATCTATTTGTAGAGTCAAATTACATGCATTACATACATCATCCTATTTTTCAATACATTGGTACATCATGTATATTTGCTATATCAAAAATAAGGAATACTATGATGAATTCAGAATAATCTGAGAAGAAAATTAGTATCATCTATCCTATGCCATCACATATCCAATAAAATTTCAAATTATCATATATTTTTTGGAATCCTGAATCAATCTCAATATTTTTGGATGTTGTGGTTGAGTTGCTAATATGTGGTTGTCATTCATGTCAACACTATTAGCATAAATGTCTTTAAGACTGTATATGTAGAAGATATTGAGAAAATTGTAATAAAATATGTTACAGGTTATTTGTGAAGTAGTGAAGATTAGTACGATGGAAAGTTCAATATGTTGATACTGGGAAGTTTCAGATTAAAGGGTTTGTTTTCAAGCCTATCTAGTTTATTCACCAAAATTTTCAGAGGTGTGCATGAAGATTTGAGAAAGCTATGAGTTTTTGTATTCCAATAGTTATTTTTATACTATAAATGGTGTTCATGGAAGAAGATAATGTGATTCTAGTAATCTAAGTTGTTGTGTATGTTATTGTGGTGTTCATCGACATTTCTAGATCATTTTTTATCTGTGTTGCACATCTACATTGATCATTATGCTCGTGATCCAAGATTTTCTCTTACGTGTTCATGTTTTTCATGTTCATGGATGATAAGGTGATTGAAGCATGTTGTGTATCTTCGAGGAAGAATATTTGAAGGTGTTTTGTGTTCAAGGACATTATTTTGGATCTCTACTATCTTGTGGCTGACCTTGGTTGATTCACATAAATAATCTTTATTTTTTTGGCTGATAGTTTGCATTCATTCTATTATTTTCTTGAAGTCGACATATAGCGATGTGATTTCTTGTTGTGGATATATATAATTTACTGTTTCTTCATTTGAGAAGGGTGTGTGTGCTATGTGTGAAAAGGTTCAGATCATTCGAAAGTAGAGTAGAGTGTGAATAAGAGAGATGAAGAGTGAAGAAGTGTTCATGTGCTTAACCGAAACTGTACTTAGGAATTAGAAGATGCTACTTTCTCAGTTCAAATTCTTCAAATGGATTTAATCTGAATATTTTATGTAAGACAGTGAGTCTTCCTCTGAGCAGTGATCTCTAGGCAGTGTGCTTGAATGCATGTGCATTCCTCATTTATTCTTCTTATATTTTGAATAGGGTATAACTTGTGGATTAACCTCCACCATGGTTTTTTCCCTTAACTAGGTTTCCACACAAAAATCTTGGCGTTATGAGTGTTTTTGATGTGTTCTTGATTCATTCTTTCACTGTTATTAATCAGATCTAAGAATAAGGGTTAATAAGTTTAATAATTTTGAAATTCTATGACAACTGATTCACCCCCCTCTTAGTTGTCTTCCATTGTGTTGCCAACAATTGGTATCAGAGTAGGTTCCTTGGAAGAAGTTTAAAATCTTGAGGTGATTCGGGATGGCGGCATACAATAAGGATAGACTAAGATTTGATGGAACACATTATTCTATGTGGAAGACTCGAATGGAGTGTCATCTGAGATGGATTGGTGAATCCTAATGGAACATTACAAGAAATAGGTATGTTATTCCTCAGAATGGTCCTACTACTATACTGAGATTAGGGATGTTGAATATAATATCAAGGCTAAGGAAGCATTATTGAGTGATTTGATTGATTCTGAGATGATGAATGTTATGGAGTTGAGAACTACTAATGAGATCTATAAAAATTTAAAAACCTTATATGAAGGTGATGCTAATGTGAAGATGGCTAAGCTACAGAGTCTAAAAGGGAAATATGAATTGTTGAAAATGGGTAATGGTGAGAATATTACTACTTTCATGCAAAGAGTGAATGAACTTTTGTGTGGTATTAGATGTGTTGGTGGATAGCTAGATGAATCAAAGATTGTTGCTAAAGTGCTTAGATCCTTCCCTAATGCATACAAAATCAAAGTTGCAGCCATTAAGGAGCTCTGAACTATGGTAAATATAACCAGAGATATGTTGATTGGTAAACTATATTTAAAGCTACTACTTCTAGGAGAGACAAGCAAAGATATGATTCAGGTGAAAGTTCTTCTAGAAAGGTATTCAGGTATGAGGAAGAAATGAGATAGATTGAAGAAGAAGAAAGAGAACTAAATGATCTTGAAGCACTTATTGTCAAAATGGAAGCCAGAGGAGAAGGTAAGTATAAAGGAAAGTTACCTATAAAATGCTTTTCTTGCAATAAGACAGATCATTTTGCATCAAGTTTTCCAAAAAGAGTTCCTAAGCCAAGACCTTACAAGCCTAAATTTCAAAAGAAGTTTTATTATGTTTTTGATGAAGGTGTGACAAATGATGAATTTAATAAAGGTAATGCAAGTGAAGATGAGTTTGTGTTTATTGCTATCAAGGAAAATAATCTTGTGTCTACTGAATCTGCTAGCTGTACAAATGTGGAGAAAACCCTAGCTGCTCAAGTTGAAGAAAAATATGAATGGGAAATTGACAATGGATGTTCAAATCACATGATAGGTGATAAAATTAAATTTGTAAGCTTGGAGAAGTATGATGGCGGTGTTGTAATATTTGGTGATAACAATGGTGGTATAATATATGGCAGAGGATGTATTTCTTTTCATGGTAAGCATAATAATAATGATGTTATTTATGTTGAAGGTTTGAAGCATAATCTTTTGAGTGTTGGATAGATGGTTGATAAGGGATACAATCTTCAATTCAAAGATGGAAAGTGTAGCATATTGGGAAGTTATGTAAATGTGATTGCTTCAGGTACTAAAAAAAAAGGTAATATATTTCATCTGAATGTTGCTAGTAAAAGTTGTCTGATTGCTCAAGTTGATGAAAGTTGGTTGTGGCATAGAAGAATGTGTCATGTAAACTTTGAAGAAATTATCAAGATAAGTTCCTCATAGGCTGTGAGAGATCTCCCTAAGTTGTTGAAGCCTACTAATTCCATATTTAGAGAATGCCAGTTAGGAAAACAAACTAGAATTTCATTCCAGAGCAAATAGCATTGTTCAAATAATTGTCAGAGCTTGTGCATACTGACTTGTGTGTTCTGGCTAGAATCAGAAGCTTACAAGGTTATAGATACTTCATGTTTCTTATTTATGATTACTCTACAATGATGTGGGTTACTTTATTAAGGGAAAAATCTAAAGCTCTAGAAAATTTCAAGATATTTAAGGCTATGGTTGAGACAGAGATAGGTCTGAAGATTAAATGTTTGAGATCAGATAGAGGTGGTGAATTCACCTCTGGTGAGTTTAATACTTTTTGTGAAGAACATGGGATAAAGAGACAATTATCTGCACCACGGACCCCTCAAAAAATTGGATTTGTGGAAAGGAAGAATAGGATAGTTGAATATGTTGCTATAACTATGATGTTGGAAGAAAATTCCCCTCATATCCATCGGAGAGAAGCTGTGAGTACTATTGTTTATATCCTCAATTGGTTACAAATCAAAGGTAATACTGGTAAGACTCCTTTTGAGCTATGGTTTGGTCATAAGCCTACTTTTAGATATTTCAAAATCTTTGGGAGTAAATTTTATATTAGGAGAGATGAAGATATAGGAAATTTTGATGTTAGAAGTGATGAAGGAATCTTTTTTGGTTATTCTACTAAGAGTAAATCCTACCGGTGCTACAACAAGAGTTTGAATAAAATGGTTGAAAGTGAAAATGTTAAGGTTGATGAAGACACTGCTAGACCCTCTAGAACCTGTGGATATGATTTTGATGATTAGAATGACAGTATAAACAAGATTCAAACTTCAAATAAATTTCAAATCATTCTAGTGAATCAAGAAGGTCAAGAAGAAGGAGAGACTAGTGAAAGCATAGAAGAGAGATCACAAGAGCCTAAAACTCAAGAACACTCTAAGACTCCAAGGTATGTGAGAATAAATCATTCAAAAAATAAGATTATAGGTGGCAAGAACAAATGTGTCCAAAATATAAGAAGAATTACAGAAGAATATTGTTTAATTTCAAAGAATGAGCCAATTAATGTCAATGAAACATGCAAAGATGAACATTGGATTGAAGCAATGAAAGAATAACTACAAAAAATTGAGAAGAATAATACATGGATTCTTGTTCCCAGACCTAAGGATAAAAATGCAACTAAATGGGTTTTTAGAAACAAGTTGAATGAACAAGGTAAAGTTATCAGAAAGAAAGCAAGAATGGTATGCAAATGATACTCTCAGATGGAAGGAATTGACTTTGAAGAAAATTTTTTTCCTGTTGCTAGAATTGAAGTTGTGAGACTGTTTCTTGCTTATGCTACTTAAAAAAACTACAAATTCTATCAGATGGATGTCAAGTCAGATTGTCTAAATGACAGATTGGAAGAAGAGGTTTATATTGAGCAACATGATGGATTTCAATTGACTGATCAGGGAGATATGGTTTTTCGGTTGAGGAAAGAATTGTATGGACTCAAACAAGCTCCTAGAGCTTGGTATGCCAAATTGGATAAGTATCTATTCAAGCTTGGATTTAACAAAGGTACTGCTGATAGTAATCTGTATTTCAAGATTGATAATGATAAAGATTTGTTTGTGGAATTATTTGTTGATGATATCATTTTTGGAGGAGATGATGGTTTTTGCATGAAGTTTGCTAATGAGATACATAATGAGTTTGAGATGTCAATGATCAGAGAGTTGAAATTATTTTTGGGATTGAAAATTACTCAATTAGATAAAGGGATCTTTATATCTCAGTCAAAGTATGTGAGAGAACTACTAAATATGTTTGGTATGGAAGATTCAAAGCGAGTTGGTACACCCATGGTGACTAGATGTAAGTTGACAATAGATGAATATTATTTGAAGCAAAATCAGACTAGATTCAAATCAATGATGGGTGGATTGATTTATTTGACTCACACTAGACCTGGCATCATGAATGTTGTATGTATTGTTGGTAGATTTCAAGTCGAACCTAAGGAATCTCATGTGACTGTTGTGAAGAGAATTTTTAGATACTTGAAGGGAACAGTTGATTTTGGCCTGTGGTATCCTAAAGATGATGATCATACTTTGAGTTCCTTTACTAATTTTGATTGGGCAAGAGATGTGAATGATAGCAAAATTACTAGTGGTGGCACATTTTCTTGGGAAAGAAATTTATTTCATGGTTAAGTAAAAAGTATAATGTCATTTCTTTGTCAACTATAGAGGCAAAATACATTGTTGTTGCTAACAATTGTACTCAAGTATTATGGATGAAGAAGATGTTGAAAGATATCATAGTTGTGTATGATGAACCTATTGCCATATACTGGGATAATTCAAGTGCTATAAAAATTTCTAAGAATCCGGTGTTGCATTCAAAGGCCAAGCATATATCTATCAAGTCTCACTTTTTGAGAGATAAGGTGAGTGATAAGGCAGTCAGATTGGAGTATGTGCCTACCAAGGAATAGATTGTAAACATATTTACTAAGCCATTACCTAAGGATACTTTTGAGTATCTCAAAGGGAAGTTAGGGGTGATTACCCCTCCTAATCAGAACTTAGATGCATAGTTTTTCCATTAGTTTGTGCATTCACAGTCATATCTTGATCCGGATTGATGTTGTGGTGGTTACTACTTAGGGGGAGTAGTCAGATGATTCAAATATGTTGTTCAAAGCTTGTGTATCTTTATCATTGATGTCAAAGGGGGAGAAGAATAATGTGAAAAACTCTTGGAGAACTAAGGGGGAGAAGAGTAATGTGAAAAGGGGAAATTGTTTGAGAAGACTTAGTTGCGTTGATGGTGTTTTCCACATCATGTGTTGCCATCAATTCCAAAGGGGGATATTATTGGATATTGTGGTTGAGTTGTTGATATGTGGTTGTCATTTTTTTCAACACTATTAGCATAATTGTCTTTAAGATTGTAGATGTCGATGATATTAAGAAAATTGTAATAAAATATGTTATAAGTTGTCTATGAAGTAGTGAAGATTAGTACGATGGAAAGCTCAATATGTTGATAGTGAGAAGTTGTAGACTAAAGGGTTTGTTTTCAATCCTATCTAGTTTATTCACCAAAAGTTTCAAAGGTGTGCAAGAATTTTTGAGCAAGCTATGAGTTTTAGTATTCCAATAGTTATTGTGTTACTCTAAATGGTGCTCATGGAAGAAGATAATGTGATTTTGGTAATTTGAGTTGTTTTGTATGTTATTGTGGTGTTCATGGATGTTTCTAGATCATGTTCTATCTATGGTGCATGTCTACATTGATCATTGTGCTCGCAATCCAAGATTTTCTCTTGTGTGTTCATGTTTTTCATGTTCATGGCCGACAAGGTGATTGAAGCATGTTGTGGATCTTTGAGGAAGAATATTTGAAGGTGTTTTGTGTTCTAGTACATTCTTTTAGGTCTCTAATATTTTATGCTCGACCTTGGTTGATTCACATAAATAATCTTTATTGTTTTGCATCAACAGTTTGCATTCATTCTATTATTTTGTTGAAGCTGACATATAGCGATGTAATTTCTTGTTGTGGATATATATAAGTTATTTTTTCTTCATTTGAGAAGTGTGTGTGATGCAAAGTGTGGATGTGCTATGTGAAAAAAGGTTTGGATTATTTAAAAGTAGAGCAGAGTATGAAGAAGAGTGAATAAGTGTTCATGTGCTTAACCAGAACTCTACTCAGGCATTAGCAGATGCTACTTTCTCAATTCAAATTATTCAAATGGATTTAATCTTAATATTTTATGTAAGATAGTGAGTCTTCCTTTGAGTATTGAGCTCTAGGCAGTGTTCCTGAATGCATGTGCATTCCTCACTTATTCTTCTTATACTTTTAATAGGGTATAACTCTTAGACTAACCTCCATTGTGGTTTTTTCCCTTAACCGGGTTTCCACACATAATTTTTGGTGTTATGTGTGTTTCTGATGTGTTGTTGATTCATTTTTTCACTGTTATTAATCGGATCTAAGAATAAGGGTTAATAAGTTTGATAAGTTTGAAATTATGTGACAATTGATTCACCCCCCCTCTCAGTTTTCTATCCTTTTGTTGCCAACAAATATAATGCTAATCAATATCCATCTGATTCTTCTACTTCTATTTTATCATTCTTGTATCTCATTATTCTATCTCAATCTATACTAACATTTCTATCCAAGTATCAAATATGTGTGATATACATCAAAATATACGTGAGGCTACCCATAGCCAATGAATTTATATACATCATAAGATATATCTACATCAAACATGTAAGCTTTCTAAGAGGTACCCTTGGTCCTCTTTGTAGCCAAACCACTCCTATATTTGTCACAATCTTGATTAACAAATCATTTTTTCCTCTCAATATCTTAAGGGGATAGCATACCATCATTCATTCTTCCACTAGGGCATAGTGGTACATTTGAAAAAATAAAGAATTTTTTAATTTTTAATCTAAGCAGTAATGTTATCCTAAGTTGTATCAAGTCTTTGAAGCAACACAATAGTTACCTTGCTTCAAAGAGGGAGAAAATGTAACCACTTAAAAATGTCTTGCTCAATATCACACACCTGATTTTGATTACTAACACCATTTATATCCCAATTTGACCATTTTTTCATCTATTTAATTAAATAATATCAATTGTTTAATTAAATTCATCATTTTCCTCTATTAATCGAATAATTAATATTTATTGATTAATTCGCCCTTCATGCTAATTTTCATCTCAATTTGTTAAATAATGCAAATTATTTAATTAAATCTCTCAAGTCCTCTCCATTGATTAAATAATGTAAATTATTTAATTTAATGCCATAAATCACACTTTTAATTAAATAATTCTGATTGTTTAATTAAATTCCTAAATTCTCTCCACTTACACAATTAAATAACTTCTCAATTATTTAATTGACTAATTTCCTCAAACTTCTCCCACTTCGAAGAGAGTATTCTCATGGAACATTCCTCCAATTTGAATTCAAAAATTTCCCTCCACATGGAAATATATTGCACATGCCTCCTAAAATCATGGGATTTATGTTTGTCTCAATTAGTTTGAGCCCTTGATTAAGATCATTGATCCATGGAATTGAGGAATCTTGTCTATTAATTTGATATTTGATCCATTTCAATCTCTTATCTTTGAATTGCATCCATTGATTAGCCAATTTGATCCTAGCCATTGATTCATCTAAAAATCTTATAAATAGTTCTCATTTTCTATGACAATTATATTCAAAAACATTCAAGAAATACATTGTGGCCATTTTCATACTCACCCTTTGAAATCCAATCACCATTTGTGAATCTATTACCTCATTTTGTATCAATTTCATCAACTAATCAACCAATTGAAGCTTTACATTAACAATGGATTAGGCTTGTTGGAAATTCCACATCAATCCAGCCTAATCCCCTAATGGGATGAGGTTTACAATCTTTTAGTTATACATTCATTTGAATTGCAATTATTATTTCATGTTTAATGACATCTTAATTAAGAATTTGCAAGAATTTTATTGGAAATTGGTTTAGTATGATCAATTGTTGATTTAATTTATCTATTTCAATTATTTTTATCCTTCTAACATTCCATTCTCACACCAATAATATCCAACTATCACATTGACTGTGTCCTAGAAGCAACTCTTTATTATAAGGACTCTAAGGGAACTCTATCACGATGTGTGCATCTAGACAAGTGCATGTATCTTGTACAAACAACTCCTTCAAGCAAGAAATCATTGGCATATCATGACCACAACATCTAACAAGGCACCACAAGGTGGTTCAACATAATCAATAAAGAAATAAAAAAATTCAAAAACATAGTAAATAAAGAATCATCCTCTAGTGAAAACCTTTTTTTTGGTACTTTGGACAAGTACCTTGATAAAAAATCAGAAAATAGGTGTCATGTGTATAATTGAGAATATATGTGTGCTATTCTAGGTGGAATCATCTTATCTCATCCTTAATAAATCTAACATCTCATCCATCTCATCCATAATAACTCCATGATCCATTCAATCCATTTCATCCATATTGATCTTGACATAGTCACTGTTGTTGATCATATTCTATCTCATGCAATACCATTCCCCATATCTAGTATTATCCAGAAAATCATGCTCTATCCAAACATATTAGCTTGTCACAAGGTAATCCTTGGTATTCATTGTATATCCATCCATCAAGTTGATCCATGTATCCACTCATAGCATTCCATACATTGCTAAACACTGGGGGTAGATACTTACATCTTGCTTTGGAATAAAACTTGATCTATATCCTCTAAGCTCATGTTGTGATTTAAAAAATTTCAAAAGTGAAATTAAAAATAGTAAAAAATAGTCATAATTAAAACAACCAAATCTTTAGTGCATTGCATATTTTGATGAATAAAATATTACCCATCAAATTTATCTTGCATCAATCCAAATAATCCATATCAATTACATCTTACTGATGCTTCAATTTGATATCAAAATATTCAAATATATTTTTCTCCTAGCCTAGCTCCAAATCTTGATTCATCTTATTTGATCAATCAATAATCATCTTGGGATGTTTCCTTCCTAATCCTCATGTTGTTATCTTGACAACACTATCTTTTCATTGTTGTGTATCCTCAATAATTTAATCACTATCGATAATCAATCAATTAGATTAATTTTTAGTTTGGCTATCAACAAGATCTCAAAAGATCATTGATATCACTACATATTGTAGACACCTAAAAATTTCCTAGCTTGCGAAATAGAATTTTAGCACTCATATTCTTCTATTAATTAAGTTAATTAACATCGTTTAATTAATTCATAATAAATAAAAATTGAACATCATCCTACAACATCCTGTAATGTCTCAAAACATCTCAAAATCATCTTGAAACATCTCAGACCATCTTAGAATCATCTAAGAATGTCTCAAAAAATCTTGAAATCATCTTGTAATATCTCATAGCATCTCATAATGATCTTGAAATAGCTCATAATCATCTAAAACATCTCAGAATCATCCCATAATGTCTCAGAACATCTCAGAATCATCCCGCAACATCTCAGAATCATCCTGAAACATCTCCAAATCATTCTACAATGCCCTAAAACATCACACAACATCACACCACATCAAAACGACATCCAAAACCCTAATTCTTGAATTAATTGAATAATACATCATTTAATTAATTCATGTTTTCATCATTCCTAAAATATTAAATAAATTTAATTTATTTAATAAATTCCTAAAACCCCTAATTCTACTATTAATCAAATCAAACAACATTATTTGATTAGTTCATGTTTGATCACTTTGACCAATTAAATAAATTACATTTATTTAATAAAGTCCTAATCTCACTTTATTTCATCTTGATTGATTAAATAACGCTAATTATTTAATTACGTCACTAAATCACCTTTTTTTTTAAATAAAAGGGGTAATTTTTTTATTGAAATCCAAAAATAAGCATAAAAAAAGGATCAGGGAACCCACAAGCTTCCACAAAAGAAAAACACTAGAAGAACCATCTAAGATAAAATCCATCATCCAAATAGCCATCAACATCTTATCCCTCCGTATCAGTAGCAATGACCCTCTGTAAATCATGAGCATACTTAAGGGATAACTGACTCTAGCCCTCAATTATCCAATCCTCCTCATGCTTAGAAGCCCACTTAGCCAAATCGTTAGCCACCCTATTCCATTCTCGTGGAGTGCAAAAAATACACCACTTCCAATGTAGAGCACTGCTGCAAAATCTAGTGAACCACCACCACAATCTGCCAATAAACCTTAGTAACCTTTTGTTTGAGAAACATATTAACAATAATCAGTGAATCAGATTCACATATAATCTTTCACCAACCCAAGGCACAAGCACACTCACTAGCCCAAAGAATCACCAACCCTTCCATATAGTTTTTAGAATGTCACCCTTTATGGATAGAGAAAAATAAAATGACCGAGCCAAAATAAACTCTATCAACTCCACCAATCTGAGTAGGCCTAGGGTTACCCCTTGATGAACCATTGGTATTAATATTCAAAAAATTAATCGGCGGAGGAAACCATCTTCTGACCCTTTGAACCTTCTTTTTAGCCCTCCTTCCTCTTCTAACACAAGTAGAGACCAAAGTCAATCCCTGCAAGCCCAATCTATTCACAATCTCATCATCACTTCTTTCCAATGGAAAAGCCACTTCACATTTGGCTTCCATAGTATCTTGGATCATACCAAAAATTCTATGCTAGACATGTTGAACCATCATCCTATCCCCATAAAAAATCCTATGATTCCTTAACAACCAAATTTTCCAAAGGATGAATGTAGGACCAATGCTCCACACAATCTGAAGAAAAGATGCCTAGCAAGGGGGTTTTCCTAAACTACTACATAACTCAACTAGGGAAGATGCATGAAAATAAGGATGTTTACAAACACCCACCGCCAATGCCAAAGAAGCATAGAATAAGAACAATGGAAAAACAAATGGGAAGAATCCTCCTCACTACAATCACACAAAACGCACATAGAGGGACCCTAGAATCCCCTCTTATGAAGATTATCCCATGTCAATCATCTATTCCAGGCTAGAGTCCACACAAAAAAATTACACTTAGACCATGAAAACTTGTTCTACACATGTTTCCACCAAGGGACCTCCACCCCCCCAAACTTATGAGACAACAACTTTGTTGATGGTGTTTTCTGCATAGCAACAACTCAGATAGAATATGATATCCTATCTCTCTTGAAAGGTAAATCTCTATTAGCAAGCTTCAAGAGATAACCCCAAGGTCTCTAATGTCAGGTCTTGACAATGCAATAAAACAACTCAGAGATAATGTGAAAATGTTGGTAATCACAAAGGGACCTTATTACAAGCAAATACTAAATTCAAATTTATCAGATCTAGCAATATGATGATACTTCAAATCCTAAATCTAACCCAAATAATAAAAGAAATAGAAAAAGAGATAAGGGTTTCAGAGAGATCCTAATGCTAACACCTAAGATCAATCACAACAATGATGAATGCTGCAAAATGGATAGATCCCCAATAAAACCAATCTCTGCTTGATCAAGGACAAGCCCACAACTCTGCAGAAATGGTGCAATCTTCTAAGGAAATTGAAGATTTTCAGACTATGAACATTCATCCACATACCTAGTAAATGGCGCAATGTAAAAAAGTATACACAGTTGAACTTAGCAAAAAATAAGGCCTAGACTAACTTTACACAAAAACTTACAATCAAAAAATTGCTATTAGTATGGACTAGAGATCGATCAACATCATTAACATGAAAGAACTGAAAAACTAGCATCTAACATGTAACACCAAGAATTAAGAACAAGAAACCATAAACTATCAAAGGTAAATACAAAGTTTTCCAAATCAACAACTCAGTTACATTACTTCTCCAGCATTACATAACAATTTTCAGTCTCTCTCCTCTCCTACAACTAATTTCTGAAATCTACTTGCCAATTCTGGCCTTCTACAACTTCTAATCATCTCTTCTAACCCAGTCTAACCCCTTACAAATGAGAAGGCACTGACTTTTTATAGAAAATTAAATTCATCCAATGACATAAATTACACTTCTAGAAGCATCTAGTTGTTATATTTAATTTGGGAGCTCATGGTACATCATCATCCAATCAATTGCATTCAGTTGCATTATGGCCCAATGACATTAATTTTGAGAAAATCCTCATTAGAGAATAAATACAGCTTCACATGTCTTTCCTTGTTAAATGCACCTCTCCAATTGGTATACAGTTGGTGGCACAAATTCTTATGAAGGCTCCACTTTAATATTTGATTTGAACTTCCAGATTTTCCCTCTTGGCATGAATCCATATGCAAGTCCCCCTTTTTTTATTTATTTAATCCTAAAAAACAGATATCATCATTAGTAGCTCACATGCCAAAACCATATATTTTCGAAAGCTTTTTATTTATTTTTTTAAAATTGCATTTCGGGAAAAAATTTCCTTTTTCAAAAAAAATTCCATGTTTGGAAAATTGCGGGATTTTAAGGGCTTGAAGGAATTTTCCTAAAAGGAAATTTCAATTTTGGAAAATTTTGAGTTTTTGAGGGCTTGTAGGAATTTTCCAAAAAAGGAAATTTTGAGGGCCTCAAGGAATTTTTGGGGATTTCTGCTCAGGGAGGAAAATCTTCAAATTCCAAGCAAGGTCAAAATCCCCTAAACCTCATAACTTTTTTCCTAGAAGGAATTTTTGAAAAATTCAAAAAACAACTTGGCCTAATTTTTTTGTCCTCTATCCATTGGTGCAAAAATATTTACACATAACATTGAAAATGCACTTCAAAATCCCCATTTCCAATTTTCAAGACAAGTGAAGATCCCCAAGAGCCTTGGAATATTGCCTTCATCAAACCAAGTCTTGAATTAATCCCAAAATAACCTCCCAAGAAGAGAAAAACTGAAATTGACAAGGCCAAGGTGTCGAGATGCAAAAGGAAAAAAGGGTCCCTGCCTCTGATGGGGCATGTGTGAAAATATTGCACAACAAACTCCTGATATCCACTAGCCACAGTGAAAGCCCCCTTAGGATTCGGGTTCCAAGCTAGAATATCCTTATCCCTAAGGGAATTGCATTGTCTACCAACCAAATTATTTTTGAAGCACCACACATTCCTCCTCCGACC
The DNA here is from genome assembly GCA_007115665.2 of Sequoiadendron giganteum. NCBI lineage: Eukaryota > Viridiplantae > Streptophyta > Pinopsida > Cupressales > Cupressaceae > Sequoiadendron > Sequoiadendron giganteum. The sequence continues at coordinate 441,384,729 of CM021103.1, read as the reverse complement.
TAAGAACATGAAAATCACAAGGATCCTTCCACCTAGCCACCTCCACATGCCCACAAAGATAAAAACTCTTAAAATCACTCACCCTTGACCAACTAGCCTCCACAAATCAATGAAATCGAGTCACAAAATTAGGATAATGATGTAGAATGGGGGTAAAACCATCCCAAGAATTAGATAAAAAGAGAGCCTCAACTCCCCTATTATAAATCTAGAATAGACCCTCCTTGATTAGCGAAGCCCCTTTATTAAGCCCCAAATCACATAACTTTCCCCACTAGGGGAAAACTAGGAAGCTCTTCTTCCCAAAACCCCAGAAGGTACTTGTGAGATACAATATTGGCCCAGACATGATCTTAATCCACACACCACCTCCAGTAAAGCTTTGCAGCCAAATACAACCCAGAACAAGTCACCTGCCACAATCCAAGACCCCCAAACTATCTCAGACTACACACAATATCCCACTTAACTAGGATCCATTTGGATTAGGACACGCTACCCGCCCATAAGAATTGTGTAGCCAGAGAGTCCAAATCCTTCACAAACCCAATGAGAGCCACCTGTAACATGCACCTATAAATAGGAAGAGCTTGCACCAAATACTTAGCTAGTTGGACCCGACTAGTGAAAGATAAGCATTGATGGGTCTAATGATTAACCTTCACACAAAACTTGTCTAGAATATTTTTCCACGATTCCCTAAGAGGTCTACCAATAGTAAAGGAAGAGAACTAATCTACAACCTCAGGATATGAGAAATCCTTTGTTGAATAATCCTTGGAGTATTGAAGAAGAAAATGGAGTATTTATCTTCATTAATCCTTTGACCTAAAGCAACAAGCTAGATATCCAAAGCCTTGCACAAATTCATAGCTTCTCTGATCTTAGCTAGACCCATAAAGGAAGTATCATCCACAAATTGTAGGTGAGATTGAGGAGGCAAACCATTTCCTCACCTCCATCCCTAGATAAAACCCAAATCCACATTACATTTTACCAATCTCCCTAGGCCTTCGGCAAGAAGAATAAATAAATAAGGAGAGAGAGTATCCCCTTGACGAAGACCCCTAGAGGCACTAAAAAGAGAGGAAGGCTCACTATTAATAACCACAGAGAATGAAGAGGAGGTAATACATCACATAACCTATTGGATCCACTCCTTAGCAAAACCAAAAGCAATAAGAATTTTTCTCAAGAAGGCCCACTTCACTTTATCATAAGCCTTCACCATATCAAGCTTGATGAACATATCCTTTTCATTTGAGGATGCCATAAAATGAATGGTCTCAGTAGAAATGACCACCCCATCTAGAATTATTTAATCCTCCACAACACCACTTTGTTCCTTAGAGATAAGCACTCCAAGCCATCACTTCATCCTTTCAGTAATCAACTTGGAAATGATTTTATACACCACATTACAAAGGGAAATGGGATGAAATTGACTTAGACGATCCACCCCATCACATTTGGGAATGGGAGCAAGGAATATAGATTTTAAATCCCACAACATCTATTTGTTTCTTAGAGACTCATGCACCACCTCCAAAAGGTCCAACTTAATGATATCCCAAAATTATTGATAAAATTAAATCAAAAAACCTTCAGGGCCTGAGGCTTTCCCTTTCTTCATCTTGAAAACAATAGCCTCTAATTCCTACAGTGATATAGTGCTCAAAAGATGTTCATTCATCTACCTAGTGACCAAAGAGGTAATACAAGAAAGAACTTGGTTTTCTTCCACCAAACCATCTTGAGAGTCCTCTTGAAATAGAGAAGAAAAGAACTCCAAATATTCTCTAGACATATCCTGTAAAGAAGATAAATTCTCACCCTTTTCATTCATAAGAACATGCATAGAATTACCATGTCTCCTAGCCTTCACCGAGTTGAAGAAGAAAGTGGTGTTTCTATCTCCTTTCTGCAACCACTCAAATTGAGCCTTTTATTTCCAATAAATTTCCTTGTGCAACTCACACTCTTCGAAGGCTTTCGGATCCCAAGCCTCCTCCTTGAGTAAATTCCTTGAAAGACCAAACACCCTTATCTCTTGAGTGATGACATCCAATTTGTCTTGGGAAACAACCTTAGCATGAATAATATTGCCAAAGTACTACCTATTCCACCTTTTAAGATGATACTTCACATATTGAAAAGGTTTAGAAAAGGAATACATATCCGTACAAAAAGTTGGTATTCCCCTCCACCATTCAGCCACATGCGCCTGCAAAGAAGAATATCTTAACCACATAAGTTATAACTTGAAATAAGTGGACCAAGCAACCTAAGCTGAGGTAGCAATTAACTTAATAGGCCAGTTATTCTAACAGTCTAAAATATCAGAGAAAGAAAGAAATCATCCACCTATCTAGAAATAGGACACCAAGAAACAACAAAGTCTCTCAACAATACATATCTCCCCCAATCTCCTATTATTCCAAGTAAACTGACCATTTTGATGCTTAATGTGGACCAGATTCAAAGTAGAAATGTTATCATGAAAAAGGAAAGAAGAGGCCTCCAATCTCACAATACCACCCTTCTTCTCATCCAACTCAATAATAGCATTAAAGTCATTTGTCATAATCTAAGGGAACAAAGGAGAAAGTCTTCGAACAAAACTAATATGATACCACAATAGTTGCTTACCAAGAAAATTAGTAGGTGCATAGATGTTTGAGAGAAGAATAGTTTCCCCCAACTCCAGACTTGAAATAACCACAAAGATGGAAGACTTGGAGGACAACCACCAAAGAGAATGAATCTTCAATGGGTTCCATAAAAAAGTCACCCCCTGCATTACCATGGGCCCCAATACACTGGAAACCACCCTATGCCCATAGCTTAGGCCACAAACCAATCATACCTTCCACATATAACTTAGTCTCTTGTAAAAAAATAACATCAAGAGAATGAGTTCTCAACAAATCACGAATAATTTTTGTCAAGGGCCATTGTTCAAGCCCTTACATTCTAGGAGAGGGAAATCATTTTAGAGGGTTATAAAAAATGGAATCCAGGGTCTTAATCCACCCAAACTCCACCAAAGATTTCCCCATGAACTTTATTTTCTCCAAATCCTTCTTTCTCCCAACATTAGAAGACTTCTCAACAACCCCTTTCTTTAGGTCTTTCTAAAGAATTCCCAATGAAGAAGAATCCTTACTACCTTTTATCGAGTTTGACCCCACTTTCACCAATGGAGTGGAGATATTTCCCTCCCCCATTATTCATCATCAAACAACATTGAACATCATCCCACAACATCCTGTAATGTCTTAAAACATCTCAAAATCATCTCAAAACTTGGAATCATCTTGAAATGTCTTGGAATATCTCGAAATCATCTCATAATATCTCATAATATCTTAGAATCATCTTGGAACAACTCAAAATAATCCTGTAATGCTTCATAACATCTCAAAATCATCCTACAACATCTTAGAAACATCCCAAAATATATCTGAATCATTCCATAATTCCCTAAAACATCACATAAAATCACACAACATCACACCACATCAAAAAAAATCTAAAACCCTAATTCCTCTATTAATTGAATAATACAACATTATTTAATAAAGTCTTAACAACCCTAATTCTGTTATTAATTAAATAAAACAGTATTTGATTAGTTCACATTTTTTCATTTTGACCAATTAAATAAATTACATTTATTTAATAAAGTCCTAACCTCACTTTATTTTGTCCTAATTGATTAAATAATGTCAATTATTTAATTATGTCACTAAATAACCTTATTCCCCTAAGTTGATTAAATTATTAAATCATAATTTAATTACAACACTTTCCCTCCAAAATTTGAATAATCAAATCAAACTATTCAAATCAATTATCAAAGATTAAATCAAACTAATGCAACTTTTTTTGCAAACATCAAACTTGGTTTGCACGTTCAACTCCAAAATGGAATTAGTTAATTAAATCAATTAATTCATATTCCTCGCCCACTTTCTGTTTGAGAAAATAATGATTTTTGTTTGAGAAATCTAAATTGTTAAATAATCAATCTAAATTGCTAATTGAGCAATCTAATTTGTTAAATAATCAATTAATTTCCTAACTAATCCATCAATTTCCTAACTAGGCCATCTAAATCTTGACTGATCAATCTAATCCTTGACTCGACAATCTATTTCTTAATCACCCAAATTATGCAATCAACTTTTCTTAATCTTCTCATGTCTAAATCATCTCAACACACTCTTACTATTGATCTAGATATTCTTCAATACAATCTTGATCGTCCATTTCAAATCTCATTTTCTATATAACAAACCTCTTTCCTCATAAATAAGGATTAGAGAATCAACATCATCTACACATTGAAGTACTGCTAACATTCACAACCACCATTGTTAGTACTTCAACCTCATTTCTTCAATCAACCAACTTCAAGTAGTCATTCCTCAAGATTTTGCACACAAAAATTGGAGGCTTTGCGGTGATAAAAACAACCCAACATCAGGTGAATACACTCCACTATGGGATGGTAATATTATGCCTTTGCACATTGAATTTGGTAATTGTAGATTCTTTAATGTATTTTCAAATAGCTTAGTTTCATTTTGTATGTGTAGGATTATATCTTAGATTAATATGTTTGATCTTAGTTTAGATTCTTGTTTCAAGAATGTTTGATATTTTTTTCAATATAAAGTTCTCCCCCTCACACATTCTAGCATAGTTGATGGGACCCTTGTCCCCTCCTCTAACATTTTTTTAAGCTATTTTTGAGGTTGTGGGTCTTGGAAGTACACTTGAAGAAGTTTTCACACACTGTCCAGAAGACCTACACACTTGACTGTCAAGCAAATTGAGTAGTTGCAACAAGAAATATGCACTTGCCATGGGAACTATGCACGTGCACCAAGATTGGTGCACTTGCTTCAAAAACCTAACATTTTCTTTTGATAGTGGTAACATCTACTCTTAGACTTGAGCATCTATTTTTGATAGGGCACTTTTGCATTTTTTTTGAGTATTTTCTCTAAGAACCAAGTAGTTGCTTTGACAGAAAAGTGCATAGATCCTACACTATTGTAATGAATTTCTCCACTAACATTTTCTTTTTTTGAATGTGTAATAGGTATTAATTGATTTTATGTAGGATTGAAGTGACATTAACTCAATTTTATGTAGGGAATATGATCGATCAAAGATTTTTAGATCCACAAACAATTTTTTATTAACTTAGGAAAACTTGATTTTGGTGCTTTAAAAAGAACAACTCAAACTCACATTTGATTTTGGTATTGTTAAAATTGAACCATTTTTGAGCTTCCTTAACTTAGGAAAATTTGATTTTGGTGCTCTAAAAAGAACAAACACAAACTTACATTTGATTTTAGTGTTATTAAAATTGAGCCAATTTCATGTTTTCATAATTAGGAACTCTCATTTTGGTGATCATAAAAAGAACAAAAAAAAACACTTCAATTTTTGGGATCTAAAAATGAACACATTTCATGTTTTCATTATTAGGAACTTTAATTTTGGTGCATAAAAAGAGAGCAAATAATTTCCATTTTTTTGATGCACACTCGATTTACATTTGTTGACCAAGATAGAACTAGTACCTGATTTATTAGAAACACTCAAGTTTGGGGCTTAAAATGAACAAGTTATTTTTTTTTGTATTGCACCATTTCTATCTTAAGTGATTGATGTCTTGAAAAAATTCATATTGGTGCAAATAAAAAGAATAAATTTTTTATTTTATTCACATATTTCTAGGGATAACACTGCTCGAGGTGTTTAAAAAGAATCAATTTGTTATGGATTGTTCATTTGAATTCAATGATTGGAAAGCTGAAGTGTTTTATATTCTCCCCTCGCACCTTTTGGAAATCCTGGGTGAACGAAAGAAGATTTTTGAGCTTTACACTTTATTTTCAAGTTTACCTTAAAGAGGGGGCTTGCTTTGAGACACATCTTGCATTGGAGAACTCATTGAAAGGTCTTGAAGCACGTTTACTAGCGGGCTATATCAAAGGTTGTGAAATCGTAAGAAATTATCTTTGAGCCATACTTAAAATAGACTGCACCTAATCCCATGCCTTAATGGAACAAGAATGGTTAAATATCCTTAAGTGAGTGTCATATTTCTGTGTTTACAGTTATCACTAAAAACCAAATTGTTTTATAAGCCACCCTAATATCCAAAAACATTCTTTGAAATTGGTGCATAAAAATTTACTTATGAGAAGTTACTTGCCATGTCCAACTACAAGCCCATGCCAAAAGTTGCATGTAAAATCATTTCTTCGGAGCATGATGCAAGCCTACCTAAGAGAATGGTTTCTATCCTCTAGGGTTGTAATTTCTTATTTATGTTAAACTCACCAATACATTCAAAAAAAATTGACATCAAATTTTGTGATTGATTTAAAGAAAAAGAACACATTCAAACAAACACTAAAAATTGGTTGAATCACAAACCCTTTGATTTAGTACATACTTGTGAAATGAAGCCTTATGTTTTCACTTCTTGAAAGGATCTTTCCTTAAAGGTTTCTGAACATTTTGGCTTTTATTTCAAGTTACATTAATCAAAGTAAACATTTGGGAACTATGGCTTGGGTGTTGTGATTTCACAACTTGAGTTATAGACATAAAGGTCACATAAGTTCATGATTGTTGAGTCAGTCCAAGTGTTGTTTTATCACTTGCCATACTTTAAATACTGAGAAAAGTTGAGAGAGAGTTATTTATAGGATCATTGTTTGAACCAAAAAAATTGGAAAGCTAGAAGGTCAAATAGTCCCTCATCCATTATTTCCATCATACCTATTTGAAATCCAAATCAAACAAACCATTGGGGTCATTCCTCCACTCAGACGTCTATGATATTAATAGTTACTTGGGACTCACAGATAGTAAAAGTAAGCTTTCCCATAACATATCCTCTAGACAAGGAAGTGGAATATCGACCCTAGTTCTTCAACATTTTGATTTCCAAAAAGTAGTACCATTCCAAAACAACACTCAAACCTTAGGGTCTTGAGATTCATAGAAACCATCCCATAACACCATTACACCTTATGACCATCTAGCAACCAACTAGACCTTGTAGCACTGATCCTTAAACCTAGTCTCACATACATCAAAGGTGAGAAAATTGACATCATAAGTAGCTTGAGAACCACATTTTTTAGAAGAATGAAACACCCCGCTAGTTTATGAATACATCAATTGTCCTAGACAAAGAGGAAGAGAAAGCTAACATAGCAACAGGAAGACCCATATTATCACCACCTGCATGGCAATAAATATCCTCTTCATGATCTCACACAAAGTTAAGATCCCTAAGGTAAAGTTTATAGGTCCTCATTTCAGACTTAAGCATCTTAGTCCAAAAGCTCTCAAGAAACGCCTTTAGGAACTTCATGAAACTAGAACTAGGTTGGTATAAAAATTTTACAAATGTGCTTCAAGGAACAAAATAAAATTGTATTCCTTCTACTATTGTTTGAATCTAATTCTTTTCCAGCAGTTCCAATTTCTCACATAATATATCTTATCAGTTAGGACAACATTGGGTCTTTAGGATTTGATTCACCTAGAGAGTTAAAAGTTACACCACTCTCCCACAAGGGACCCAAGTTGTGTATGTCAACTAAAATATAACAACATAGGAAGAAAATGGAATCAAGTAAAAACAACACCAACATCCCACTAACAAACACAATGAATGATGGAAGTGACCCATAAGGATATAAACAAAGTGACCTTTTTGATAGGGTATTGAGCATCAAAGAATCCCCAAAACATGTCGATATATTACCCAAATCACTCTTATCAAGTGTCACAACATCAAATAGGGCAACAAAATCAATGGTTTCAAAACCCCCCATCAAGGAATAAGTCAAAAACATAAAATTTACGGGTATGTGTAGGATCATAATAGAAAAAATAGACCCTTCAGTGGTGATAAAATTTAGAAAAATCAGAGTTAGGCAACTTGACGTAAAATTTTGAATATGTTATCTATATTATTTCAAAAATATGTAAGAATAGAATATGTAGAAAATTGAATTAATTTCTAAAATACTAAGTTTATTAAAAAAAATAAAAAATCTATTTGGTGAAAATTTGAAATTTCAATTCGGTAGTACTTAAATTTTAGGGAAAAAATAAGAAGTAGGTATATGTCTGACCACCCTAACCACAATAAAATGATAATATTTTTTTATAACATTCTATATATAATTACAGGACTAATGTCCTAATGTGATGCATAATTTTTTATAATTTTTTTCCAAGTAAATAATTAATTATGATTTTTTTATTATAACTTTAAAAAAATATAAAAACTCATATGTCTAACCACCTTAACTTGGTCAAAAATTCATGAAATTCATTTTTTTTTTTAAATCCTATAGTATGTGATGCATGTTTTGGATTCAAAAAATGTGATACCATTTGAAAGCTATAGATTTTTTTCAATCAGCCTATCAATCAGGACTTTAGTCGTTATTCAAATATAAAATGAATAATAATTATTTATTAAATTCAAAGTAAAGGATAATTTATATTGGTGGAAAGCTGAGAATCTCATTTAAAAACCCTTTTCGTTTCATCAATTTTGGGTCAAAAAAAAGTTGCCAGCCACATGGTCCATCATATCACTTACATATCACCACTTTTTGGCCCATCATGGTCCTGCACATACCCTTACCTAAATAAAATTGAGATAGATCTTGAGGAAATTAAAAGAAATCGAAATATTATGTATCACCAATGCCATGGGAAAATTCAAAATAATACGCATCCACAACCAACAAACATCATTCCACAAACACTTCAATATCCACATCAACAACACTTCCAGTATCAGTAGTATCAATAAGTTTTTCAATACCAAGGTGTACCTCAAGTCAAATATCAAAATGTACCTCAATCATAGTATCAAGATGTTTTTCAACACAAAAAATTACCTCATGTGTAATACCAAAATGTACCTCAAATAGATTATCAAGGAGTTCTACAAAATCAAGAGCAAAAAAATCAAGAAAAGCCATAGAAGAAAGGTTACCAACCGAGAAGGAAATTCACCCCTTTGGGAGAGAGTTTAGAGGTAATCATGCATGAACTAGTGCAATAGGAACTTATCAAAATCAATAATAGTCCGACTTATGGTGAACCAAGCTTTAAGCTCCCTTGGTGTAAATAATATGAACAATGTGAATTCCATAAAATCAAGGGTCATAGAATGAACAAATGCACAACACTCCAACATCTTATTCAAGATCTTATTGATCAGGTACAAATACCTATTGAGGATGACAGTCAAGGCTCAAACACTAATGACAAAAAAAAACAATATCTCAACCTCAAAAGTTGAAAACAATGATGAAGAGGTATCTATCATTGATCACATTAACAATGTCTCTAAATCATCTAGTGAGCAAGAGGACATAAATCAAGAAATTATTCCCAAGCATGATCAAAATCAATCACCCAAGTCTAGCAATGACCCATTCCAAAATATATTGACATCATCCAACCTCATGGTGGTATATATTGCAGATCAAGGGACTCTCAACCTATCGCTTATACCCAATGCATAAAATCTATACAAAGAGCTATCACCCATATGCCCACATTTTGAGGAGATCCAAGGATCCTTTGAAAGAAAATATTTCTTTGAAATTGATCCATGTCAAGAATGTAATCCAAAGCATATCAAAGATGATACCACATAAATTCAAGACCAAAAATCCCTATCATCAAAATACCATAATGACTTGAAAAATATCTTCCAAGACATCCCATGTTTTCCAAAAGAAGAACAAATCCATATATCAGGCACACATACATGTAATTCCCCACCATGCAACCCTAGAGGAAGTTGAAATTAACTACTTAAATGGACTAAGGTGCACGCCACCCAACCAAGTGGAACCCAAAGGCCCACCCCTAGTGCTAGGAGATAGTAACAAGGAATCCTAGCCAAGGTCATCTACCTCTAGACACAGACTAACAAATATCTGAACCAAACTAACACAACCAAATACATGTACCATACAAGTACAATGAAAGTACAAAATACGTACAACTCAACAAGGTTACATTTCTTCCAGACATGAAACAAATCAATTATGTTAAGAGAACCATACACACAAAATCAAATACCAACTATTATCCTAGACAGAGTGTCATCACACAACTCATCATGACTTACCCATTGTGGATCTTCATAGGCTCCATCTATCCTAGTGGCCTCAACCGATCCCCAACCCTCACACTTACTAATGTGGGATCAAATACATGTCATAAAGACTAGATAGATAACCTTGCCATTCTAGGCCTTCCCACTCACCCAAATTCTAAACAAGCACTTGCAAATATGAGTGAGGCTAGAACTTATCTTGGTTAGTGATAAGTACCACCTAATCTTCTAAGTGTTGTTTTATTTATCACTTGATTAAACTACTTCCGAAGGTTACCCAATCTTACCTCTTATGGGCTCTGGCCCCTAACAGAAGCCACTCTTCTACTTGACAACACACATACCATCCAAAATCCAAAGGCAACAAAGTGCAAACAACCAGATATCACAACCACTCCTTTCTCAAGAAGTGACATAAGTTCAAACCCTCTCCAAACACTAGAGGTAACAAACATAACAACGTCACTCATTACAAGGAGGCACAGATCACATAATCCACTCCTAATCCAAGGAGGCACAAAAAATCCCCATTTGTGCAAATCGGGTAAATAACTGACACGTACCGTGCACTACCCAAGGGACTCACAACAATTTGACTACATGACACGACAACCCACATATTTAAAATGCCATCTAGAAGACTCGTTGATCTCTATGACTCGATTTCCCCCAAACGAAAATGGAAACAGTTCACAATCAAGATGAGCAAGAAGATGAGAATTAAATTCTACTTTGGATTTACTAAATCCATTTCTTCATTAACATTCAGTAATTCATCGCATTAAATAAATTGAATTAAATACATCTTTTCAAGAAAAAGAGAAATTAACACTAATTATCTAATTTCCCTACTTGCATTTAAATAATGATAAATTAGCCAGATAATCATATAAAACAAAATTCAATGGTGTAAACTAATTGTTGCCTCCTCATTTAATTGTAACCATTTAAACACAATCAACTTGTTGGAAACGTATTATTTAGTATCAAAACTAATTCTCCTATAAAAATACATTTTAAAAGGAAACAATAATTTAATTAAAGTCATCATGTTTAAATTTGTTCAATTTGATTTAAATCATGCCACAAGGAAAAACATAATTTAAATACATGTATATATAAAAATATATATGCATACCCATTTAATTACATGAGGCGAATTATGCAATATTAAATATTATTATTTTTAAAATTATAAAATATAATAATAAAATAATAATATAACATATTTTATTATTATAAATTATAATAATAAAATTAAATATTAATATTAAACATATTTTATTATTATTATAAAATATAATAATAAAATATTTAAATAACATATTTTATTATTATAAAATATAATAATAATAAAACAATTTTTATTTTTTTTATAATTTTTTTTTGCTTTTTTGAAAAGGGACCACTGGAGGTTCTCAGGCCGTGTGTTGGTCAAAAGGGGTCGTTGTGCATACACAACGAACCACACAGTGGGAAGCTGTATAAACACAATTGACCACTGTGGGCGGTTGTGTAAACACAGTCGACCACTGTGGTGGTGGCTGGGGGGATCGCGTTGGGCGCGGCTCCCTCCCCATGCGCCTCCCATGGGGGCACAGTGGGGGGGTGAGCCCCTAGCGCCTCCCCACCATAATATATATATATATTTTTTTAAAACAAAAAAAATAGAAATAAAACCGCAAATTTCAAATCCGTTTCTGTGCTTTTTTTACAACCAATTTTATTTGTAAAAAATTGCCAACATCCTGTTTGGCATATTTTAAAAATATGAATATATATATATATTAGTCTTCATTAATAAAATTTACAAAAACTTTTGAGAAAATCAAGTAAAAACAAACATTTACAGTCAAGAACGCTATTTTCTTTGAAGCAATTTATTTCTAAAAAGAGGTTTATTTTTTTTTCAAATTTGAAGACAACATCAACTGGGTTTATTTAAGTAAATCTAATGAAGGAGTTTAAATGTTCTTTTAACATGATTTTCAACCACAACATTTAAAAATTTAAAACCTCAAAAGCAAACAATTTAAAAGACATGAACCTAATTTTTGTTGAGCTTGTGAAGAGATCCAGATGGTGCTCAACTTCCAATTTCAGCTCCATGAATTTTCACAGCTTCAATCCAAAACCCATAATAATGCAACAATTCCTCCTCTCCTCTATTTTTAAATTTCAAAACTTGCTAAAAAAAAAACTTGTGAAGAAAAACCAAAATAAGGAAAATTTTCCCCAAAATATCGATGCACCAACCCTCATAAATTTTAAAAAACAGAATAACAAATATCTCAATTTTCCAATTTTTGAATTCAAACTTTTCATAAAAATAAAATTTAAATCTTTTTTCTTATTTTTTGATTTCAAACAATATACCCCTAACTAACTTAACTTATTTCAACAACATAAGTTTAATTAATTAATAAAATAGATTTAATCCATGATTAAATTATTTATTAATTACATTAAATTAATAATAAAATAAATTATATTACTAACATAATCTAGATAAAGTTAACCGATAATTAAACTACCAAAGCATAAACTTTAACCTTTTTCCAACTTGCAATTTTAAACTGAAATCAAGGTTAGATGAACAACATTAAATCCACTTAACCCGACTAACATGTGATGGAACACTATGACTAGGGTCACGACGTGGCATGGAAAACCTAGCTACTACCTCCCAATCAAATGCCATTGAGAAATGGACACACTCAAACTTGTGAAATCAAGTGGAGTCGATGTCCTGTACCTATCAACCTGCGAACAAAGAGTATATCCACATGCATAAATATGTCATAAATAAGGCACACCATGAAGAGGAAATCACAAAATCATAGGGTGCTTGCAAGCAAGTGATGCGATACCATCCCCTTCACCAATACAATGTAACTAACTGACAAATCTAACATACTAATATAATCCAAGCATAAAACATCATTGATTCAAACATCCATAATGCTAATCCAGAACATGTCATAATGATAACATCATAATAAAATACCATCACATCAAAATATAACATTAACATCGCTTTATAGATAGTGATCAAATAGCAACCGAGTACCATAGTCAAGGTACTAACAAAAAATACAACATAAAGGAGCATAACACTATTCGATCAAAAGAACAAAAGGAAGGGGTATTACATCCTCCCCCCCTAGGGTTAGGCTTACTCCTAGAAGCCTACAAACACGTAGGGATATAACTCCCTCATATAAACTGCATACAAATCAAAACCTCGACCCCTACAGATGAGCATACTGCACTAGATGACCAACTCCAGAAGTCTCAATGACAACACCTTGACACCCAGGCTGATGGCCATCAACCGTAGCATAAGCTCGATGAGATCTACCTACATTCCCTACTATCGGCTCTGAAACTGCTGGGCCTTGAACAAAACCAGAAGTGTTTCGATGTGGAGAGTTCCTAGCAAGGTGGCCCTGTTGGCCACAAGAGTAACACCTTGTGTTATGACCAAACCCTCTATCTCCTACAGGTGTAGTAGACTATTGCATACTACCCCAATAAGCCACAGACTGTGAACTCTGGGCTAGTTGCTCCTGTTGATTGTGCTTATTGTGCCACCAGTTTTGGTTCCTCCTAGGTGAAGAACCACCATCATCCTGACATAGCTGAGAGTCCTTACACTTCCCAAGTGTACTCTCCTGCTTTTGACCACTCTGAGATGGTCCCTGTTGAGATCAAGAAGGTGCACCTCCTTGAGGCTTCCCTCCTCGAGCACTAGACCCTACCACTAAACTAATGCCAATTTGTACCCCCATGTGACCTCCTAGTGCCATGGTTAGATTCTCCTCAACAAGATGTGCTTTCTCCACTACCATATCCATGGTTTTGGGTTCAAAAACCCTCACACCACCGCTAAGAAGAGCATTTAATCCCCTAAAAAATGGTTCACTAACATACTCTCATCATCACCAATCCCTGCAAATTTTTTGAGCTCATAAAAGTGTTGCTTATATTGCTCAACAGATAAGGCCATCTAGTGCAAGGCATGAAACTCGTTACCTCGACGCTGATGCTAATGCTCAGATAGGAACCGAGCTTTGAATCACTCTAGGAAGATCTCCCAAGATACTGAGTGAATATCAATATGGAGCTTTTTCTCCTCTAGTCTCCACCATGTGGATGTGAACCCTCTCAACTACATGATAGCATAACGAGCTTTGGTGTTACTACCATATGGATGCATGGAAAAACACCTATCTAGGTCTATCAGCCAAGTCTCAGCCTCTAAACCAGTACCCGTTCCATCATATAATGGAGGATGTGCCTTGAGTAGGTCCCTCATGTGTGACTCAGAATAGGGTGGAACTTCCCTCACAAACGGATTAACCTAAACCTCTACCTACCTCAGACCAAGGAGTGCCATTGCCTGCTCCAATGCTCTATGTGTAGCCTCAATCCCTACTGGATCCTATTGTTGATCACTGACCCCTGGTGCATACTAAGATTCCCGATGTTCTTCTTGATCGGGAACAACTGATACACGAGGAGGAAAGTCATACTGACTCTCATCACAATCGCCTATATGACCATGACCACACCCTCTACCTCTTCCACGTCTGGGAGGCATAATCCTACACAGACACGTCAAGGTATTAGGAAAGGTACACAACTTAACACCTACACAATTGAAAGCTTAATGGGTCCACCATGATCCCAGAGTAGCCAGTGTTTAAACCTAGGCTTTGATACCATGTGTAACGCCCCGCCACGCAACCCTAGAGGAAGTTGCAATTAACTACTTAAACATACTAATGTGCATGCCACCCAACCAAGTGGAACCCAAAGGCCCATCCCTTGGGCTAGGAGATAGTAACATGGAATCCTAACCAAGGCCATCTACCTCTAGACACAGACTAACACATAACTAAAACAAACTGACACAACCAAATCTTCTAATTATTGTTTTATTTATCACTTGATTAAACTACTTCCGAAGGTTACCCAATCTTACCTCTTATGGGCTCTGGCCCCTAACAAAAGCCACTCTTCTACTTGACAACACACATACCATCCAAACTCCAAGGGCAACAAAGTGGAAACAACCAGATATCATGACCACTCCTTTCTTAGGAGATGATATAAGTTCAAACCCTCTCCAACATTGGAGGTAACAAACATAACATCACTCCTTACAAGGAGGCATAGATCACATAATCCACTCCTAATCTAAGGAGGCACAAAATATCCCCATTTGTGGAAACAGGGCAAATAACCGACACGTACTGTGCACTACCCAAGGGACTCACAATAGGTTGACTACATGACATGACAACCCACATACTTAAAATGCCATCTAGAAGACTCATCGATCTCTATGACTTGATTCCCCCAAACAAAAATGGAAACAATTCACAATCAAGATGAGCAAGAAGATGAGAATTAAATTCTACTTTGGATTTACTAAATCCATTTCTTCATTAACATTCAGTAATTCATCGCATTAAATAAATTAAATTAAATACATCTTTTCAAGAAAAAGAGAAATTAAAACTAATTATCTAATTTCCCTACTTGCATTTAAATAATGATAAATTAGCCAGATAATCATATAAAACAAAATTCAATGGCGTAAACTAATTATTGCCTCCTCATTTAATTGTAACCATTTAAACACAATCAACTTGTTGGAAACATCTTATTTAGTATCGAAACTAATTCTCCTATAAGTATGTTTTAAAAGGAAACAATAATTTAATTCAAGTCATCACATTTAAATTTGGTCAATTTGGTTTAAATCATGCCACAAGGAAAAATATAATTTAAATACATGTATATATAAAAATATATATGCATACCCATTTAATTACATGAGGCGAATTATGCAATATTAAATATTATTATTTTTAAAATTATAAAATATAATAATAAAATATTTAAATAACATATTTTATTATTATAAAATATAATAATAATAAAACAAATTAAAATAAACATTTTTTTTTTTTTGCTTTTTTGAAAAGGGACCACCAGAGGTTCTCGGGCCACGTGCCGGTAAAAAGGGGTCGTTGTGCATACACAACCGACCATAGAGTGGCTGGCTGTGTAAACACATCCGAGCCCACAGTGTGGGTGGCTGTGTAAACACATCCGAGCCCACAGTGTGGGTGGCTGTGTAAACACATCCGAGCCCACAGTGTGGGCGGTTGTGTAAACACAGCCGACCACTGTGGTGGTGGTTGGGGGGTGGCACTAGGCGCGACTCCCTCCCCACGTGCCTCCCATGGGGGCGCAGCGGGGGGGAGATGAGGCCCCAGCACCTCCCCACCATAAAATTTTAATTTCTTTTGTTTTTTTACAACAAAAAGAAATGGAAATAAAACCACAGATTCAAATTCGTTTCTCGGTTTTTTTTACAACCAATTTTAGTTGTAAAAATTTGCCAGCATAACCCCCTGTTTGGCATATTTTAAAAATATGAATATATATATATACATACATATATATATGTATATATATTAGTCTTCATTAATAAAATTTACAAAAACACATGAGAAAATCAAGTAAAAACAAACATTTATAGTCAAAAACACTATTTTCTTTGAAGCATTTTATTTCTAAAAAGAGGTTTATTTTCTTTCAAATTTGAAGACAAGATCAACTAGGTTTATTTAGGTAAATCTAACAGAGGAATTTAAATGTTCTTTTAACATGATTTTCAACCACAACATTTAAAAGTATAAAACCTCAAAAGCAAACAATTTAAAAGACATGAACCTAGCTTTTCTTGAGCTTGTGAAGAGATCGAGACGATGCCCAACTTCCAACTTCAGCTCCATGAATTTTCATAGCTTCAATCCAAAGCCCACAAAAATGCAACAATTCCTCCTCTCCTCTATTTTTAAATTTCAAAACTTGCTAAAAAAAAAACTTGTGAAGAAGAAAACCAAAATAAGGAAACTTTTCCCCAAAATATCCATGCACCAACCCTCATAAATTTTAAAAAACAGAATAACAAATATCTCAATTTTCTAATTTTTGAATTCAAATTTTTCTTAAAAATGAAATTTAAATATTTTTTCTTATTTTTTGATTTCAAACAATATACCCCTAACTAACTTAACTTATTTCAACAACATAAATTTAATCAATTAATAAAATAGATTTAATCCACGATTAAATTATTTATTAATTATATTAAATTAATAATAAAATAAATTATATTACTAACATAATCTAGATAAAGTTAATCAAAAATTAAACTACCAAAGCATAAAATTTAACCTTTTTCCAACTTGCAATTTTAAACTGAAATCAAGGTCAAATGAACAACATTAAAGCTACTTAACCCGATTTACACCTGACGACACACTATGACTAGGGTGACAACGTGACAAGAAAAATCTAGCTACTACCTCCCAATCGAAGGTCATTGGGCAATGGACATGCTCAAACCTATGAAATCAGGTGGAGTTGATGTCCTATACCTATCAACCTGTGAATAAAGAGTATATCCACATGCATAAATATGTCATAAATAAGGCACACCGTAAAGAGGATATCACGGAATCGCAGGGCGCTCGCAAGCAAGTTATGCGATACGGTCCCCTTCACTAATACAGTGTAACTAACCAAAAATTCAAACATACTAATATAATCCAAGCGTAAAACATCATTGATTCAA
This sequence comes from Sequoiadendron giganteum, assembly GCA_007115665.2. Classification (NCBI taxonomy): domain Eukaryota; kingdom Viridiplantae; phylum Streptophyta; class Pinopsida; order Cupressales; family Cupressaceae; genus Sequoiadendron; species Sequoiadendron giganteum. The sequence continues at coordinate 441,366,877 of CM021103.1, read as the reverse complement.
ACATCCATAATGCTGATCCAGAATATGCCATAATGATAACATCAGAATAAAATACCATCACATCAAAATATAACATTAATGTCGCTTTATAGATAGTGATCAAATAGCAGCCGAGTACCATAGTCAAGGTACTAACAAAAAATACAACATAAAGGAGCAGAACACTGTTCGATCAAAAGAACAAAACAAATGGGTATTACATTTTAGGGTGGGCAAGTTGTTAAAAAGAAAAGATAACTCTTCTTGGGCCCCCCTACTATGTCTTTGGATTTTGTTGTGTCTTGAACCTTTGTAGAGTTGTTAAGAGTATGAGACTCTTGTCTTAGATGAAGATCATCTACATGTCTATTAGGAGTAATAATCTCATGGGTAGATGTATGTGTGCTTGATATATAGATTTCTTCTTCTTTTGGAAAACATGGGATGTCTTGGAAGATATTTGTCAAGTCATTATGGTATTTTGATGATAGGGATTCTTGATCTTGAATTTATGTGGTATCATCTTTGATATGCTTTGGATCACATTCTTGGCATGGATCAATTTCAAAGAAAGTTGGACATATGGGTGATAGCCCTTTGTATAGATTTTATGCATTGGGTATAAGTGATAGATTGAGAGTCTCTTGATCTTCAATATATACCACCATGAGATTGGATGATGTCAATATATCCTGGAATGGGTCATTTCTAGACTTGGCTGATTGAGTTTGATCATGCTTGGGAATAATTTCTTGATTTATGTACTCTTTCTCACTAGATGATTTAGAGACATTGTTAATGTGATCAGTGATAGATAGCTCTTCATCATTGTTTTCAACTTTTGAGGTTGAGATATTGTTTTTTTTGTCATTAGTGTTTGAGCCTTGAATGTCATCTTCAAAAGCTATTTGTACTTGATCAATAAGATCTTGAATAAGATGTTGGAGTGTTGTGCATTTGTTCATTCTATGACCCTTGATTTTATGGAATTCACATTGTTCATACTATTTACACCAAGGGAGCTTAAAGCTTGGTTCACCATAATTTGGACAATTTTTGATTTTGATAAGTTCCTATTGCACTAGTTCATGCATGATTACCTCTAAAATCTCTCCCAAAGGGGTGAATTTCCTTCCTGGTTGGTAACCTTTCTTCTATGGCTTTTCTTGATTTTTTTGTTCTTGATTTTGTAGAACTCCTTGATAATCTATTTGAGGTACATTTTGGTATTACACATGAGGTAAATTTTTGTGTTGAAAAACTTCTTGATGCTATGATTGAGGTACATTTTGATATTTGACTTGAGGTACACCTTGGTGTTGAAAAACTTATTGATACTACTGATACTGGAAGTGTTGTTGATGTGGATATTGAGGTGTTTGTGGAATGATGTTTGTTGGTTGTGGATGCATAATATTTTGAATTTTCCCATGGCATTAGTGATGCATAATATTTTGATTTATTTTAATTTCCTCAAGATCTATCTCAATTTTATTTAGGTAAGGGTATGTGCAAGACCATGATGGGCCAAAAAGTGGTGATATGTAAGTGATATGATGGACCATGTGGCTGACAATTTTTTTTAATCCAAAATTGATGAAATGAAAAGGTTTTTTAAATGAGGTTCTCAACTTTCCACCAATATAAATTATCCTTTACTTTGAATTTAATAAATAATTATTATTCATTTTCTATTTGAATAATGACTAAAGTCCTCATAGATAGGCTGATTGAAAAAAATCTATAGAATCCCTATCATCAAAATACCATAATGACTTGACAAATATCTTCCAAGACATCCCATGTTTTCCAAAAGAAGAAAAAATCCATATATCAAGCACATATACATATACCCATGAGATTCTTACTCCTAATAGACATGTAGATGATCTTCATCTAAGACAAGAGTCTCATACTCTTGATATCATTAACAAAGAAAAAGAGCCTCTTACTCTTAACATCTCTACAAAGGGAAAAGACACAACATAACCGGAGATGTTGGTGGGGGCCTCGAGAAGAGTTATCTTTTATTTTTAACAACCTTCACCCTGAAATTGGAGGAGTTCTACAAAATCAAGAAAAGCACAAAAGAAAGGTTACCAACTAGGAAGGAAATTCACCCCTTTGGGAGAGAGTTTAGAGGTAATCATGGATGAACTAGTGCAATAGAAACCTATGAAAATCAACAATAGTCCAACTGATGGTGAACCAAGCTTTAAACTCCCTTGGTGTAAACAGTATGAACAATGTGAATTCCATAAAATAAAGAGTCATAGAATGAACAAATGCACAACGCTCCAACATCTTATTCAAGATCTTATTGATCAAGTACAAATAGCTATTGAAGATGACATTCACAGCTTAAACACTAATGAAAAAAAAAACAATATCTCAACCTCAAAAGTTGAAAACAATGATGAAGAGCTATCTATCACTGATCACATTAACAATGTCTCTAGATCATCTAGTGAGCAAGAGGACATAAATCAAGAAATTATTCCCAAGCATGATCAAACTCAATCACCCAAGTCTAGCAATGACCCAGTCCAAGATATATTGACATCATCCAAACTCATGGTTGTATATATTGAAGATCAAGAGACTCTCAATCTATTGCTTATACCCAATGCATAAAATCTATACAAAGAGCTATCACCCATATGTCCACATTTTGAGGAGATCCAAGGATCCTTTGCAATAAAACCTTTCTTTGAAATTGATCCATGTCAAGAATGTGATCCAAAGCATATCAAAGATGATAGCACATAAATTAAAGATCAAGAATCCCTATCATCAAAATACCATAATGACTTGACAAATATCTTCCAAGAAATCCAATGTTTTCCAAAAGAAAAAATCCATGATATATCAAGGACACATACATCTACCCATGATATTCTTACTCCCAATAGACATGTAGATGCTCTTCATCTAAGACAAGAGTCTCATACTCTTGATATCATTAACAAAGAAAAAGAGCCTCCTACTCTTAACATCTCTACAAAGGGTCAAGACACAATAGAATCCAAAGACATATCAGAAAGGGATCAAGAAGAAGACTTATACATACATTGTGAATCAGAAACATCATGTATAGACATATCTGAAGGGGATCAGGAAGAGGAATTATACATAAGTTGTGAATTAGAAATATATGATGAAGGAATATCAAAAATGAATCATGAGGGAGACCTTTTTATGGATAGTAAATCAAAAACACCTATTGAAGAAGAATTAAAATCTGATATTTCACAAGATCAGGTTGAAGATATCAATCAAGAAGTTATCCCACATATGGAGGATCTTATCACTTATAAAATTTGATCACTTAAATTTTTCAAATAAAGCTATAGTATCAATGAAAAAGATATCACCTTTGAGGATTGACAACTTGTTTCAAGGAAAAAAAATATCCTATTGCAAATAAGATCTTTCAACGGATGCATTATCAATATAGAGGATTTGGCCTACATGAATAGGGTATCCTAGAACTAGCACAGATTATTGGAAATCCTAAGCACTAAGGTCTTGGTTATTCAACAATTAAGGGATCTAAATTGTAGACATTAAAAAATGATTTGACACCTATCAAAAAACCTCAAATGACATCAAACAACATTGAACGACATCAAAAAACACTGAACAATATCGAATAGCCTCAAAAAACATCAAACAGTATGGAACATCATCTTCGATCACCCCATAGCACTTCAAAATGACTTAGAATCATCCTGTAACACTTTAGAATGACTCAAAATCATCTTGGAACATCTCAGAATGACTCGAAATAATATCATAACACTTCAGAATGACTTGGAATCATCCCAGAACACCTCAAAATGACTCAGAATCATCTCAGAACATCTTGAAATGACTCATAATCATCATCTAAAACCTCAAAATCATATTGTGAAACTTCATAATGACTCAAAATCATCTCAAAACATCTCCGAATGACTCAGATCATCTTTTAACACCTTGGAATGACTCAGAATCATCCCAAAACATCACGAAACAACTCAAAATCATCCCATAATGTCTCGAAACATCTCAAAATCACCCCAGAACATCTCAACATTATTGTGTAATGTCTCGGATAATCTCAAAATCATAGCACATCAAACCACATCATACCACATCGCATCACATCAAAATGACATCAAAAACAATAATTCCTCTATTAATTGAATAATACAACATTATTTAATTAGTTCACTTTTCATTAGTTTAGACAAATTAAATAAATTTAGTTATTTAATAAAGTCCCAAAAACCCTAATTCCTCTATTAATTAAATAAAACAACATTATTTGATTAATTCACATTTCATCATTTCAACCAATTAAATAAATCTCATTTATATAATAAAGTCCTAATCCCACTTTATTTTATCTTGATTGATTAAATAACACTAGTTATTTAATTATGTCGCTAAATCACCATATTCTCCTAAGTGGACAAAATTATTAAATAATAATTTAATTACAACACTTTCCCTCCAAAATTTGAATAATTAAATCAAACTATTCAAACCAATTATCAAAATCAAATCAAACTAATGCAACTTTGTTTGCAAAACTCAAACTTGATTTGCACATTGAAACTCCAAAAAGGAATTAATTAATTAAATCAATTAATTCATATTCCTCACCCACTTTCTGATTGAGAAAATTATGATTGCTAACTAAGAAATCTAATTTTTTATCTAATCAATCTATTTTTTTAACTAAAACATCACATTCTTAACTAAGCCATCACAAACTTGACTGATCAATCTATTATGTTAACTGATCAATCACAACCATGACTGGCTAATCTATTTTCCAATCACACAAATTGTGCAATCAACTTTGCACAATTCTCTCATGTCTAAATCCTCTCAACACACTCCGACCGTTTATCTAGATAATCTTCAAAACGATTTTGATCGCCCATTTCAAATCTCATTTTCTATATAACAAACCTCTCTCCTCACAAAAAATGGGATCAAAGAATTAACACATTGAGAAATGAAGTTTTTTCAAGATCATCCTTGAGAGAGCTTCATCCATTGTATTCAATCAACCAAACACAACTAGCATTCATCTACACTTTGCACATGAAATATGCAGGCTTCGTTGTGATAAGAGCAATCCAACATCAAGCGAATACACTCCACTATGGGATGGTAAAAGTTATCATTTGTTTTCATTTCATTTGCTAATTAGTAGGTTCCTCATGATGTTTGCAATAGTATAGTTTAATCTCGTATGTGTAGGAGTTTTTAGATTTTAGATTTTAAGCTTTTTGGCTGTAGATTAGAATTATTTGTCAAATTACTTTCATGTCCTTCTTGGATTATTAATCTAGTGTCCCTTCTTCCCCCTCACACATTCTGGCAAGATGGGTGGGACTCTTATCCCCTCCTTTAACATTTCTTTGAGTCATTTTGGAAGCTGAAGGTCCCAAAAATTCTTCTAACAAAGTTTTCATGCACTTGTCTAGAAGACCTGAGCATCTCTCTAGAAAGTCTGAGTGCATGTCTGTCAAGAAAAATATGCATTTTTCATAGAACTATGCTTTTGTCAGAACAATTGTGCATTTTCATGGGAATGGTGCTTTTGTCTGAAACTAGCACATCTATATTTTCATAAGTTAGCATTTATTTTCTAGGGTTTTTTGACATTTTTTTCTAAAACTATGCAGTTGTATGGAACCTGTACATTTTTATTTTTTGTTCTAAGCAGTTGTTCTAATAGACAAATGCGTAGATCATATAGTCTTGTAATAGTTTTTTTCACTAACGGTTGTTTGTTTTTGGATGTGTAGGCAGGAATTGACAAATTTGATGTGGGATTCCAATAACTTTAAGATGTTTTTTGTAGGGAAGACGATCGGTCCCAACTTTTGAATTACTTTTAATTAACTTATGAACTTTCATTTGGTGCTCTAAAAATGAACAACAACAAACTCACACTTGATTATGGTGTTGATAAAATGAAAAAAATTCAAGCTTTTTAACTTAGGACCTTTCATTTGGTGATCTAAAAATGAACAACAACAAACTCACACTTGATTTTGTTGTTGATAAAATGAATAAATTTTAAGCTTTTTAACTTAGGAAATTTCATTTGGTGCTTGTAAAAAAAAAAAAAAAACACTTCAGTTTTGGGCTCTAAAAATGAACACATTTAATGTGCTCATAAGTAGGAACCTTTAATTTTGGTGCATAAAAAGAGTGAAAAATGTTTTTCATTTTGTTGAAACATGCACATTTTTACATTTGTTGACCAAGATAGGACAAGGATTTACTTTATTAGAAACACCTCTATTGGAGCTCATTAAAATGAACAAATGTTTCTTAATGATATTTCACCATTGCTATCTTAATTTCTTGATGTATTGAACATTTTGTATTGGTGCAAGTTAAAAATAACTTTTTTTTTTTTACTCACAAATTTTTGGGGATAACATCGCTTGAGGTGTTTAAAATGAATCAAGTTGCTATGGATTGTTCATTGTGCATTCATTGATTTGCAAAGCTAAATATTTTATCTTCTCCCCTCACACCTTTTGGTGATCCTGGGTGAGTGAAATAAAAATTTTGAGCATTGCACTTTACTTTTAAAGTTTACCTTAAAGAGGGGGCTTATCTTGAGATACATCTCATGTTGGAGAACTCATTGCAATGTCTCAAATAACATTTACTAGTGGGCTATATTAAATGTTGTGAACTCATAAGAAAGTAGCTTCAAGTTGTGCTGACACCAGACTACACCTAATCCCATACCTTAAGTGGCTAGTGGGTGAGTGTCATATTTTCACACTCACAGTTTTCACTAAGAACCAAATTATTTTTGAAGCTACCTTATTACTCAAAAACATTCACTGAAAGTGGTGCATCAGAATTTACTTCCAAGAAGTTACTTGCCATGTATAACTATAGGCCTGCACCATAAGTTGCATGTAAAATCATCTCTTCAAAGCATGAGGTGAGCCTACCTCAGAGAATGGTGTCTATCCCCTAGGGTTGTAATTGCTAGTTTATGTTAAACTTGGCCCATTACATTCAAAATAATTTGACATCAAATCTTGTGTTTGATTCAAAGAAAAATAACACATTCAAAATAAACACTGAATGAGATAGTTAAACCACAAACCCTTTGATTTAGTGCACACTTGTGAGAGAAGCCTTATGTTTGTACCCCTTTGAAAGGATCTTTCCTTAAATTTTTCCAAACATTTTGGCTTTGATTTTAGGGTACATTAATCAAAGTAAACATTTGGGAACTATGGGTTGGGTGTTGTGATTTCACAACCTAAGTTATAGAAATGAAGGTCATATAAGTCAATGCTTGTTGAGCCAGTCCAATTTTTGTCTTGTCACTTGCCATACTTTAAAACATAGAGACAAATTTGAAAAAGAGTTGTTCACAAGATCATTGTTCAAACCAAAATAATTGGAAAGACAAAAGGTCAGATAGCCCACATCCATTATTTCCATCCTACCTATTTGAAATCAAAAAAAAAAACCATTAAGGTCATTCCTCCACTCAGATGTCCATGATATTAAAAATTAATTGGGACTAGTAGATAGTACAAGTAGACTTTCCCACAACATATCCTCTTGAAAAGGAAGTGGAATATAGACCTTAGTTCTTCAACATTTTGATTCCCAAAGAAGTAGTGTCTCCCAAAACAACACTCAAACCCTAGGGTCTTGAGCTTCACAACAACCATCCCATAAACCCCACTAGACTTTATGACCATTTCGCGACCAACTGCCCCAGTTCAACAACCAAATCTTGTAGCATCGATCCTTCAACCTAGTCTCACATATATCGAAGGTGAAAAAACATACATCATAAGCAGCTTAAGAACCTTCATTTTTTAGAAGAACGAAACACCCCACCAATTTCTCACCACATCAATTTTCCTATTAAAGAGGAAGAGAAAGTTGACATAGTAGTAGAGAGACCTATATTACCACCACCCACATGGAAATAAATATCCCCTTCATGATCTCACGCAAGGTCAATATCCCTAAGGTAAATTCCATAGGTCATCATTTTAGACTTAGGCATCTTATTCCAAAAGATCTCAAGAAAACTCTTTGGGCACTTCATGAAACTAGAACTAGGTTGGTATATAACTTTTACAAATGGGCTTCCAAGAACAGTTTGAACTTGTATTCATTCTACCATTGTTAGAATCCAGGTCTATTCCAATAGTTCCAATATCTTACATAATCTATAGGAAAGCATAGGGACTTTAGGATTTAAGTCAACTAGAGAGTACACCACGCTCCCATAGGATACCCAAGTTGTTTATGAGAACCATGAGATCAAAACATAGGAAGAAAATGGAAGCAAGCAAGAACACTACTAGTATCCCAGTAGAAAATTCCATGAATGACAGAAGTGGCCCATGAGGATATAAAACAAGTGAAATTTTGATAGGGTATTAAGAACCATAATATCCCCAAAACATGTTGACGTATTACCCAAATCATTCTTATCAAGGGTCACAATATCAAATAGGGAAACAACATCAAGGGTTTCAAAACCCTCATCAAGAAATAAGCCTAGAAAATAAAAATTCCCTAAATAAAATGGAGATAGATCTTGAGGAAATTAAAAAAAGATTAGATTTGATGTATCGTTGACGCCATCTGCAAATTGAAAACATTACATATCCACAACAAACTGACATCATTACAAAAACACCTCAATATCCACATAAACAACACTTCCAATGTTTGCAGTATCTAGAAGTTTTGCAACACCAAGGTGTACCTCAGCCATGGTATTAAGAAGTTTCACAACACCAAGGTGTACCTCAAGTACAATATAAAAATATACCTCAAATACAAAATCAAGGAGTTCTGCAAAATCAAGAGAAAAATAATCAAGAAAATCCACCAAGGAAAGATTACCAACCATGAAGGAAATTCACCCCTTTGGGAGAGACTTTAGAAGTAATCATGCATGAACTAGTACAATAGGAACATATGAAAATCAGTGATATTCAAACTTATGGTGAACCAAGCTTTAAAATCCCTTGGTATAACTAGTATGAGCAATGTGAGTCCCACAAAATCAAGGGTCACCCAATGAATAAATGTGCTACACTCAAGAACCTCATCCAAGACCTCATTGATTAGGGAGAAATAGCTACTAAAAATGGCATTCAAGGGCCATCTACCAATGATAACAATGATAATGTCTCAAACTAAAAAATTTAAATAAATGATCAAGAGCTATTTATCATCAACCACATTGACAATGTTTCTACATCATCAAGTGAGCAAGAGGTCATACATCAAGAATTTAATCCCCAACATGATCAAATTCAATCACCAAAGTCTAGCAATGATCCAGTCCAAGATATATTGATACCATCCAACCTCATGGTATTACATATTAATGATCAAAAGACTCTTGATCCAACACTTATACCCAATGTAGAAAATCCAAGCCAAGAGTCATTACCCATATGCCCAAATTTTAAGGAAAGCCCAAGATCCTTTACAAGCAGTCCTTTCTTTAAAATTGATCCATGTCAAGAATTTGATCTGAAGCATCTAAAAAATGATAACACACAAAGTGAAGACCAAGAATCCCTATCATCAAAATACTATAATGATTTGGTAGATATCTTCCAAGACATCCCATGTCTTCCCAAAAAATAACACATCCATATACCAAGCACACATACCCATGAGATGCTTACTCCTAATGGACATGTAGATGATATTCATCCAAGACAAGAGTCTCATACTCTTGAAATTAGTACCAAGGAACAAGAATCTCCTACTCTTAACATCTATACACAAGATCAAGACATAACAGAAGCTGGAGACATATCAGAAAGGGATCATGAAGAAGACTTATACATAAGTTGTGAATCAAAAACATCCTATGAAAACATATCAGAAATGGATCATAAAGAGGACTCATATATAAGTTGTGAATCAGAAACATCCTATGAAGACATATAAAAAATGAATCATGAGGAAGACTTATGCATGGATAGTAAATCAGAAACACCTCTAGAAGCAACATTAAAATTTGATATTTTAGAATATCAGGTCGAAGATATCAATCAAAAATGTATCCCACATCTGAAGGATCCTATCAATGAGGAAGCTACCAAATTTAAAGATCCACAATAGAGCAAAGAAATATTAGTACCTTGTTTCCAAGGTGAGACATATCACATTGTAAATAAACTCTCTCAATGGATTTCGTATCAAGACAGAGTATTAAACCTACATGAACAAGGTATCATAGAACCAGTGCAAATTATGGGAAATCCTAAGCATCGAGGTCTTGATTATTCAATAACTAAGGGAGCTAAACACATCAAGGATACCCTCATAATACTGGGGGCAACTTTATCTAATGCAAGCATCAACATAAAGAGCATGAAGATTCCTTATGATGAAATTGATACCAACACTACAACTAGCAAGGTCATGAATCATCATCCACATATATTTCCATCCTCTGATTGAGACCAACAACAAAAGAAAAAGCTATATCAAAGAAAGGAGCAAGTCATTGAAGAAAAATAATTAGCAAAGAAAAATGAACAAGAAAATTTTAAATGGATACAAAAGAAAAAGAAAGAAAATCATCCTTATCAAACTCCATTAGTCAAAGAAGCTATGGGGAAAAATAAAAAAGGGAAGTTTTTCCATCAAAAATATCCAATAATACAAAAGAAAGATTCAAGAGTGACTTACAAAGTATATGAAGACATTGGTCCCAATCGAATATCCGTATCCACCCATCATTTCTCATCATCCGAAGTTTGGAGAGTCAAAGGTTCTAAAATATCAACCAATCCATCTAAATATCGTATCCCTCAATGCATTTTACCATCCGTAATATCCAAATCTCATATTGACCATGTGTTGGTAGAAAATATTTATCATAAGGACTCTAAGGGAACTCTATCGCGATGTGTGTATTAAGGTAAGGTTAATTCCAGTATCAAAAAGAGAGATAAGAATTACCAAGGGTTACATTCAAGTGCTCGTATCCTAGCAAAGAAACTCCACCAAGTAGGGTATAATTGGCACGCCATGAAAACAACAATGACCATATCAGCACCAACAACATCTACATCAGCACCACCAGGTGGTTCAACATGAGCAAAGAATTATCACCATGATGAAAACCTGGTAAACAGGCATCTTGTGTGACATCAAAAATCAAGAAAATCAAGAAGAAAATTAAGAAAAATAGTCAAGAAAAAAATCATCCTCTAGTGAAAACCTCTATGGTGGTGCTTTGGACAAGTACCATGATGAAAACCCAAAAAAATGGTGTCATGTGTAAGAATCGAGAATCTACGTGTGTCATTTTAGGTGGAATCATTTCATCTTATCCATAACAAACCCAAGCCATTGCTTCCAAAATCCAACTTATCTTGATCTTGACATAATGTTTGATATAAATTTTACACTTGCTTATGGAAAACATCTTGAGATGGGTCACTATCATTGATCCTATCTTATCCAACATTATCTGAGCCATAAGACATTTTCCAAAGAGGCATACTCTATCCAAAACATGTTATCCTACCACAAGATAATCCATCACCTACACTGCTAGGCACTGGGGTAAAATGATTGCATCTTGCTTCAGAATAAATCTTGATCTATGTCTTCTATCTCACGTTGTGATCTAAGAATTTATCCCAACAATAAGGTATACCATCCAATGCACTATCAAGGTAACCTTCAAAATCATCCCAAAAACAAGGTGTACTACCAGCACACTACCAAGGTAACCTTCAAAGATGACGACAACATGGATTATTCCTTCACTCAAAATTTTAATATCAACAGTTGCTTGAACCCCACAACTAGTTTAAGTAAGATTTTCCACAACATATCCTCTAGAAAAACAAAGTGAGTTATCAATCCAAGTTTTCAACATCTTACACCCTAGGGAAGAGGGTAAAAATCCACCAATAATAAGGTATACTTGCCAACACAGTACCAGGGTAACCTTCAAAGCAATTCATCCCAACAACAAGGTGTACCACCAATGCACTACCAAGGTAACCTTCAAAGATGATGACAACATGGATTATTCCTTCACTCAAAAAATTTAAGATATCAATGGTTGCTTGAACCCCACTGCTAGTTCAAGTAAGATTTCCCACAACATATCCTCTTAAAAAATAAAGTGAAGTATCAATCCAATTTTTCAACATCTTATACCCTAGGAAAAAGGGTAAAAATTTTTTTAAAAAAAAGGAAGAGAAAAAATACAAAAAAATCAAAAAGCAAGAAAAATAGTAAAGAGAAATAATCCATTCTTTGAGTGGAAACCACTTTTTCATGCTCCTAGAATAGGTACCATAGTGAAGACCCAGTAAACATGCGCTATGCATGATAGAACATACATTATTATCTATCAACACTTTTTCACATAATCCACCCATCCATTTCATAAATCATGTGTCCAAGCATGGCTTGTCACTAGTTAGGGTAAGTCATTTTATTTGTGGAAACTTCTTGAAGCTAGTCATAATTTAGATTTGGTAAAATTCAATCAAGGTCATAGAAAAACAAAAGTCAAAAACACTACAAAACAAAAAAGATCAAAAACATGTGGAAAACATGAAAACAAAACAACATCATTGGGTTATTCCTTCACTCAAACAGTCTAAGATATCAACATTTGCTTCAACCTCATAGCTAGTTCAAGTGAATTTCCACAACATATCCTCTAGACACAAAAACAAGATATCAATCCATGCTATAGATGTTGTTTTACCAAAAACTAATTCATGCTTTGAGTCAAACAATTGAACTGCATGGTCTCTACGTGTACAATGTAGGAAAGTAATTTTAGCCCCCGAGACCATAGGTCAGTCCCCTTAGGTTTCCAACATGCTTTATTTCTCTTAGTAAAAAAATACAAAATCCAAACAAATTCAAATTTGCAAAATCCAAAAAAACATTCACAAAACATAAAAGGTCAAACCAAGTGAACTACAAGCCTCTACGTGGACAACGTAGGAAAGGATTATCTTTGATGAGCCCCCAAGGCCCTAGGTTAATCCCCTTAAAACAAAAAAAAAATCATAAATCTTAGAAAATCAAAAAAAGACTCATCCCATCATCAAACATCCACAATACTTGTTTCATCCATAGTAAACAAATTGGCCCAATCACCTTTTGATAGAACAAAAAAAGAAAGAAAACATCAATAGCTAGAACTTTCAAGCAATAACAATTGTATAAGAGTTAACTATAAAAAAGATGAAAATAATGCTAAAAGTATCAATTACCTATATTTTTTAACAAGTCCCAACAACATCCTGAGATGTGCCTTAACGGATCCGTTTCTATGATAGACATAATCAACAACAAATAATAGCCCCACCCTAAACAAATATGGAAACTGATACTGCAACTTTATTTTTATAATTTTGTGGTCTGACTTATGTGGTTTATTCTATTGACTCATTCCCATGATCTCTCAAGGATTTCCATAAGGATTTAGAGAAGAAGGAATGGGGGAAATTGAGCATCATTTCGATTTGTTGTTTGTAAGATATGTTTGTAATATTACCATGGTGAATACTTGCTTTATTGAGTATGGAAGTTGTATTAAAATAGTTTGTGAAGTAGTTACATGTTAGGTGTTCTATACCTCTCTGTGTGATTGGTCTGAAACATTTTTCACACAATCCCCCTTATACTTTAAACAAAGTTTATGTATGTCCGGTATGAACAAAGATACTCTTTGTTTGTAGAGTCAAAGTCCATGTAATAGATACAAAGTCACCTTGGTAATTCATACCCTGGTGCATCGTATCTATTTGCTACATCAAAAAGGATTGTTCAAACAATGAAGTATCTAAAGTGAAGTAAAGTCACATCATCAATTCTATCCATCATCATATTTCTTCTAATTAACATCATTTTCCTATATATCATCATAATTCTTCTAATTAACATTCATCCTGCATAGCACATCATCAATACCATATCCATTCTATATCCATAAATGTTGTAAATACATATGATGATGCTAATAAACTAGTTAAAAACATCATGTAGCATGCATGGGGCATTCATCTATCAACATCCATCACATCATAAAAATGAGACAAAGTATGATTCATTCATCAACATCCATACATCAGAAAAGCACAAAAATACATATAAACATACATCATCATATATCACCATCACATAAACATACAATGAGACTGAATCGAAGAAGGTATATCTCATATATATATCAAAAAGGAATATGTCATTAGTACATCCATAGTGACACAAGTGTGATAGGAAAGTAAAAAATCATAACATATATACGAGGTCTCAACTAGACCAATGAATATGTATAACACACATGTCTACAAAATTCCTCTGCACCATGAAACAACATGAAGATCAGGTATCAAAAATGGTAAAACTCTAGTAGGACAGACCTAACACTACTAAAAACCAAAATGATATGGATATCTCATATAATGATCACCTACACCGGCACTAGCACAGCCATCACTCGCAGCACTAGGCTCCCCAAACCGTGGACACCGAGAGGCCTTAGGAACAATAGAATCATATAAAGTTTGATAATAGGTAGATTCCTTTAGATACCTATCTCTCTCATCTAGCATACCATCACACTCTACCCGAAGAGTATCTCTATCTATTGTCAGTAATAGTACTTCAGCCTCTGGAACATGTCATCTACCAATATCACTCTCTCAATCTACCCAAAGAGAATCTCTCTTTGTTGTCAATAATACTACCTGAGCATCTACCACATGAATTCTACCAATCACACTATCTCACTCAATCCTCATAGTATCTCACTTGACCCTCAAAGTATCTACCAAAGCCTTCACACATGTCACTGTGCAATCTCTGAATCTCTATCCAAAGTCATCTGAGCTAGTAACAAATCAACATCCCTAGCTGGTGGAGGAGGATTTGGAACCTGTCTCTGACCCTATGCACGAGGCACCTACACATTTTGAATATCCTCTACCTCATCATGTCAAGCTTGACCCAAATGCTCTGTAAGAACCTCAACATGTTGTTGCTCCCCACGACGACCTGTGATGACAACTCTACCCATAATAGGATCACCTCTAGGATCAATAAGCCTCAAAGTCCTATGTCATGTCCACCACTCATAATAATCATGAGTAGTACCTAGATCTCCCACTCCAACTGACAAACCCCAACCAACTAGGGAAAGTGCTGCAAAATTGGCAATAACAATATCTACATCAACCTGGATACCCCATGCATGGACCTCTCGATAAGTCTAACCAAACCGAGCCTCATATGCATCAAGAATCCACCCCTATCTCTCACCAAACTTACAACAAACTCGATCAGTTAGATAACGCTCTATCACAGATGATGCATGGCCAAGCAACCAACAGGTCTGTTGATAGTACACAAGTTGATCTAAATCCTCTGGCCAAGCCTCATAGCTCATGTAAGGTCTCCTCACAAAACCAAGCATCTCATCAAATGCATGGTGACAATAATGCAAGTTCCCAAGAAAAGTGTAGTGCATAAAATCCCCATAACAATAACAATATGGATCACCTGGAGAACGATCCTAAATCCCATCGGGATTAGTCACTACAATATGCTCCCACACCCTAACATGCAAAAGGGATACACCTGCACACAATGACCTCCCACCTTGATACACCACCTCATGCACATATCGGTAAATATGAGCAAGCAAACAGGCACCCTAGGCATATCTCCTACCATTCTCTAGCATACTCTCAATACATACACCCCAACCCATAGTAAATTGTCAACCTCATCTATAAGGAAAAACTAATCCTGATACCAAGCCACAAAGGACAAGAATGATAGGGTTTGCACTATATGCAAAATCAGATAAATCAATCTCTACATCATGAACATCCACATGTGCCACACCTAACAAATGATGCATAGCATAGGCACCTCATCAAATCTAGTATGTAACAAGCTCACCATGAATAGGAAGACGAAGAATCCTCCACACATGCTCCAGAGTAATGCTTGCCCCTCAAGTAGGCAAATGAAAAGAGGATGTCTCAAAGTGCCACCTCTCCACAAGAGTGGTCAACATCACCATATGGGTCCTGATAGGAGGCATGTAACATATATGATGCAAACCCACTACATCAAGAAAGTTTTGCTCCAAGACACAAAATTGGGTAATTGGATCAAACAAGTGACAAGGATGTCTCTCTCTCATCATAAGCGGTCAGAGATTCGCTTGCAAGCGATATAAACCAAGACATTAGGGTTTCAATCTAAACAAGAAAAGAAACACAAAATGACACAAGAATGGTGACAAAATGACATTTATGATGATAAACAGACACAAGCTAGGGTTTTGAACACAAGCAGAGTGACAAATGACATGTTTAATGGTAAACAAACAAAATCTAGGGTTTAACTCTAAATAGGAAAAAAACACAAAGTGATAGTTAAGATGATAAAAAAACACAAGCAAGGGTTTTAGAACACAAACATGATGATAAAAAACATTCATGACTGTAAACGAACACATGCTAGGGTTTAGAACAAAGCTAAGAGGAAAATGACAGACAAAGAGTCAATTACTAGGTTTCGAGACAAATGCTCAATAGAAGCTAGACAAAAGCATAGTTTTATGACAATTGCATAGAAATTTTGGTGTAGTTTCCTGACAAGTGCATAGTTTTAGGACAACTATGCAGTTTTTAGACAACTTTGCAATTTTTAGACAACTGTGCAGTTTCTAGACAACTATGTAGTTTTTGAACAACTGCTCAAGACAAATGTGCTAGTTTTGAACAACTACATAGTTTTTGGACAAAAACACTAAAATCACCTACGAAATGCACCAAAATCGAGACAAATGCATAAGAATCTCAAAAATAGCATATTTTCCGACAGGACTTTGCACACACAAAATGAGAATGAAAACATGACAAAAGTGAAGGGCGAAAAGGTACATAACAGGCCATCTATACTCTCGAACAAGCTTGAAATGATGTGGGGCAACCTCGAATCTTGACATTCTCCCTCAATAAATGACAAAATGTGGAATCCAAAGACAAGAATTAGCAAAAGGAACCAAGCACAAATGATCCAATTTGAAGACAAATTACCTATATATCACCTCAAGGAAACCCTAATTACACTTGGAGAATCTTCCTACTTTCAAATTAGAAGCTCTGAAAGAGAAATGATGCACATTAACATAGAATATTTCATTTGAAAACACCGAAATGACAATATAATATTGTCAAGAGCCTAACTGAGCAAAGATTGAAATTTTGGTCAACCTCTCGAGGGGGCAGCATAGAGCCCTACCATCATTCCACAAAACACTACGACATAGTGGGGCAATATTTTTTTTTCAAAAACTTAATCTTAAAAATAAAATATTTGAAACAAAGCAACTAGTACTTTGTATCAAAGAGAGGAAAAATGTACACATGTAATTACTTGAAACCTATCACACAACCTCAAACGACATCAAACAACATTGAATGACATCAAACGACACTAAACAAAATCAAATAGCCTCAAACAACATCAAACGATATGGAAAATCATCTCTGACCACCCTATAACACTTTGAAATGATTCAAAATCATCTTGTAGCACTTTAGAATGACTTAGAATCATCTTAGAACATCTCATAACACTTTGGAATGACTTAGAATCATCCCAAAACACCTTAGAATGACTTAGAATCATCTCAAAACATCTCAAAATGACTCAGGATCATCCTGTAACACCAGAGAATGACTCAAAATCATCTTGAAACATCTCAGAATGACTTGGAATCATCTTGTAACACTTCAATATGAGAAAGAATCATTCTAAAACATCTCAGAATGACTCAGAATTATCCCATAACACCTTGGAATGACTCAGAATCATCTGGGAACATATTAGAATGACTCAAAATCATCTCGTATCACCTTAGAATGACTCATACTCATCTCAGAACATCTCATAAATGACTTATAATTATCCTGCAACACCTCAGAATGACTCAAAATCATCTCGTAACACTTCAGAATGACTCAGAATCATCTTGGAACACCTCAAAATGACTTGAAATCATCTTGTAACACCTCGAAATGACTCAAAATCATCTCAAAACATCTCATAATGACTCAGAATCATCCTATAACACCTCAAAATGACTCTGAATCATCCTAAAACATCTTGAAACAACTAATAATCATCTCATAATGTCGGAGAACATCTCAAAATTATCTCATAATATCTCAGATCATCTCAAAATCATACCACATCACACCACATCGCATCACATCGCATCACATCGCATCACATCAAAACAACATCAAAAACCCTGATTCCTCTATTAATTGAATAATACAACATTATTTAATTAATTCACTTTTTCATCATTTCAAACAAATTAAATAAATTTAGTTATTTAATAAAGTCCCCAAAACCCTAATTCCTCTATTAATTAAATTAAAAAATATTATTTGATTAATTTACATTTCATCATTTCGACCAATTCAATAAATCTCATTTATATAATAAAGTCCTAATCCCACTTTATTTTATCTTGATTGATTAAATAATGCCAATTATTTAATATTGTCGCTAAATCACCATATTCCCCTAAGTGGATTAAATTATTAAATAATAATTTAATTACAACACTTTCCCTCCAAAATTTGAATAATTAAATCAAACTATTCAAACCAATTATCAAAATCAAATCAAACTAATGCAACTTTGTTTGTAGAAGTGAAACTTGATTTGCACATTGAAACTCCAAAAAGGAATTAATTAATTAAATCAATCAATTCATATTCCTCACCCACTTTCTAATTGAGAAAATTATGATTGTTGTCTAAGCAATCTAATTTGTTACCTAAAACATCACTTTCCTCACTAATCCATCACAAACTTGATTGATCAATCTATTCTATTAACTGATCAATCACATCCCTGATTGTTCAATCTATTTTCCTATCACACAAATTGTGAAATCCACTTTGCACAATTCTCTCATGTCTAAATCCTCTCAACACATTCCGACTGTTGATCTAGATATTCTTTAGAACAATCTTGATCATCCATTTCAAATCTCATTTTGTATATAACAAACTTCTCTCCTCACAAAAAAGGGGATTAAAGAATTAACATACATCAAGCAACAAAGTTTTGTCAAGATCATCCTTGAGAGAGCTTCATCCATTTTCTTTCGATCAACCAAACACAACAAACATTCATCCTCACTTTACATATGAACTTTGGAGGCTTCGATGTGATAAGAGAAATCCAAAATCAAGTGAATAGACTCCACTATGGGATGGCAAAATTTATCATTTTTTTTCATTTAATTTGGTAATTAGTAGGTTCCTCATCATGTTTTCAATAGTATAGTTCAATCTTGTATATGTAGGAGTTTTTAGATTTTATATTTTAAGCTTTTTGGTTGTAGATTAGATTTCTTTGCTAGATTGCTTTCATTTCCTTCTTGTATCATTAATCTAACATCCCTTCTTCCCCCTCACACATAAATATATCAGGGATACATCTATAATACTGGGGGCAACTTTATCTAATGCAAGCATCAACATGGGGAGAATGAAGGGTCCTTATGATGAAACTGCTACCAAAACTATAACTAGCTATATCAGGAATCATCATCCACACATATTCTCAACCTCTAATTGGGACCATCAATAAGAGAAAAAGCTATACCCAAGAACAAAACAAGTCATTAAAGAAAAATGGACAAGAAAAATTCAAATGGATACAAAATAAAAAGAAAGAAAATTATCCCTATCAAACTCCATTAGTCAAAGAAACTACAGGGAAAAATAAAAAAGGGAAGTTCATCCATCAAAGATGTCCAACAATGAAAAATAAATATCAAGAGCGACTTACAAGGTATATCAAGACGTTAGTCCCAATTGAATCTCCATATCCACCCATCATTGCTCATCATCCCATGTTTGGAGATTCAAAGGTTCCAAGCTATCAACCAATCCATCTAAATATTATATTTCTCAACAAATTTTACCATCCATGATATCAAAATCTCACATTGACCATGTGTTGGTAGAATTTTTTTATCAGAAGGACTTTAAGGGCACTCTATCGTGATGTGCACATCAAAGTAAGGTGAACTCTGATATCAACAAGGAAGATAAGAATTATTAGGGGTTACATTCAAGCACTCGTATCCTAGCAAAAAAAATCCTCCAACAAGGATATCATTGGCACGTCATGACAACAAAAACAACCATATCAGTACTAGCAATGTCTACATCAGCACCACCAGGTGGTCCAACATGACGAAAAAAAATTCACCATGATGAAAACCTAGTAAATAGGCGTCTTGTGTGACATCAAAAATCAATTAAAAAAAAAAAAAGTCAATAAAAAAATCATCCTCTAGTGAAAACCACTATGGTGGCACTTTGGACAAGTACCATGATGAAAAATTGTCAAACAAGTGTCATGTGTAAGAATCAAGCATCTATGTGTTTCATTTCAAGTGAAAGCATCTCAACCTATCCATAATGAATACAATCCATTATTATCCAAAATCCAACTTATCTTGATCTTGATGAAAGTTTGGTATACAATTTACACTTTCTTATCGAAAAAATCTTGACATGGGTCCCTATCATTGATCCTATCCTATCCAGCATTATTTTATCCATGACACATTGTCTAAAGGGCATACTCTATCCAAACATGTTATCCTATCACAAGATAATCCATCACCTACATTGATAGACACTATGGAAAAATGCTTGCATCTTGCTTCAAAATAAATCTTGATCTATGTCTTCTAGCTCACGCTGTGATCTAGGCATTTATCTTAAAAAAAAGGTGTACCACCAATGCACTATGAGGGTATCCTTAAAAAAAATTCATCCCATCAACAACATATACCACCAATGCACTATCAGGGTAACTTTTGAAATAGTTCATCCCAACAACAAGGTGTACCACCAATGCACTACCAAGGTAACCTTCAAATATGATAACAACATAGATCATTCCTTCACTCAAAAATTCTAAGATATCAATAATTGCTTGAACCCCACAACTAGTTCAAGTAATCATTTTGAAACATATCCTCTAGAAAAACAACATGAAGTATCAATCCAAGTTTTAAAAATCTTACACCCCAGGAAAAAGGGTTAAAAACCAAAAAAAACAAAACTATAAAAAATCAAAAACAAAACAACATCATTGGATTATTCCTTCACTCAAATAGTCTAAGATAACAATATTTGCTTGAACCCCATAGCTAGTTCAAGTATATTTCCCACAACATATCCTCTAGACATAGAAGTTTAATATCAATCCAAGCTATCAATGTTGTTTATCCCAAAAGTAAGTTTATGCTTTGAGTCAAATGATTGAACTATGTGGTCTCTACATGTACAAAATAGGCAAGGCTTATTAGGTCTTGAGGCCTTAGGTCAGTCCCCTTAGTTTTTTATTAGGATTTCTTCCAACTTAGTTAAAAATACCAAATCCAAACAAATCCAAACACATTCACAAAATAGAAAAACCCATGAAACTGATAATTAGATCAAACAAATGTTGAAGTCGTCTCTTCCTTGTCTATAGTAGTTTGAGGACTACCTACAATCATTTAAACCCATGATTTTAGGATTTCACTCTAAACATGTCAAGAAACAAAAAATGACACAAAACATGATTGCAAACGATATTTTGGATGACAACAAGAAAATGCTAATAGGGTTTAAATGAAACAAAGGAAAATGTAAGCTCACAAAACCAATGGAAAATTTAACTATACAAAAACTAAAAACCACCTACCCCATTTTAAAAAAAAGGCACTGAAAAATACTTTTGTATGACCAAGATATGGTCGTTTAAAGATAGGGTAAACATTACGTCACAAAGAAATAAAAATTAAAGTTTTTAGGCAAGTGCAAGATTTTAGGTCAAGGGCGAGGAAACAGGGGTGAGCTTTTAGGTCAAGTGTGAGTTTTTATGTCAAGGGCGAGGTTCTTAGTCAACTCCAAGTTTTTATGTCAAGTGCATGAAACAAGGGTGAATTTTTTAGTTAAGTGTGATGGTTTCAGTGTCAAGTGTGAGCTTTTGACCTTGCAAAGGTGATGAAAATGATGCAAATTCTTAGGAATCACAAAAAAAATTCTATTGACTTGAAGAACTTTGTACACACATAATGAGAACCTAACAAAATGAAAATGAGAATTGATAATGTACACAGTAGGGTACCAACTCCTACAGGACATCCAAACTCTTGAAATGCATCCACATGATGTGAGGACCCCCAAATCCTCATGATGTCTCCTTGACACTTGATAATACAATAACATTTAGATATCTTGAAAACATAATAAAAACAACATCAAATAAACATCAAAAAAGCACAAAAACATTTGAAAAATCTCAAAAATCATATTTCCATCATCACCTATGTACAATAAAGGTTCATCCATAATAAACAAATCATCATGAATCACACTCACCCTTTTACAAAACAAACAAATAAACAAAGAAAACATCAAAAGCTAGAACTTTGAAGAAAACAATCACAAGGATTTGAATGAAAACAAACAAAAACAAAGTCAAGTATAACTTCCTACCTATTGACAATTCTCAGCAACATCCTGAGTTATGTCTTAATGGATCCATTCCTATGATAGACATGATCAACATTGGATAATAGTCACATAACAGATAGAGCAAATGATACCACAACATTGCTTTTATCTTTTTGTAGTCTTATCTTTTGGATTTACATTATTGACTCATTCCTCAGATCTCTCGAGGATTTCCATAAAGATTTAGAGAGGAAGGAATGAGTGCAATTGAGCATCATTTTAGTTTACTATTTGTTGGATTTTTTTTTATACTACCATGGTGAATAATAGTTTTTTTCTATGTGTGGAATTCATTTTGAATCATTTCGTGTAGCAATGGCATGTTAGGTTCTTAATACCTCTTGTGTTATTGGTCTGACATGTTTTTAAAGCTTCTCACCCATACACTCTAACAGAGTTTTCGTATGTCTGGTATGAGCAAGAGTACTCCTTGTTTGTAGAGTCAAAGTTCAAAAAGTGGATACAAAGTCACCTTGGTCATTAATACCCTAGTGCATCATATATGTTTTCTACATCAATTAGGATTGTTCAAAGTATGAAGCCACCAAGAAAAAAAAAGCAAAGCATCAATGACTAACAACATCAACTATCCTTCAAATCTTACTAACATTTTCTTCTTATCAACATTTATTCTATCAATCCTCGCACTTAACGCATCACATCAACTTATCAAAAAAGTTGGTTCGTTATCCAAAATTTTCACCAAATTCCCTAAGGGGGCACCATCCATGCTATCCTTTCTAGGGCATAATGGGGAAAATCTTGCACTTGGGGCATATTAAAGCAATGTTCTTTGAAAAAAATCAACCAATACTTTGTATCAAAGAGGGGAAAAATGTAGACACCTAAAAATATCCTAGCTTGTGAACTAGCATTTTGGCACTCATATTCATCTATTAATTAAGTGATTTAATATTGTTTAATTAATTCATCATCAAAACATATTGAACATCATTCTGCAACATCTTGTAATGTCTTGAAACATCTCGAAATCATCTTGGAACATCTCAAAATATCTCAGAACATCTTTAAATCATCTCGTAATGTCTCAAAACATCTCAGAATCATCTTGAAACAACTCGAAATCATCCCGAAACATCTCAGAATAATCACATAATGTCTCAGAACATATCAAAATCATCCCACAACATCTCAGAATCATCCCAAAACGTCTCTAAAACATTTTGTAGCACCTCGAAACATCACACAACATCACACCACATCAAAATGACATCCAAAACCGTAATTCCGCTATTAATTTAATAATACAACATTATTTAATTAGTTCACTTTTTCATCATTCCTAAAAAATTAAATAAATTTCATTTATTTAATGAAGTCCTAAAAACCCTAATTCTTCTATTAATTAAATAAAACACCATTATTTGATTAATTCACATTTCATCATTTCGAACAATTAAATAAATTACATTTATTTAATAAATTCCCAATCTCACTTTATTTCATCTTGATTGATTAAATAACACCAATTATTTAATTACGCCACTAAATCAGCTTATTCCCCTAAGTTGATTAAATAACTAAATCATAATTTAATTATGACACTTTCCCTCCAAAATTTGAATAATTAAATCAAGCTATTCAAATCAATTATCAAAAATCAAATCAAACTAATGCAACTTTTTTTGCAAAAGTCAAACTTGATTTGCACATTCAACTCCAAAAAGGAATTATTGAATTAAATAAATTAATTCATATTCCTTGCCCACTTTCTAACATTGATAAATTTGACTCAAATTCTGACAAAAGTTCATCGAAATTTTGACGAACTTTCATTGGAATCATTTCGTCGATTTTTCGATGAACTTTGAAAGATCAAAATTCTAACCCAGCCGATGATGCTGGGTTGGAATTTCAATGTTTCAAAGTTTGTCAGAAAATCAACAAAATAATTCCGATGAAATTTTGTTGAAATTTTGACAAACTTTCTTCAAAATTTGAGTCAAATTTATTAGTGTGATTGAGAAAATTATGATTTCTAACTGAGCAATCTAATTTGTTAACTAATAAATCTAAATTGCTAACTAAGCAATCTAAGTTGTTAACTAATCAATCATTTTCCTAACTAAGCCATCAATTTCCTAACTAGGCCATCTAAATCCTAACTGATCAATCTAATCCTTGACTAGCCAATCTATTTCTCAATCACCAAAATTGTGCAATCAAATTTGCACAATCTTCTCATGTCTAAATCCTCTCAACACACTCCAACCATTAATCTGGATATTCTTCAACACAATATTGATTGTCCATTTCAAAATCTCATTTTCTATATAACAAACCTCTTTCCTCACAAATAAGGATCGAAGAATCAACATCATTTGCACAAAAAAGTACTGTTGACATTCACAACCACCATTGTTAGTGCTTCAACCTCATTTCTTCGATTAATCAACATCAAGTAGTCATTCCTCAAACTTTTTCACATGAACTTTGGAGGGTTCATGGTGATAAGAATAGCCCATCATCAAGCAAATACACTCCACTACGGGATGAAAATATTGTTCCTTTGTACATTCAATTCAGTAGGCATAGATTCTTTAATGTATGTTCAAATAGCTTAGTTTCATTTTGTATGTGTAGGATTAGATATTAGTTTAGATTCTTGTTTAAAGCATGTTTTATCTTGTTTTCAATCTAATTTTCTCCCCCTCACACACATATCTATATCTATTCCTCATCCAAAATGTCAAAATTCTAAAAATGATCATCTAGGTAATTTTGAAAATCTCAAAACATCCAAATATTGCAAATTACCAAAATCAAGCTCAAATAGTGTCAAAAGAACAAAAACTACTTCAAAACATGTCAAAAAAGTCAAAAACATTTAAATATTTCTCTAAAAAAGAAACAAATCACCCATCTCAACTCATCCTTCCACAATAAAATTATCATTCATAATAAGCCTATCCTCATCCTCATCTTTGACAAATTAAATAAGAGAAAATACAACTAAATTTGAAACAAAAAATTTCATGCAAAGTCTTAAGTCTTGATCATTATCAGAACATGTCCATTAGCTTTCTTATCAATAGCCTAAAAACATTTAAAATCAACATCTAGTGAATGCCTTAATTGATATATATTTCCTACAATAAACATTACTTCAAATATCAAGTAAAATAACTCTCGAGCAAGATATTATGGAATTGATGTGTTTTTTCGATCAATATTTATTTTGGTTTTATATTTTGTTTCATTTCATCACTCACTTGAAACTACCTTGATCTTCAATATATTGGTGTGTCTAGAGGGGTACGTAATGAGACATAGTAATTGCTTTTATCTATTTTGTTTGTTGGATATTCTTGTAATATGATCTTTGTGAATACTTACCTTGTGTGTAGGGATAGTCTTGAGTAAAAAAATCACTAGTGCATATTAGGTTCTTTATATCCTATTTTTTTATTGGTCTACTTGATTTGATGGCTTCATTCTCTCACATGATCAAAAAAGGTTTTTGTATGTTAGGTATGAACAAGGATACTCCTATCTATTTGTAGAGTTAAAGTCCATGTAGTAGATATAATTCCACCCTATTTCTTCATACCTTGGTGCATCGTATCTACTTGATACATTGAATAAGGATTGGTCTATGCTAATTATCATAACCTAAAGAAAAATTAAAAAATCATCTATCCTACCTCATCATATATCTAGAAAAATCTCGAATTTATCCAATGATTATAAATCTATGAGTACTTTATCAACAACATAATTTTATCTCATTTATTTCATTATATATTCTATCTAATGATACATCATATTACATTATATTATACTAACATCGTAATTCAAAGTACCATGGCATATAAAAAAACATGTATCCCATCTTGCATCCATAGAACATTAGTCATATCATATCATCCAATCATCTCATCATCATATATTTCAAAAAAAATGTAAAAAAAAATAAGATCATAATCATATCCACATCATAATAAAAATATATCACATCTACCATCATGATCATATAAAATCATAAGCATCCATGACTCTAATATCATCATAGCATGTAATACATCCTACATCCATGGATCATTAACATCATGCATAATCCTATCATAAAATCATAAGAATAATCAAACATCATCATAGCATAAAAAATCTTGAAAATATGCATCCATATATCATGTGCATCTATAATAATATCAAACATCATAGAAAGTAGAAGACATGCATCATCATAGAATTCCATAATAGTGACATCAAAAAATATCATCTCATCTCATATATCATCAAAATGGAAAATGTCATGATATATCAAGCATCTGATACATCATAAAATGTTTTGTACAATAATATACATAAAAAATATATGCGCACAAGGCTCTCAAAATCCAATGAATGTATACACATCACAAATATGTCTATCAAATATCTATACATCAAGAATTTTTGTACATGTCTACATAAAATTTCCTCACTCCTCTCTATTAGGAAGAGGCTAAGGAGGTGGTGCACCCATCAGTTTCTACTAATACTAGACATGTCCCTTTGATCCCTATGGATTCTATCCCTACATCTTTTGTGAGGGCCTACCCACAGATCCACCATCTGATCTACTAGATCCACCTATTTTGCTTCTCTTAACAAAAAAAATTGGGTTGCCTATGCTCTTGGGGTATGGTCACTTGATAAAGTGAGCAATAATATGTGGCCTCCTAGATCAAGGACCACATCTCCTACACTTGTTGTGTCATTCTGATCATACTACCTTGGTCAATCTCTAGTTATATCCTCTAGCCTCTCTTTGTATCTCGCTCACCTACGAGTTGTGCAACGTACACCTTTTCCTGTTGACAATAGGTGATCTCTACATCTCTCTCTATTGTGTGTTGATATCTCTCTACTATGAATTGATGCATGTTTGTGAGGGTTTGATATCTCTCTATAGTCCTCTGTATCAACTATGCTCCAAATCCATCTTGTTCTCGAGGAACCTAGTCTATCTCTAATAGTGCTAGTGATAGTAAAACATCCCAATTCTATTGTCCTCTATCCTCCTCTACTCAAGGGGATACATTAGGTACATCTTGCAAATGATATGCTACCTCCTACTATACTACTTGTTCCTAATCATCTTTTTTGGCTTCCTTAGCCACATATATCTACTTCTAACATCTAGCATGCCTAGGATCTGAATCTCACCATATCCACACCCTTTTGGCTCTAATTGTACCATCAAGATGTGTAAATCACAAAGGTCTCCTCTAGACCTACCATGCATCATAATATTGTGTAGTCCCTAAATCCTTGGGACCACCTTCCAAACCCCGTACCAAGGAAGCCATCTACCCAAACTTAGTCAATGCAACTTGTGGAATTTCCATACCACCCTAGCTTAGTAATATATTTGGTGGTCTAACCATATATCACATGGAAATAATTTGTGGGAACATCTTGTCTCTCTCCAAAATTGTGACCCACTCTCTTTGGAAAATATATCTCAATTATATTAGAATAACATAAGATGAGCTACCATGTCTAGTGGTAATTGTTTTGTAGTCTCACAACATGTCCCGAGACTGTAAGGCTTGGGGACCCAAGTAAAAAATTAACGCTTATGGAAGGTGCTAGTTGGCAAAAGAATCACTAGAAGTTTGTGCTAAAAGAAAGTATTAAAGTAATTTGTGTATTCGAAGTATATTGGGTATCGGGTACCGAAAGGCCAAAAATGTTGAGATGTTAATATAAGGTTTGGTAAGTGTTCCAATCTAGAAGTGGTCTATGGAAGTGTGAAGGGTCCAATAATAATCAAGGTCTGGGAAAGTTTGTTCTAGTAAAATATAAAGTTGTCGAGCATCGAGTTGTAGGTAAAAATGTTGAGTTTTAAGGTTAATTGTAAAAGTTTGCCTGGGAAGTTAAAATGTTTGGTAACCTACCTAAAGGAATAATTACGCAAGAATATGCCTTAGAAGCATGTTATTTATGATTTGTTTAAAATGATGATTTATTGATGATGGTTTTATTTTCATGAGTTTTATGAATGTTTCTTTTGAAAAGGGATTGATATGTGTAATTCATATTTGCAAGAGAAACAAATTGTGATGCAGTATTTGAGTATGGATGAATAGAAAAATTTGGATCACGAGTAGTGATATAACCAAGTTGGGTTGTACACTCTAGGAGTTTATGTCAGGGAGGAGTTTACGATGTCGTAATACCAAGAATATTGGTAGTTAAGAATGTAGCAGAAAAGTGTGCCAAGCTCCGGTGTGATTTACTTTCTGGAGTTTCAAGCTCAAGGAAAAACCTAAGTGTAGGAATCAAACTATTGGTAGACTAGGAAATTTATATCCGGTTCCATCTAACCATTTTAAATATCCAATAGAGGAAGTTCCTACATTTTGTTTCACAAATATACTTAGATCCAAGTTAATGTCCTAATTATATTTCAAAGATGGAGACCCTGAAAGATTTTAAAGTGTTGAAGAAGGTTGACATCCATTGACTTATTCAACAATTCTCTTGCTAGTTGTCACATTCCACATGCCTTGTTGTGTTTCATCCCTTGGATTCCCTCTCATGTGTAGATTGAATTTCTTGAGCATCTTGTTCTTATAAAATGTTAGGAGATGGTTCATTTTAAGTTCAAAATTTGAGGATGTCATTGAACCAAAAAAAATTCAACTTTTGTTCTTTTTCATGTTTTCTATTCCATTCCAGATTAAAAACATGTATGTTTCATTAGAATTTAATCAATATCAGAGCCAATTGCTATTTCTTGATATGAAATCTTATGTATCTTATTTTTTGTTCCTATCAGACAATACTATGTGTTACGTCATTTAAGGGTGCATAATGATACTATCCAATGGCAAGCGATCCTCCTTTTCTTTAAAGTCTCACATAATACTATGCCTAGTTGTGAAGCAATTTGGTGATGCATGGAATGTCTTAGTCTGGTTTGGTTATTTCTTGAGGCATGCATGGATAATACCTGGGAGAAATTTTACTTTTTTCATTAATTTTTATGCTTTACTTTAGAATAGATATCTAAATTTTAGAAAAATTTCCAAAAAAGAGATGAATGCATGGAGAATTATTGCACATATTTTTATTTCATAATATTTTTGAGGGATTAAATCTAAATCTACTTGGATAAGTGTAGGTTATTTGAAGTTCATGAAATATTATTACAAATTTGTTGATTTCATGAAGTTGTTGCATGACTGGACTTAGATTATTTCATATATTTTTTATTCCTTTCAAAACTAGAGGAACCGTTTACCCCTCTTATTTAACAAAATTATCACAATGAACCCTGATGTGAACCTAGTAGAGTCAATAACTGACATAAATGAGCCTTGGGATTAAACTGAGTTAGCCTAAGATTTAGGTAATCTTGTTGCTATCTTTCAAGTAAGATAGGTTCTCGTGGTGTGTCTATGAGGATTTATCTACACTATTGTTACATGAATAACATTTTCATTAATAGGAATTGGTGCTAGAAGGAGACCCCCCCCTTTGGTCTTCTTTGGAGTAGGTACTATTGTCTCGATTTATGGTTGGAAATTTTCTTGATAAGTGAAAGCTTAAGAAAGTTGATAATGAAGAGTAAAATGGAAGTTGATAAGCTTTGAAAAATCCTTAATTGAAGGCTTTATCCTTTGAATTTTAACACCTTTGGTAGGGCTACTGAGTGTAGAATTCATGATACAACCAATCATGGTGAACTTGATTGTGAAATATTTTTAACTAGGGTAAGTTTGGCTATTTATAATGTGATTCCATTAACAGAAGTGTCTAACTACTAGAAGAAATGAACCGTTAAAGAAAAGAGGTTTGGATTTCAAAAAAAAAATAATCCTAGTGAAACTAGAAATACTAAAGAAGTAACTACTAGATCAAATAAATTTATTAACCATAATTGTCATGAGGAAATTCTTGAAATTTTGTAGGAAAGTAAGAAAAGCCATCAAGACTTAGAAACAACACATCTAAAGAATGAAAGTGAAAGTGATGACACACCAATATTCTCACATGTGGAGGGTGATACCAAAGAGAAGGGGAGAGTTAAATTCAAATGAGTGGGAGATGCATGCTCACCCCTAACTATGAATCCACAATCTAAAAGGGATGAAATTCTTGATTTTGTGCAAAGTAGAGTATCAAGTTTTTACTTTCTCTTTTTGATAGTATAAATTGCATTGATTCTTGATCTAACAAGATAAATAGTGATATTAGGATTAAATATAGGTCCAAGAACTAGAGGAATCTTGGAGATAAAGCGAATAAAGAAATGAATGCAATGTTTCATGGAGCAAAGTAAAGTAAAATAGAAAGCCATGAACCAAGATTGGAAGAAGGTACAATATTGAGGAATTAGGAAAGGTGTGTGAAATCAACCTTTAATGAGGTCATTTCCATACATGTCAGCCAATTCATTGGTAATTATGCATTTGAATTATAATTTTTTAAATGCATAAAAGTTAAAATAATTCATTGCTATAGTAGGATATCTACGATATTCAAGTGAACTTAAAGATAAGCTTGCTATAATTTGTACAAAAAACACTATGAATATAGTAGTATAAATTAGGGTAAATTGCCTAGTTAGGGTTAGTCACTTGATTAGGTTAAATTTAGTTAGTTATGGTAATTTTTTTTTGTAGTTTTTTTTTTGTTTTTTTCTTTTGTTCCCAGCATTAATGAATTCTACTTAAGCTAAAGCACATGAGAATTAAAATTTTATTTGAAACATTGAACTAAAAATTGGAAAAGATAAAACCATGCAAAATAAGTACATGCTTAATGTACAAAAAAAAGAAGTTTTCATTATATTTAATATGTACATGTAAAATACAAAATTCTCGTCATAAAAGAGAAAAAAAGGCAAAAGAGGAGTTGAGCTAAAAGTAGTGGGATGGTCAGTTAATCAATTTGGGACACTTCATCCATGATGGAAATATACACTAGGTAAGAATTATCCTTGTGAGTATCAAGGTTAGGGGTGTGCAGATCAGTAAGGAAGGGTCGAATGGGAACTAATTCCCCTCACTCCTAAAATAGTGGAATATCATCAACTGAGGGAATTCTAATGATCGGGTGAGCAACAAAAAGGACATGGTCCAAGTTTCCCCAAAATCTAGGTTGTACTATCATGTTTGTAGCTTCATGAACTTCAACAATAGAGAGGTTGAGATCTAGGAGCAAGGCTACAAACTAAAAAGTCATTTCTAAATTTAGCTTGTAATATGATCTAGAGTTCACATAAGTTTCCCCAAGGACTAGGCACAAGTTTCATTTGGTGGTCGGAGTTCTGAGAAAGAAAACCTTTCCAAGCCTTCAAGTCATGATTCAACCAAGGAAGCCATTTTCGTGGAAAACACAAGTTAGGTAGCTAGGAGTATACATGATCCTAGAAGCAAGAAAGCACAAGCAAAGTGAAAGGAAGAAATTTCAAGAAGAAAAAGAAGTGAATAATTTGAAGAAAAGTGTGGAATTTATACAAAGCTATGAGAAATCTATGGTACATAGTTTCTTGGATAGAAATCTTGGGAAATGCAAGTTGAGGTGGCAATAGGACACTTTTATCTAGAATTAAAGGTTAAATAAAATTAATTCTCATAGTATTGGTGGTCATTGCTTCAAGTTTTTCCAGTATGAAGATCACGAATCAAGAAAATTAAATATTTCAAAATTAAATGGTGGTCATTTTAGTGTATTTTATTGAGCCATATTAATCACGAAGATTTCCATGTGTGCTTTGTAGAAAGGAAAATTAAGCAAATGAGATGGAACACATTCACATGTGGATAAATTGAAGGAAGTAATATGTGGATGTTAAGGCATGTGAATTAAATATAGAGTATGTGTTGAACAAGACAACTGAGAAGGGGGTTGAATCATTGTAAGAAATTTTAACCTTTAAGAACTTCCACTAGAAATCAGATCAACTATCATTCACAAATCCTTTACTCTACTAGTGTGATTAATCATTAAGTGAAAAAGAAGAAATTGAAAATAATTACACACACAATAACACCAAATTTATGTGGAAAAATCAATAAGGAAAAAAACACGGTGAGGATTAGCTCATAATATAGAGAATGTAAAAACCAAATACAAATTCTCACTTGCCAGAGAAGGCTCACTACCAAAACAAGACTTACTATTTGGATTAGGACTCATTGTCCAACAAGGGTTAACCACTCAAAGGGCTCACTACCACAAAATTACAAAGAAGATAAAATATATTTGTTATAGAGAGAAAATAATCTCAATGCAATAGAGATTTCCACCACAATTCAATGAAACACTTGTAAACATTCATGAATAATAGAGTACACCTTTAGCTCACTACTTCTAAGAAATAACAATTATATTTCATATTGATCTTCTCAAAATACCATCACATACACAATATTCACATCTATCTCACATCTATCTTTCTTGCATTCTCTCATTTCACAAACATCTCAACTTGTATTTATACCATCTTCAACTTTGAAACATATCCAAAATTATCCACACACCACTTGCATTTACAAATTTGAATTAGGTCAGCATCAAAACATTCTATGGTGGAATTAGAATGAGGAAGATAGAAAAAACATGCTTTGACATGCTTCAATAAGCTTCAAAAGATTGATGCATCTCCATATGCATCTATTTCAAGAAAGGAGGGGCAATAACCTCTAACTTATTCCAAAGATACTCATAAGTATCTTTAGGAAGAGCCTTTGTAAATATGTTAGCAACGTAATTCTTTGTAGGTACATAATCAAGCTTTACTTCATTTTCCACAACATTCTCTCTCGAAAAGTCATACTTGGTAGATATATTTTTTGTCCTTGAGTGCATCACTAGATTCATTGAAATGTTAATTACACTTGTACTATCATAGAAGATAGAAATAGGATCATCATCCATTATTATGATATCTTTCAATGTCTATTTCATCCATAAAAATTGTGTACACCAAGATTCAGTAGCAATATACTCAGCTTCAATAGTAGATAAGGAAATTGAATCTTGATTTTTACTTAACCAAACCACCAATATGTAACCAAGAAAGAATAAACCACCAGTAGTACTTTTTTTTCATCTACACAACTTTCCCAATCTACATCTATATAAGAACTTAGTGTAAAATCAACATCCCAAGGATACCACAAGCCATAATCCAAAGTGCCATTCAAATATCTAAATAGCCTCTTAACAATAGTTCCATGTGTTTCTTTAGGGTCTTCTTGAAATCTAGCCACAAGATAAACTACATGCATAATATCTAGTCTAGCAGCAGTTAAATACAACAAACCTCCAATCATAGATCTATATTTTCTCTGATTAGCCTTAGGTGAATCATCATCTTTACTCAATTTGCAACTAGTCACCATACGAGTGCATGCCAGTTTGGAACCATCCATCCCAAACTTCTTTAACATTTCTATACATACTTTGACTGTGAAATACAAATACCTTTCTTTGTTTGATTAATTTGTATCCCAAGAAATAAATTCATCTCACCAAACATAGACATCTCAAACTCCTTTTTCATTTCTTAAGAAAACATTGTACACATTATATCATTTCCTCCAAAGATATTCTCATCAACATATATTGTGTTGGTGTTTTAATTTTCTAGCTAAGCTTTGAAACTCTCTAAGAGGTAGCTAGCCTCGATGTTTAAGAACTTTCAAAGTTAGTGGCCAATTGACAAGTTTCAGTCAAAGACTAAGATCTCCTACAATTTTGGATCTGTGAAACCAAGGAGGGTTTTCGTATACGTGTTCATAAAAATGATTCATACCTCAAGAAAAATTATATACACATATATATTCTTATCAATGCAACTAGATAAAATCTCCAATGGTTTTGGCAAACCAAAGAATAATAACAACTATCGAAAGCTAGGAAAGAAGGATTTAGTATAAGATTTGTATCTCAAAAGAGATAGAATTTGATTTTTAAATGTTAAAATCTTGAACCTTTACACTTAGAGCTACCTTCTTGTACTTCTAAAAAGGATTATGAATGAACTACCCAGTGCCTCATCCAACTGGGAGGGAGTCACATAAAACATAACCCTGATATTATAGAACTTATCATTATAACACTTTACATTATAAGATTTTCCAGTATTTAAAATAGTACTCCTTAGTAAATCCTAAGTAGATTATCACAGACCTGTAACTCCTTTTCAAGCATTTGATTAACTCATTAAGTTAAAGCAGGAAACCGAATTACACATCCAAATATGCCATTGAAGCTGAATGAAGAAACCATTGATAAATCCATTAACAATCCATGATATGTACATAGGAGAGAAATTGTCTTAATTGTTTTTCCTTAAATTTACTGATATCAGTCATTACAAAAGCATAGCATGCTTATTTTATACAACACCCAACCTGGAATGATTTACCAACTTGAAACTTCCAGATACCACAATATAATTTTTACTATACACCGCCTAAGCCTTAGGATACAAAAATCTAACCCCCAACAATGAGTTGTAAAATATCCTTTATAGAACAAGAGAGCAACAAGCATCAGGCTCCATTGTTCATTTCAAAATGAGTTTCGTTCTAACCAAATAAAATTCAGATTCATTTCAAAAAACTCCTCATCATTAGAAATGACTATAATACGCACAAAGGAATAAAAAATGGTTACACCCTTGTAACCATCTGAAAAGGATAAAAAACACCGCGCCACCCACACACACATCTACATCAAACTAGAACAACTAAAACAACACCAATCATTTCCCCAGACCCTGAGTAACCACGTGGCCCTGATACAGGTGACCGCTCCTAGTTCTTCCTTCAGTATGAAGTGAGACCATTTTCTTACCCTTTCTTGTACCAATACCAGACCCAAAAAAATCACATGGTGCCACCGCAACAATCAAAGAAACTACGAGGACCTCCTCGTCCACTCCCACGAGCTCAGTCAGGACCATGAGGTAGCTATGGTAGTCCAAATTGATTTTGGACCCTTCAACACTAGAGCTCAAAGAGAGCTCAATAGGTGACGTGCAACTTCTAGACCTCCTTTCCACCCTTTCTATAACTGTTCCAGAAGTACCAGGAACAGTTTGTTTCTCCTTCTATCGCAAATTCGCCGAACCCATCATGGTGCTTCGTCGTACTACTGACTTATCCATTGAATTTGTGAGCTCAAAATCATCAAGAAAATCAATCACCTACAAACAAATAAACTCAAAATTCAATGATACTAATGAGAAAATTTGCGAGCATTTATCAAGCAAGTGGGTGCATGGAACATTAATTGCTCAAATTGCAAAATGCGCAAGTGAGCGATTAGTGGCTGACATTGCCATTATAGAATAATTTTGAGCTTATGGAAAATGGCGTACAACCCATCATTGCATTATCAGGTGGAAACCACTCATACGTAAGGAAATCGGGATGAGATCCACTAAAAGACCTACGCCAATAATGAGAATAACTTGCAAAGCACAAATAATCCTCACATGGGTGAATTGCAATTTTTTATTTCAAACCATCGATGTGAAAAGACATGGCATGTCAAATGACTCAGATCGAGTCAAATATCTTTGAATAATCTACATCACCACTTGAGAAACCCAACAACCAATCACACCCATTGCAGTCAGAAACTCGTGACCTAGCAATAGGCCCCATCTAGCCACCTCATACCACAGAGCCAAGCAACATGTCATTAGCTCACACACCTCATGGAATTTTTGAGAACATTAATCTGATCGTGCAATGCCTATGAGGGACGGTCATCATTAAACATCCACTTGTCACTACTGGCACACCGAGATAGGCCCCACCTCACCGTACTTGATAGATGGCGACATCTTGCACACCTTGCACCACTTTAGTGACGTCAGTAAGAAACCTTGTGAGGTCTACGAGGAACGGTCCATATCTGAACCCCGTGATCTGACTACTTGCCACACTACATATGGAAAAATGATTTATGACAGTGTGGCCGACTAGGAGAAATGAGAAAAGAAAACCTCTGATGGCACAAATTTTTAGGCCTAAGTCAAAACATAGGGAGAAACCACCCACCTAGGAAAAATAATAATAAAACCCGAATGGAAAGAAAGGACCGATAGGTCAGGTGAAGGGGCTGATAATAGTACGAAAGAAAAGGCTCAGTCAGATGACATAAGAGATCAGTAACCTCCAATAATAGGTCGATTCAAGAATATAACGTAAGGGTTTAAAATAGTAAAATCAATTTTAATATGGGTGACAAAACCCTAAACCCTAAACATTAGACCCCCCATTTACCAGAGATGAACAGATATGCCCAAAACCAAACAAAATTTTGACAAATTTTAAAAGTCCGATCAGTGGCTTCGACTGGGGATGTATGCCCCCATGTGGGCATAGCAAGAGACTAGATCTCTAGGGAGAAGACCCAACATTGAATCAAATAGGTACCCTAATGAATGCTCCACCATGCTACCATTAGAACGATTGTCTACATCCAAATTGGTGGCCCCAGGCTCCCAAACAAGGGAAACGAGAATTTACCCCTATCAAAAACAAAATTCTCTGCTACCTGGAGTAGACCAAATCTACAAATTTTTCCTCTTAGTTCCCATATGTTATCTGAATAATCAGCATGCTTGAAAGAATCATAATGCTTTCTAATATTCATGTGCATTCAGCCAGTCAACATTCCATATCCAAACACTAACTGCAACTTATGACCACAATGACACCTTACCTTAGGCTGCTCCTGGCCATGTTTCATTGAATGTTTATTGATTTGAACTGAGAAATAGAAACATTCATAATCTTTCTGATCTTTGGCATCACACAACTTGGCATCAAAAAACATGGCATCCAAATCAGTTTTCATATTGAACTGAAAGCTCTCATAGAAAACTTTGTGCACGTTGTACAAACCATTGTTGTCTAAAATAGAAGAGGCACATTTTGGGGAATCCTCACCCTGATGATTACAATAAAATCTTGATTTCCAACATTTGTGTTCATATGTCCTAGAACACTTCCTAATATTACAAAGATGGGAAACATAAGTTACATCTTTCTCCAAGAAATGTGTGAATACATTTATCTTAGGCTTCTCACAATGTACTTCCACCTGCATCCCATCATCTAATTCCAAATGAAAGAACTCAAATCTAGGCTCTAGCAAACCAACCTCAATAAGGGCAATAGATAAATATTTGTGTGCACTGGCCTCCTTATGTTCAACACCACCTGCTGCATGTATTAATTTATAAGTGAAAATTTTAGTACAAGCTGAAAACTTTTCACCAACAATATCAATGACACTTTTATTATAAGCTTTAGAAAATCTCATCTCAGAAGGTGACAACAAGTCCATCTCTGCTTCATACAAACAATCAAGATCATCAATGACATTAATAAATTCATTAATGTGTTGGTTATGTTCAATATTGTTCTTTAGATCACAGTATTCAACACACACCTCATTGTATTCCAATTCCTCATCATTTACACAACAAACATATTACACTGCTAGCACATTTGGAGTATACTCTAAATATTTATCATTTTAAATTTTTCCCCTCACCAATAAGAAAATGACATCATGAGTCTTTGTATTACCACAAAATTTTGGTAAGGGAACTATTTCCACTTCATCCTCAGAAAAGTAATCATCACTAGCCTATAGCAAAACCTCGACAACATGTGTATTGTAATCATGACATAGAAAAATACTTGGTGTCTCATTTAATCCTCCATCACCTTGCTCATCAAGCTTTAGTATAGTTTTCCAACACTCTTCAAAAGGGAAAGTGTCATCTTCATTTTGTGCATATATGCTCTTAGCTGATTCTGCAATCTCTATCCATTTAAGGACTTGGGCAAGGTTACCAGGTTTTAATTCTTTTGGAAAAAGAAGTCAACCCAGGCTCATAAATTTCACAAAACAAATCAATGCATACAAAATCATTAGGTCTAAAATCTCTAGGAACTTCTATCAAAGCATCCAAAAACCTCAAAAAAAGCTTATATGGTGATTCTCCCTCTTGTCTCTTCATCTCATACAATTCTTGCATAGAAGAGTTTTGATCATCAGTACTCAAATCGAGCTAGTTTTCAACTTGGGTTTCATCATCTTCATACTATAATGATGGATATATTACTGTTGCCAAAGCATTCTTATCATAAAAAGTGTTCCTTCTAGCCAACTCTAGAATTGTACTAGTATGAGTTGTGCCAAGGTAACCAACACTTGCAACTAGATACCCTTTTATCATTGAGTATTTCATGTTGTTCTTAATGTCCATAGCCATTAGATATGCTTGATATAAGGTTGTGGGTTCCTTATCTCTTAATAAGTAACCCATATTTCTGTCAAAAGCACCAAGATATACAACCAGGCATTCAACCTCATTTGGTCTTATTTCTTCAAGAATTTCTCTTATATCTCTTGAAAACCTGAGATTAAAAAATTGAACTGGCTCATATTTTCTTATGTGGATTCCCATAAAACCCTTTCGTACTATGCTTGGGTTTACACTATCACCAAATTGTTTAATAAAAACTATCACCAACTTATTCCATGAGTTCATAGAATGTGTAGGAAAATATGAGAACCAATCCCTGGCATCATTCTTTGAGGATTGCACAAAAAGCTTCATAACAACATCCTCATGGCTGACTTCATAATCCCCCATCACATCTTTAAAATTCTGCAGATGCTTAGAGGATTCTGCACTTTTCCTTGTGTATTTAGGAAAATATTTCCTAATCTTCTTAGGAATTAGATTAGGGAAACCCTTAATACCACTGAAAATAAATGGTATATACCTTTGAATTAAAAGATCCCCTAAAGGGCTTAGTGAGATTTGTTCCCTTTGCATATTTGTGTTTGACATCTCATACAAAAACTTTCTTATACCCATTCAATCACTATCAACTTTAAACATGGTTATCAAATACATCATTTACTAATTCAACCATGATTCTAAAATTTAACTGAAATACTCATGCCTAAATGTTTTAGAGGCATAATACAACATAAACATACTTCTCAAATCATATTACATATTGGAGTATTAAAACTATGTAAAAGCTAACCACTGTTCCTTTCTTAATGCTTAGAACATCTAATTAGGAACCATTAATCATCCCTAGTTATGAACACCTCTCATAATCAAAATATTGATCTATTTAGATTAATGAGAATACTTGGAAATTCAAAAACACTTGTTAACCCTCTCTCCCTGACTGTAAATGTTACAGATTTGGGAATTTTCCTTGTATATCAACTGGCTCTTTAGACAGAGTCAACACCTCTTCAATAGAGGATTGAATTTCAAAAGAATATGAAACTCCTTTTGAAAAACTGATCACATTTTGGGTCTTTGTCCACAATAGAGTCACACTCAAATACTCTGAAATAATAATGCTACCAATCTTTTCCAAATCCATAATCTCTTACCATCCAAACATAAAGTTTAGATCCACCAAACAAATGACTCTGGAAGGCCACCACCTATTTCTATGGTTTCTCTCTATTTTTAAAAAAAAAATCTCAGAAGTTCTCCCCAATGAAATCACCATTCAGCTAGTGACTTAGGAAGAAAAATAATTCAATCATTTTCAACCTCTGGTTACAAAAATAATTCAAAACTTTAATGACTCTATAATAGCACCATATGCAACCAAAACTTTTGAATGTGTTCTTAGTAGTGTCATCATTTTGTTGATGTTTTAATTTTCTAGCTAAGCTTTGAAACTCTCTAAGAGGCAGCCAACCTCTATGTTTAAGAATTTTCAAAGTTAGTGGCCAATTGACAAGATTCTATCAAATACTGAGATCTCCTACACTTTTGGCTCTGTGAAACCAAGGAGGGTTTTCCTATACATGTTCATAAAAATACTTCATACCTCAAGAACACTTCTATACACAAATAGCTTCCTATCAATGCAACTAGATAACATCTCCCATGGTTTTGGAAAACCAAAGAATAATAACAACTATCTAAAGATAGGAAAGAATATTTAGTATAAGATTTATATCTCAAAAGAGATAGAATTTGATTTTTAAATGTTCAGATCTTAAAACTTTACACTTAGAGCTACCCTCTTGTACTTCTAAAAAGGATTCTGAATGAACTACCTGGTGCCTCATCCAAATGGGTGGGAGTCACATAAAACATAACCCTGATATTATAGAATTTATCATTATAATGCTTTACATTATAAGATTTTCCAGTATTTAAAATAGTACTCCTTAGTAAATCCTAAGCACATTATCATAGACCTGTAACTCCTTTTCAATCATTTGATTAACTCATTAATTTAAAGCAGGAAAAAATATTACACGTCCAAATATACCATTGAAGCTGAATGAAGAAACCATTGATAAATCCATTCACAATCCATGATATGTACATAGGAGAGAAATTATATTAATTGTGTTTCCTTAAATTTACTGATATCAGTCATTACAAAAGCATAGCATGCTTATTTTATACAACATCCGACCTAGAATGATTACCCAACTCGAAACTTCCAGATACCACAATATAATGTTTACTGTACTCCACCTAAGCTTTAGGATACAAAAATTTGACCCCCAACAATGAGCCGTAAAATCTCTTTTATAGAATAGGAGAGCAATAAGCATCAGGCTCCATTTTTCATTTCAAAATGAGTTTTATTCTAACCAAATGAAATTCAGATTCATTTTAAAAAACTCCTCATCATAAAAAAGGACTATAATACACATAGAGGAATCAAAAACGGTTACACCCCTGTGACTAGCCAAAAAGGAAAAAAACCAATGCGCCACCCATGCACATGTCCTCATCAGACCCAAACTACTGAAACAACACGAAAAGGAAAAAAGCACCACCCTAGTAACACCAATCATTTCCCCACACCCTGAGTAACCACATGACCCTGATACAAGCTACCGCTCCTGGTGGTCACTTTAGTATGAAGCGAGACCATTTTCTTCCCCTTGCTTGTACCAATACCAAACCCAACAACATCACATGGTGCCACCACAACAATCAGAGAAACTGCGAGGACCTCATTGTCCACTCCCACGAGCTTAGTCAGATCCATGAGGTAGCTACAATAGTCCAAATCAATTTCAGACCCTTCACTACCAGATCCCGAAGAGAGCTCAATAGGTGACATGCAACTTCTAGACCTCCTTTCCACTCTTTCTACAACTGTTCCAGAAGTACCAGGAATAGTTTATTTCTCCTTCTGTCGCAAATTCACCACACTCATTTTGGTGCTTCATCGTACTACTGACTTATCCATTAAGTTCATGAGCTCAAACTCAACAAGAAAATCAATCACCTGCAAAAAAAAAAAAATCAAAATGCAATGATACTAATGAGAAAATTAGTGAGCATTTATTGAGAAAGTCAGTGCAAGGAACATTAATTGCTGAAATTGCAGCATGAGCAAGTGAGCGATTAGTGGCTGACATTGCCACTATAGAATAATTTTGAGCTCATAGAAAATGGTGTACAAACCATCATTGCATTATCAGGTGGACACCAATTGTACGCAAGGAAATCAAGATGAGATCATCTAAAAGACTTACACCATTAATGAGAATAACTTGCAAAGCATAGATAATCCTCACATGGGTGAATTGTAATTTGTTTTTCAAATCATCGATATGAAAAGACCTAGCATGTCAGATGACTTAGATCGAGAAAATTTCATTGAAGAATCCACATCACCACTTGGGAAACCCAGTAGCCAATCACACCCATTGCAGTCAGAAACCCGTGACCTAGCAGTAGGCCCCATATAGCCACCTCATACCATGGAGCCAAGCAATATGTCATCAGCTCGCGCACCTTGTAGAATTTTTGAGAACATTAATCCAATCATGTGAGGCCTATGAGGGATTATCATCATTAATCCCTTTCATTAAATATCAACCATTGAAATGGCATCCACTTGTCACTACTGGCACATCGGGATAGGCCCCACCCACTGTACTCAACCAATGGTTGCATCTCACATACCTCGCACCACTTTAGTGATATCAGCAAGAAACCTTGTGAGGTCTATGAGGAACGGTTTAGATCTAAACCCTATGATCCGACGGCCCACCACACTACATATGGAAAAGTGATTTATGATAGTGGGGCTAGCTAGGAGAAGCGGGAAAACAAAACACCTAGAGGCACAAATTTTTAGGCCTAAGTCAAAACATAGGGAAAAACCACCCACCTAGGAAAAATAATAATAACAACTGAATGGAAAGAAAGGACCGATAGATCAGGTGAAGGGGTCGGCAATAGTAGAAAAGACAAGGCTCAGTCAGATGACATAAGAGGTCAGTAACCCCCAATAATAGGTCAATTCAAAAATATAACGTAAGGGTTTAAAATAGTAAAATCAATTTTAATATGGGTAAAAAAACCCTAA
Source organism: Sequoiadendron giganteum (assembly GCA_007115665.2). Lineage (NCBI taxonomy): Eukaryota > Viridiplantae > Streptophyta > Pinopsida > Cupressales > Cupressaceae > Sequoiadendron > Sequoiadendron giganteum. Next base: position 441,323,868 of record CM021103.1, on the reverse strand, counting down.
ACCCTGAACATTAGACCCCCCATTTACCAAAGATGAATAGATATGCCCAAAACCAAACAAAATTTTGACAAATTTTAAAATTCTCATCATACTACTATCAAGATCTTGTCATTTTCAATTTTGAAGTACAAATTACTATCTCTCATACCTTTATTGAAACCTTGTTGAATCAAATATCTATTTAACCTTGCATACCAAGCTCTAGGAGCTTGCTTCAATTCATACAAATATTTATTCAATATATAGACCATATTTAGTTGATCTGAAAATTGAAATACTTCTGGTTGTTCCATGTAGACCTCTTCATCTAACTCACCATTTAAAAATGTAGACTTAACATCCATCTAATAAACTTTAAAGTATTTATGGGCAACAAACGCTAAAAAAATTCTGATAGCTTTCATCCTTGCCACTAGAGAAAAAGTCTCCTAAAACTCTATACCTTCTACTTGTGAGTAACCCTTACACAAAAGTCTTTCTTTATTCCTAACCACTTCTCAATTCACATTCAACTTGTTTCTGGATACCCATTTTTATCCAATTATGTTTTTATTTGTCGGTCTAGGGACCAATTCCCAACTTATTTGATTCTTCTCAATTTGCATAAGTTCTTCTTCCATAGCTTTCATCTAATGCTCATCATTGCATGCTTCAGTCACTATCTTTGATTGAACTTCATAAAGTAAACATAGATTTGTTTCACCAGAAATAGCTATGCTTCTTGTCATTAGACCTTTCCTCTTATCTCCAATGATTTCACTTTCTGAATGATTCTTTTGCACATATTTAGGTGTCTTTGGGGAAACCACCAGAGGTTATTCTTCATTTTTCTTCTCCTATTCATGCTTCTCTTGTTATTCCACAACTTTTTCTACTTCTATGCAATCAAGTTCATCTAATACATATCCATCAACTTCAATTGAATTCTTCATTGCTTCATCAACCTTGACATTTGTGCTTTTTATAATCTTTCATAGTCTTTTATTGAAACATATGTAAGATTTTCTTCTAGTAGAATATCCAAGGAAGATAACTTCATCACATCTAGCATCAAATTTTTCTAAATTTTCTTCATCTCATCTAATATAACATTTTCTTCAAAATACCTTTAAATGCTTAACAGTAGGAATTCTTCCACACCATAGCTCATAGGAGGTCTTACTATTGTTAGATTTTTCTTGAACTTGATTGAACACATAAACAATAGTGTGAATATCTTCTCTCCAGTAAACTTCTGATAAACTAGCCTTTGTAATCATTGATCTAACAACTTCTTGAATTGTTATATTCTTTCTTTCAACAACTCCATTTTGTTGAGGAGTTCTAGGAGCAGATAACTATCTTTTTATTCTATAAACTTCATAAAAAATCTTAAACTCATTCGAGGTGAATTCACCACCTCTATCAGACCCCAAGAATTTTATTCTCTAATTTAATTCATTCCCTACCATAGCCTTAAATTCCTTTAAATCTATGTAATTCATCTAATCTCTCTCTGAGAAAAATAACCCATATATACCTAGAGTAATCATCAATAAAAAGCATAAAGTACCTTTCACCTCATAGACTTTTCACTCTTGTAGGACCACATAGATCTATATGAATCAAATCTAGTAGTCTGGTAGTAGATTGTTCCTTTGATCTAATGTAGTTTCTCACTTGCTTTCCAAATTTACAATTCTTTTAAATAACATTAATAGGATTTTTAATCCTTGATAAATCTCTCACAACTTGTACCACACTGATTCTTTCCATATTATCAAAGTTCATGTGACACATTCTCCGGTTCCATAACCAGCTATAATTAGTTTGTGTCATAAAGAAGCGTCCATCAACACCCTTAAGAGTATATATATTTCTTTCGGACTTCTTTCCTACAACAATCAATGTTCTAGATCCTTTCCTCATTTCACAAATTTCATCCTCAAATACAAGATTATATCCTTTACTACACATTTGTCCAACACTCAAGATATTATGCCTTAAACGCTTAACATAGTAGACATCATTAGTGTTATTCTTGCCATTAAAACTTACTAAACCTATCCCACAAATATTAGCACTAGTACCATCTCCAATCATAACTAAGCCTCCATCATATTATTCAAGTTTAACAAACTCAATCTTGTCAGTGGTCATGTGATCTGAAAAACCAATGTCAACAACCCAAAATTTATTCTCTTGTTTAGCATGTAGGGAAGAGATCACAATATTTTCATCTTTCTCTCAAAGACTTTCCTTCACCTATCTTTCAGATTTAGCAAAAGTAGGTTCATCTTTTATAGCCAAGAACAAGCATTAATTTTCATCAAAATCTACATAATCAGATTCTTCATTAGAAATACTAGCATTTCCATTCACATAGTATGCTCTCTTAATCACGTTCCCTTTGTTTTATTTGCTAAATCTATGTTTATTCTTCTTAGCTCTTTCTAGAAATCTCGAAGCATAATGACCTATTCCTCCACAACTAAAGAATTTAAAGGGTAACTTACCTTCAAACTTACTAGAGCCTTTCTTCATCCTTCTCACAAAGTCAGCTTCTACTTCATCGAGGTTATCTTCATCTAGATCTTCAACTCTTGTAGCCTTGAAAGCAATTTTTGTCTTCAATCCATTTCTTAAGCTAGGATTTCTCATTTCATAAGATGTTAGAGTTCCCAGTAACTTATCTTTAGCATGTCTTGTAATCTATGAATTCCTCAATAGTATATACCTTTTCATTGTATGAATCAAGAAGAGTTCTAAGAATCTTCTTCACAACCCTAGATTCATCTACTCTAGCACCAAGTCATCACATTCCACCTACCAGATCATCCACTCTTTGTACATAGGATTTAATGTTATCATCTTCAGACATATGCAGGATCTCAAACTCTGCCTCCAAATTTTGTAACTTTTCTTCTCTGACTTTTTCGTCTCCTTCATGCATCTTTTCTAAAGCATCACAGACTTCTTTAGTAGTCTCCATATTTTGAACATTATCAACTTGAAATGTGAAACACTATTCTTCATAATGAACTTTGCTTTATTGTTTTCTTCATGTGCCTTTATTTCATCAAATATACTTAGACCATTAGCAGGAGGAGTATACGCACTCTTGTAGGCTTTCTCAACATCATATCCACAATACTCTAGATATCCTTCCATCTTTATTTTCTAGATATCATAATTAGTTCCATCAAACCTAAGATACTCAAAAGTGATCTTTCTCGCCATCCTAGACCTTCCTTAAGTAGTTAATATCCTCTCTAAGGAACCAAGATCTGATACCAATTATTGAGCAAGAAAAATAAGAGGGGGGGTGAATAAGTTGTAAAAAAAATTAACCTTTAAGAACTTCCACTAGAAATCAGATCAACTATCATTCACAAATCCTTTACTTTGCTAATGTGATTAATCATTAAGTGAAAAAGAAGAAACTAAAAAGCATTACACACACAATAACAATAGATTTACATGAAAAAACCGATAATGGAAAAAACATGGTGAGGATTAGCTCACAACATAGAGAATGTCAAAATTGAATACAAAGGATCACTGCTAGAGAAGGCTCAGTGCCAAAATAAGACTTACTATCTAGATCATGACTCACTATCCAACAAGGGTTAACTACCTGGAGGGCTCACTGCCATAGAATTATAAAGAAGATAGAAGAGATTTTTTATAGAGAGAAAAGAATATCAATGCAATAGATATTTCCACCACAACTCACTCAAACACTTGTAGACATGCATGAATAACAAAGTACACCTTAAACTCACTGCTTCCAGAAACATGCAATTAGATTTCACACTAATATAATCAAATTCACATCACATACACATTGTTTCACATCTATCTTCATTGCATTCTCTCATTTCACAAACATCTCTACTTGTATTTATACCATCTTCAACTTTAAAATGCATCCAGAGTGAGCCACACATGACTTGCATTTACAAATTTGAATTAGGCTGGCGCCAAAACATTCTATGATGTAATTAGAATTAGTGTGACCCAAACACATGCTTCAACACACTTCCATAAGATTTGAAAGGTGTTAAACACAAGGTCATCCAAATGAGTATAAAACACATAAATCAATTAAGCATATGCAACCTTAGCATGATCCAATCTTTCAAGATAACAAAATTAACTTGAAAAAATTCTCAAAAACTTATTCTAAGAATTGCAAGTCATAAGACTCAAACAAGAAGAAATACAAAGCAACAACATTTCTCCTAGACCTCAGCTAGACACAAAAAAATCAAAATTCACAACTGGTGAACACAACGCTCACTGTACAACAATCTAGAAATCTAGAATCTGGATATAGTAGCTTCCAACAACCATGAACAATACCTTAGTTTTTACTAAGCATAGAAGAAAAACCCAGAGAAACAACTGAACACCTTAAACCTTCCTTCATTACAATTTTATCAATATCCTTGACATATATAGCTAATAGCCATTATCCATGACATCAATGACAACAACAACCAACAAAAAGCTAGTTAGCTAGTTGATATCAATGAAAACACTTTCATATTTCCAAAATTATGAGTGTCAGACTTAAGTGTACTCATGACAACTTTAATGCATTAATGTTAGTGTAGCACTATCAAAATTGAAATTGTTGGCCAAGTTTATTTTAGTGGTTTCCATAAAATTTAAAATGGAAGGGTGGTAGCCGACATTTCTAAATTTTGAATTAATTTCATGATTTGATAACTTGTTGCTAAATTTTAACTTATGCATATTTTTCAATAGATAGAAAATTGTAGTTAGTTGGAATTTAGCATAAGGGTGGTAGAATTTAGCTAGAAAGTTACACATATAGGGAATAATTAACTAAGTTTTTAGGAATTGGTAAAATGATGAAGGAATTTACATTGAATGAAAAAACAAAAAGTAACCTTCGCTACTACTGTAATTCACAACCTACTACTAGGCTTCATTTCCTACAAGTTGAAGTGGATGATCTTACAAAGAAATATCAAAAGAAAAAAAATGAAAAATGAATATCAAAGAAATATCAAAAGAGAAAATTCAACTCTTTAGGCTATCCAAATATCTCTACCAAGGCTATGCACACCTAACTAGAAGTAGAGCTATGTTTGGGGAAATTATAGAGATAACCTTGTTGGGGTTATGGACACTTGACAGGCGGCAAGGCTCTATCTAAGCTTGGATTTGGAGGATTACTAAATTATGTAGTTCAATACCAATGAACTAGTTTTTTCACCAAGTTCTAGAGACTAGAATTAATCAAAGCACACACTGATACTTTCCAAATAAATTTTATAATTTTTATGCTAGAATTGAGGTAGAGGCAAGGAGTTATTGTTGGAAAATATACATAAGTTATAATTTATAGTGGGAGATTTGATCTTAGGTTTCTTTTAAATTTGGTTTTGTTGGTTGCAAGTTGTTGTTTGGTCTCACAACACACCCCAAGATTGTAAGGGTTAGGAAGCCAAGTAAAAAATTAACACTTATGATAGGTCCTAGTTGGGAAAAGGATCACTAGAAGTTACTGCTAAAAGGAATTATTGAAGTAATTTATGTATTCAAAGTGTACCAGGTAACAAAAGGCCATAAGTGTTGAAATGTTAATGTAAGGTTTGGTAAGTGTTCTAGTCTAGAAGTGGAAGTTTGGGGATGTGTGAAGGGTTTGGTAATAATCAGGGTCCAAGAAAGTTTTGTTCTGTTAAAATTTGAAGTTTTCGGGTACCAGGTATTAGGTAACAATGTTGAGTTTTAAGGTTAATTATAAAGTATTCCTACAAAGTTAAAATATATGGTAACCGACCAATAGGAATAATTATGAAAGAATATTTCTAAGAAGGGTGATAATTATGATTTGTTTAAAATTATGATTTATTGATGATGGTTTTATTTTATTAAGATTTTTATGAATTTTTCTCTTAAAAAGTGATTGATATGTGGAATTTGTATTTACAAGAGAAATAGATTGGAATGAAATATTCGAGTATGGATGGTCAAGAAAATTTAGATTGTGAGTAATGATATAACCAAGTTGGGTTGTACACTTTGGGAGTTTATGTGAAGGAGGAGTTTTTTATGTCATAATACAGAGAATCTTGGTATTATGAATATGGCAAAAAAGTGCACCAAGTTCAGGGGTGATTTACTTCTGAGAGTGTCAAGCTTGAGGTAGAACCTAAGTGTAGGAATCAAATTTTTGGTGGATTGGGATATTTAAATGCAGTTCCACCTGACCATTCTAAATATCTAGCAAAGGAAGTTCCTACATTTTTTTTCACAAATCTAATTGGCTCCAAGTTAATATTTTGATTATATTTCAAAGACGAAGACCCTAAAATATTATAAAGTGCTAAACAAGGTTGACATTTGTTGGCTTATTCAACAATTCTCCTACCAGTTGTCATATTCCATGTGCCTTGTTGTGATTCATCCCTTGGATTCCCTCTCATGTGTAGATTAAATTTCTTGAATGTCTTGTTCTTATAAGAGGATGAGAAATGGTTCATTTTTGTTAAATTCAAAATTTATGGATGTCACAGAACTAGAAATTTTTCAAGTTTTTGTTCTTTTTCCTATTTTTTGTTCCATTCCAGATTGAAAACTTATATATTTCATTAGAAGTTAATCAATATCAAAGACAATTTGAAATCTATTTCATGATATGAAATCTTATACATATATAATTGTTTGTTTCTATCGGATAAGACTATGTGTTGCACCGTTTAAGGGTGCATATTGACACTAGCCAGTGGAAAATGATCCCCTTTTTCTTTAAAATATCACATCATTTTGTTCCTAGGTGTGAAGAAATCTAGTGATGCATGAAATGGTTTGCGATAGTTTAGCTATTTCTTAAGGCATGCATGGATAATACCTAGGAGAAATTTTACTTTTTCAGTAATTTTTTATGCTTTATTTTAGAATAGATGTTTAAATATTAGAAAATGTTCCAAAAAAGAGATGAGTGCATGGATTATTATTGAAAATATTTTGATTCCATGATATTTGTGTATGCTTAAAGATAAATCTATTTGGATAAGTTCAAGTTATTTGAAGTTCATGAAGTATTATTGCAAATTTATCAATTTCATGAAGTTGTTGAATGACCAGACCAAGATTATTTCATATCTTTTCTATTCCTTTCAAAACTAGAAGAATTGTTTGACCCTCATATTTAACATCATTATCACAATGAAAATTGATGTGAACTTAGTATAGTCAAGACCTGACATAATTGAGCCTTGGGATTAAGTAGACAGCCTGAGATTTAGATTATCTTGGTGCAATATTTCAAGTCAAATAGGTTCCCATTATGTGTTAGTCAGGATTTATCTGCACTATTGGTGCACAACTAACATTTTCATCAACAATAATATGATAGGATTAGATGATCATCTATTTAGGCCTCACATCATAACCAAGGCCTCCATGTAAATTGGTCCATATCATCAAATACACCTCTCTAGAAATGTAAATCTCACATCCATTAGTGTATGAACATCGAGGCATATAAGTAGACATAAGGATACCCTACAACTCTTTTTAACTCACCTATAGGCCAAGTAACTACTATGTTCTCCCACAAACAAACATTGAGTAGTGTAATAATTGTAGATAGGCCGGTATCTGCTTTATATGCTACTTGATGCATAGCATGGTAAAGATGCATGAGGATGCAAGGTCCCCATTTAAACATGATCCCATCCTAAATCATTCCCTCAATCACAAATCCCCATATAAATGAGAATACATTGGATCATCGATTAGGCATGACTTGAACCATAATCAATCCTTCTGGCACCAAGATGGTCTCATCAACTATATGGAAATGTATAGTCTTAGGTTGATCTTTCCATCCTTAATATCTAAGTCATCATCTCCTAAACGTCTCTCCAAGGACTCAACACCTTTATCCATGTCATAAACTACTTGAACACCCTCAATAGGAACCCTAAATATGCACCAAACATCCTCTAAGTTGATAGTGGCCTATCCAATAGGGAGGTTGAATGTGCAATCTCTAAATGCCATCACTCCATGAGTGTGGTCATCATGGCTCGATGCGCCCGAATCTTAGGAATGTAAGAAATATAGAAAATTTTGATCAGTGGAAAAACTTATATCTCTACCTCATCCAAGAGGGCCATCCAATCCAAGGTCCTTGATCTCCACTCATAGGAGTAAATAGAATATAGTATTGCCTATAAGAATAGCACCCATGATGTCAATTTACCAAATTTTTGATAAAAAAACATAATTCTATCAATAGAAAAATAAAATGTGTCATTTTATGCAAACACATGAAAAATAAAATGTGTCATTTTATGTAAACACATCATTTGGTGACAAACAAAAGCAATCACATTTTTAAATGCTTCATTTCCCCAAATTAAACACAAACACATTTTACAATGCATCACTATATGTTAGAACAGGTGTGATAAGTTATCATAACCATGACAAGATACTACAACTTCAACATACTATGTCAAACATGTCATTTTGTGAATGCAAACATGACATGTTGGGTTTCATGTGCACTGATCCATGGATCTATGCATTTCTTCCCTACCTTTTGCTATCAAATTTGATACCTAAAACTACTTGTAGAAGTGAAATCATTGAATATGTACTAGGGTCTTTCTCTTATGGGCCACTAGAACTATCAATCTCGATCTGCTTGATGTGAGGCACAAGGTACAAGTGTTATATCACAAAGGTTTCTATGGAAGATGAAGTCTCAAAGCTCTATAATATCTCAAATAAAAAAATGAAAATGAGGCTGAAATGAACCCAAATGCATATATATGACTCCCAAACCCTATTGTTTCACCCTCCTTTTAGCTAAAATAGTCTCGTCATCCTATCCTGATCTCAACTTGAAAAAATATTTTTTTAGAAAATATCTTTAGGGGGTATCCTACCATCCTTCTTTAATTTTCTAGTGCATAGTAGAGCATTAGGTGAAATTTCAAAAAAAATTGAGTAGCATCAAGTCTTTGAAACAACACAAGTACATTGTCTCAAAGAGGGGCAAAATATAGACACCTAAGATTGTCTAAATGTATCATGCATCTAAATTTTTCCTTTTAACATCATTTTCCTCATTTTAATTAAATAATTTCTAGTTATTTGATTAAATTTATCATTTTCTTCTATTAATTAAATAATTGATGTTATTTGATTAATTCATCATTTCTCTCTAATTCCCCCTCAATTAAATAGTTCTTGGTTATTTAACTAAATTCAATTTTTCCTTCCATCATGATTAAATAATTTTTATTATTTAATTATTCTAATTTATTTTCAATCCCACTTGATTAAAAAATTTATAATTATTTAATTAAAAATCCTAATTTCTTCTCATCCTCAAAATTAAATAATTTTCTTAATTATTCAGTTCCCTAATTTTCCTCCTATTGCAAAAAGAATATTCCTTTATCAAAAAGAGAATATTCTATTTTCAAAATATATTTTCTTGCCAAAATATCTAAATGACATATATCCTCCAAAGGAATATTTCATAATTCAAATTCAAATTTGAATAGATATTTTCCCTCCATAATATCTTTAACCAATGTTTCATGAAAATAGGGATATTTTGGGCTCTCATTCAATTTCACCCCTTGATATCCTTGATTTCCACTCAAAATTGATCTTGAGATTTGATCTCCACCATTGATTAGATATCTACAAATCTGTAAAATAAGTCATTTCCTCATCAAAATCATTCACAATTATCATGGGAATTCATCTTTGAGCCATTTGTGAATCAATCATCAATCTTGGCTTTTTCAATCATGGGTTATGCTTAATAGAGAAATCTAAATATATTTGGAGCATAATCCCCCAATGGGATTTAAGGTTTTCGTGTTCTTTTAAGTTCAATTTTCTTTGAATCATTTTTGAACATTATCTTTTTATTGAATATTTGATAGCTTTGTTTATCAATTTCATTGAGTATGGGCTTATATGACTAATATTTGATGGTTTTTTAGTGTTTTGTACTCTAATGGCTTGATTTATGCCTTTAGCAACTAACCCATATTTCCCCTATGACATCTACCATATGTGATTCAGGAATAGGGATCATTGATGTATTATGATAAATAGATTTATGTGAATTTGGTACTATTATAAATGGTGTCAAAATAGATGATGACAAAATTGGACAGGTTAACTCATGAATATCTACACAATTTGTCATGATAGAAGGTGATATAGGAAAGGAAAGAGTAGGATCCAAAGATGAAAAGGGTGATGCAAATTTATTGAAGCTAACATAATAGATGAGATGAATATCCTCAATAGTATCATCCAAATTTTAAAGGTGGGATTTTACAAAAAAATATGTGATGTCTAGTAGATATGCATGCTAATGTGGTTGATTATGGAATGATGGTAATTTTATGATGAAAAGGATTGGTGAAACTCGTAGATTATTCAATACTCAATTTAGTTGTAGCAATAGGTGTTTTAGGTTTCACAATATTGAAAAGGAGCTTGATGAGAGAATATGAGAGAATATGAGCTATGAGGGTAAAATTCATCCTCATGGTGATTCCTCCCACAATATGTGCACTTCAATTTTAAAATTCTTGACATGGTCTAATTGTTAGAAAATATCAATGTCAAATGAAATTATACCCCTCAAAATGATTAGTGCTAAAACATGACCCCCTGTGTAAGAGGGAAAATGGATCAATGGAATATAGCAATGAAATAAATCAAATGAGATCAAAACAAGATTAAAACCCAACCTACTCATGAAATTTAATTTCAAAGCTATGAATTTGACAAGTAAGGTTAGCATAAATGAGACCAAAAATAAATTCAAAAGCTACAATTTTACCATCCCATGTTGGAATGTGTTTGTATTGATAATGGATGTTGGATTTCTTGATCAATACAAATTCTCCATCATTGCAAAAGGATTGATAAATTATTATAATGGTGATCAAGAATGTATTTTCTCAATGTTCTCAAGGATTGATTTGACATGGCCTCTCCATAAATTCTCTAGATTTTTTCAGCTAGATTATGAGAAGGATGAAGGTTGTTTAATAGATTTATTATTTTTAGATGAACGATCAAGATTCGATAATAAAAGAGTAGGATCAATAGTTGAGATCCATTAAGGAAATAAATTGATTAGTTAAATGTATAATTAGTCAACTAAAGGATTTAATTGGAATAATATATTGGATTAGTAGAATGATTAGTAGCACTTTAAAAATAAAATTGGTATTTGATAACAATATCTATCAGATGACCATCAGATATAATTAATAAATGAAATTTCATTAATTCATCATGAACCTCAGGCGATATTTGACTTTAATAAAATAAAGTATATTTATTTATTATTACCATACTGTCAAGTGATTTTAGAGAAGGCTGAATAATTGATTTGATTCAAATTTAGGAAAAGAAAGAATATCTTAATTAAATAATTAATAGTAACTATTTAATTCCATTTAGATTAATAGAAATACCAAATATTTAGTGATATAATTAAACAATTCAAGATTATTTAATTAATAGAGAGAAATAGGGGTAATTGGTGAAAATGATGTTAAAAAGCGATTAATGATGCAAGTGAAGTTAAATGAAAGGATTAGGATGAAAATGATGTCGATGATGAAAAAATGCAATTCAGGAAGTGTGATATGCGTTAAGGCATTTTGACATGTCTACATTTTTTCTCTCTTTGACACAATGTACATGTTATGTTGTTTCAAATAATTTGATGCTTAGATCAAGATTGAAAAAACAATATTCCCCATTTGTGCCCTAGCGTTTGGTAAGAAGGATGATAAGATGTTGGGCTGCCCCCTTGAGAGGTTGACTGAAAAATTACTTATTCAGGTCAGGTGCTTGACCAGGTTCTAGAGTAGTTTATATATGCATAGGGAAAATAATATTATGGCCTATGGATTGCTTTTATGGTTTTGGATGATCAT